>JARHVA010002859.1:1175000-1517500 GCA_037957365.1 Torreya grandis
CTATTTTGGATATGATGACCCCACTAAAAAAGTATTCATTAGTTTCTCACTAAATTTATTAAAACTTAAATATTACTCCATACTCATTTTATACTTTCAATCCATACCACTAAGGTACTTAAATTGATAATATTTATAAGCTTTATAATAAACTAATAAATTAGTCATAAAGGGCATCAAACTATTATTCTTCTATAGCTATTTTTGTATTTTAATCAATTATTAAAACCATACTCTTTATATTTAAGCAGTGTACGATGAAAGAATAAACCACAAATTTATAATATCTGTTACATATTTTTGTACCCTAAAGGGTGATTGGGAAAAAAGCATTTGGTCACCACTTTATCAATCCCAACAACTCTTAAATAAGGTACTGAAGTCATTATATGACTATATTGAATATTAGTTTTATTTTGAAATAAAAATCTCTTAGAAATATTGACTTCTCTCTATCATTCCAAAATTTTATTTTATAACAAAATTCTTATTGAATATATTTAATTTGAGTAGAATTATGCCTAAATCTTATAATATTAAATATGATTACTTGTAAACCTCCAAATATAAACTAGTTGTGAAACTATATCACTGGTGTTTTGAGAAAATGAAGTTTTAGTTTTTTTAACTATTATATGCAAAGTGGGTTCCATGTATTTATAACTACTTCATTAGTTGTCTTCTATGCTTAGTGATTATGATTAAAACACTAAACCATGGTTTAGAAATTACATAGCATTATAATAACTACATGTGGTACACATTAGGATGTGCAAGTACTAGTATATAGGAATTATACCTATAGTTCATTAGATGATTTGAATAAGTCATTAAGTAATATAAGAATTGGAACAATCTGTTAGAAGAAATGAGTCATTAGAATGAAAAGTCATAATGAGTTTCTAAATTATTTGACTCACTACTAATAATATGAATGATTGTTAGTCATATGTATTTAGTATGAAATACTTGTATGCATTACATACTGTGAGTGTGATATTATGTACAAATTTTTAGCTATACTTAATGCATAATAGTGCATTGTGATGCATGTTTATATTTTGTGATACTTTAGTATGATTGTATGAAATTTGATTTAGGGTATAATTGGGGAGGTATAATCTTGTATTGTTTGCTTATTATTATCTACATGAATTTGATTGAGTCTTGAAAATCATAAGTTTGGATTATGTGTGGTTGGGAACCTATGATAGTATGGGATATCATAAGGTGTTATAGTATAAAATTATGATGTACTCAAGTGGTACATACTATAAATATTATGCCTGAATCATATCTACATTTAATTTTTTTACTATATACATGCTATTTATTATTATGGATAACATGTGTTGTTTAGTTGGTAAGACTTGTGTATGTATGCATGTAAACTTTGAGAGTTTAGAAAAGCCATGTTGATATGTTATTGTGTTCCATGGGAATGATGACTTTATTTTTTATATATAGTTACTTGTATAATACTTATGTTTCTGAGTATTTAAGACTAATTAATATGATTGACATTGGAAAACTAGTAATTAAGTCTTAGAATACTAGACTATGGTAATATGGGTTATCATAGATAGTAGTATGTTTGAAAATTAATTATGGTAGTGAAAATATACAATTACATGATAATATACCTAAGTGGTATATTTTTAATCGTTATTTCTAGTATGGGATAGAATATAATGAAAGATTAATGCATGTGTTTGACAGATTAAATGTGTATTGTTATTACTCCTTTGTATAGAGTTTTGTATGATAATTTTTCTAGTAGGATTTAAGTTGTTGAATCTTATGGTTGAATTATATTTGAACAATCTACATTTATAATATAGATTAAGGAGTGAGATGAACTTAACTAGATTATTGGCTTGTAATATTAGATGAAGGTGGTCTAATCAAGTGGGTTGCATGAAATTGACAGATCTATAGATAATTTTTATATTACTATTCATAAAGCTTTGGCCAAAGTATGTTTAGTGAGACATTATAATTTCATGAGTATGATTTACATGTATGTGTGATGTCTTGTAATAGATTAAATTTTCTATGATACACTACATTTTAGTTAGTTAAAAATCATATAGCACATAGGTACTTGCTAGTCTCTCTAGATTCCCACACTGTCACTATGTACCCATCCATGAAGGGAGGGAAATTACTTGATGAGATTAGTGTGGGGGATCTTTGTTCCATGATTGGTGTGGAAAAGTGCTTGGATGATGCTCTCCCTCCCTATAGTAGTACTACTTATTGAGATGACACTTGAGATTGCCACATATACTTGAAGTTCAGGAACTATGCTCTGGGATAGCCAAGTATCTTATTTGTACATTGTATTATATTGTACTTGTTATTATAAAATAATATTGAAGAGTTTTAATTATACATTGATACACATTGATAGTGGTGATTGTGTATTCACATAAGTTGAGTTTAAAATGTTCCGTATTGAGTTGTCATTCTCTCATGATATTAGATATCCATATTTTATTTTGTAATATGTATTTTTGTATATTTTCACATGAATGATCTCTATTATACTCTTGAGTTGTAGTCTAATTTTATATATGTGTAATTTTATTTTTAAAAAAATTGCATTTCTATTTAGATCCCAATGGGGTTGTTACAAAAAAGGCTTCATCAAAAGTCTTAAATAATTTCACTCGTAATGTTGGTAAGATATGCTTAGCACACGATCTCACAAATAATTCAATTAATTATGGTCAAGGAAGGGAGACAATAAGTTGATTTATAAGACTTTTCCATCTAGCTAAAAACTCAACAAGGAATTCATCATCGAATTATCTAATGGCATAAAGGTCAGTTATGGTCACTTTCCTTACGATGTTAATGGAAAAGTGTTCTAAAATTATTTTTGGCTAGTTACCCAAAAGAGAACAAGGAGTGCTAAGGGATAAATCTGTACCAATCTAAGGTTGGTATATCTAATGCCACAAGAAACATTATTAGGAGGAGAGAATTATCACAAGCTATGAGATAACAAGCACATCTAAATGTTATAATGTGTCACTAAGGATATTCCTTGTTTTGAAATTTCATAAATTTCATAAGTTCCCATTGTGAGGGGTATGGCCTAATAAGGATGGCTAGATTAATGGGTTCATTTCAAATTTTCTCATATGTGAGCATATTTTTTTGACCTGAGGTAGAGGCTTCAAGATTCACCATCTTGTTCATAAGGATGTTCATGAAGTCAGACAAGGTATTATATTGAGGAATACTCCCTAAGATGTTTTGTTGTGGGTGTTGATAGGTGGGGAATGAAGTGGAAAAGGGTTGTGAAATGGGATAACCAACAAAAGTGGTTATGATAGGTTGGGATGTAGACATATACTTTGAGACTTAAAAGGGTATATTTTGTTGTGGGGATGAGTAAAGATAAGTTGATTTAAGGGTTTGTGAGGAATATAGATATTGAGTAGTCAAAGGGATATTATATTGAAGAGGTTGGCTAAAGGAACCTATTATAAAGGTTGGGTTTGAGGATTTGAAGATATGTTAGTTTGGATGGGTGGGATAGTTGTAGAGATTACAATTACTAAGTTATAGGGTAAAGTATTGGGTGGTAGAGTAAGCATAAGTTAAGGTGTGGTAACATTTTGGGCTTGGGTGATGGTCGGTGATGGACTACTAGATACTAATGGGGGTGGATTATTCAAGGGTTATGATACGTTGGTATTAGAACTTGTTGGAGCAGGATTGTTGAGAGAGGAAACCATAGTTGTAGTAAGCCCTTTAGGTCCCTCTAAGGGCATGCCAAAAATAATTTTGGAAGATTGGGTGGAGGGGAAACCAAAATACATATGGCTTGAGTAGTAAGGTAATTATTAAAAGCAATTGGATTACTATCCAATATGCTAACACATTCTAGGTCTCCTTGGGTATATAATTAGGGAATTCATTATCCCATAGATTTAGGAGAGGTGGGAGGAATTGGTGTGATCTCTATGGATGAGGATGAGGTAGGAGATTCAATTTGTTTTAGAGACTACTGTCACGTCAAAAACATGTAACACCAAAAATAAATAAAGAAATGAAATGCAAAGGCACACAATATTATTTTTGATTATCTCATTTTAGTGAATTCAAACACACGCTACTAAAAATACTTAAAGGTATTTTAATTTTTAATAAAACTAAATTTAGAATATGATAGGGAGAAGGGTTAACAAGGGTATTAAGAAATGGTAATCTAAAGATGGTTTTTGGTTTTGTTTAAGGATATGAACCTCTATATACATAAAGGTATATTGAGGCCTGATTCTATGTTGGAAATAAGTACATGGCTTGGTATTAGGGCCTAACCTCTCACTTCACACACCACAACAATAAGGGTGTTGGGTGCTTAGACTTGATACTTATTTTCCAAATTTTTTATATGTAGCTGGTACACTAAGTCAACTTTCCCCTTGGTGATGAAATCCAAGTGGATCCACCTTCGATAGGAAAATGTTGAGATGTTTGTTTTAAGATTTATTATGGTTTTGGTTGTGTTAGAAAGTGTGATTATTATGATATATTGACCCACCTAGATTAATCTATGTTAATTATCTAAGCAATCAAAGAGGATGAAATGCAATTCTTTTTAATCCTTAAAAAGGAAAACAAGAATTTTATATTTTATTTATTTTTTAAATACAAACAAATAATCAAGAAAATGCAACTAATGAATGATTTCACAATGAAAATAACAAGAAAAATAAGACCTAGGGGTCCCACTGGGCTTGCCAAAATGTTTTAGTATTTTTTAGTTCATTTTGATTTAATAAAATTAACTTACTAAAAATAGAAATGATATAGGGTTTTAAGAGGAATACTTATGATGGTAGTTGCACACCGTTGATCTAACAAGGTGGAAACTCCTTTTTGGGCTAGGAAGGATTACTTGCACATAAGAGATAACTTGAACAAGATTGAATTAATAAGATAAATGAGTGGATTGCCTAATAGAAGATCAATTCCAAGAAGTGGTATAGTTCATTAGAGGGATTTTAGTCCACTATTTTATGTATTCAAGTAGATAATATAATGAGATAAATTACAATAAAGCATGTGATAATATATGATATTAAAATGAAGCACATTAATCTAATGCATAGATATTATCAAAATGTTCATTCCAATATGTTATGTCTAAGTCTTCTTCTTCTTGATTACTCCTACTTACTCAGTGATTGCTTCTAGAGTTAGGGCAAAGATGATTGCACAAACTCCTAACTCAAAGGAGATGCCACTCTGATTGGAAAATAATGGGTGAGGAACTATGGGTAAGTCATGGATTGAAACCACATAATGTATAATGTTAGGCAATGTAATTTACATACAAAAATGCATGATTTTAAGACTTAGAAACAAAAATTAGAATCACTTAGGACTGTTAAACTAATATCAAGTTACATACATAAATAAAAACATATAGATCAATATCAATTATCTCAGAATTGATATCAATTATGAAATTGATGTTGATCCATATAAGGAATCATCATCAATCCTATTAGTGGATACTGGAAACATAGAATGAGACCTATGGGTAGGTTTTAAGAGATTATAAAAGGCTTAAGAACTAGTTATTGATTATCTTAACAAACTCAGAACAGTCAATAAAAATTAAATAGATAACATAGTAGTTAGATTGAACTTAAATAAATAACATAATTACCTATGAAAATTATTCCTATGATGTAAATAATATCTCATTGATAGGGATGTTCTTGACCTTTAATAGAGTGAGTATGGCCTGAGACATGGGTGACATTGTTCTACAATATTCTAGGATATTTTATCAAGCATTCTAGTGTGAAAATTTAGGACCCCTTAGCCTAAGGATAGACTGAGCATAAATTGACATCAATCCTAACATGATTGATGATGATAATGGGGATTGGTGTTAATCTAGTCCAAGTTTAACTTATTTATTCCAACAAATCCAAATCATAGGATTAAACTTAGTCTAGGGTTATTTTTAATGAGACTCAATTATGGATAAGTTGTTAAGGATTTAAAACAACTTACCTCTAATAAACTTAGGGATATTTTACTAGATTTAGGGATGGTTAATTAGTTACTTAGATAAAAATTAATTGATAAGATTAATTATGCAATGTAAGCTGGTAAATGGTAAAACTATATTAACTAGCATAAAAAGGATGGGAAAGGGGTAAGACACTTTTATTAGTAATAAAAATTATGGAAATGTATATTTTATACAAACATATTTACCTTTCTCAATCAATTCACCATTTCAATAACACATAATCTCTAAAGAAGCCTTCAAAGTCTCATAATTACTATGCACACCTCCCTATTTTGTCCCTATTCATCCCTATTCAACATGTACTTCAATTTCACTTTGGTTTCAAAATTCTTTATCCCTTTTAGATAAAAGTTAACTATCAAACAAGGATGCATTACATCCTTGTCCTCTAGTGTTACTTTGTCCAAGTGCTCTGATGATCATCTTTCTAAAATAAGTTTCATAATAGTTCTCACACATAAACCAATATGTTGGTTATAGGAAAATTTTGAAATATTCACCTATAAAATCACATTAAGGCTCATACTTTAGGCCCTCATATATTCTATCTAACATTCTCTTATAAAGGAAATTTCAAAAGCATCTATCTATTTAACAAAGTGCCTTACTACAATTCTGTTTTGGTATTTAACTTTATTTTTATTGTAGGTCGAGGGCATTACTTTGTCAAATATTCTAATAATTTTTTATAGCTGGAACCATATGATCTTCCCTAAAGGGATAACTAAATCATCTTGAGGTCCACTTGGATTATGTAGGAAACACTCAATCAATAAGAGGTTTTTTGAGGATAGTTCGATCATATCCCACTTACCCACTTTTCCCCTTTTTTCATTTGATCTCATTTTGTGTACCTATGTAGTCCAAGGTTTTGATTTTTTAGGTCATCCAAGCATCTAAACAAGTCTCTCACAAAATCAAACACTATACATATAGAGATAAACAAGCCCAAATTTTTAAATCCAACATACAGTCTATTTAGACAAAGCCATAGTATCAAATAATGATGCAATACAACCTTATCTACCTTCTATATCCTTGTCCCTATATATATTAGATCTATATTTTAATTAATTATGTGTTTTCAATTTATTATCGATAGTTATAGATAGTCACATTCAAAGAATGAATAACATAGTTTGAAATAAATTAGTTTGCAAGGACTTCTCTCTAACCCTCATAGTAGTTTCTATTTTTAGCAATTTAAAACTTATGAAAATTATGTATATCTCTATATTTATTGCACATTATATATTATTTTAACTTCATATATTATATTTCAATAGTTTACATTTCCAGCTAGAGTTAATTATTTATTCTAATTAATTCTAGTGTAAATAATGGTGTTTGAAAACACCATCAAGTGGAGCCATTACAATGTCTACTTTGGGAATGGAATCTTTCCTGCTATTTAAAACCACAGTCCCTTGTGGGTGATTGGTGATAAGTAGATTCTAGAAGGGGTCAACCAATAACACAAGGATCACTCCCCAAATGATCTAGTAAAGTCTAGAGGTGTTCCACCTCAAGGTGCACTTTTTCAGCTTGAACCTATATTTGAAGTAAAAGTATTAGATATAACATTAGACTTGTTAGTTGTAGGAAAATAGTCATCAAGAGTAGCATGAAAAAAATTAAATTCATTCATGTTTATCCATAGTTGAAAAAGAATCTCAGCTCAAAATAAATGTCAAATTTGCATGTATTTTTCAAGAATCATGGTTGAGTCTTCTAAAAGCATCATATTCTACGTAAACATTTTTAAATAAAAAGGTTTGAAGAGGGTGTGGATCCAAAGCTAGGAAAATTAGGCATGTTTTTAAATTAAAAAAAATGTTCTTTAGAGATTATGGGCAATTTTAAACTGAAAAAACAAGATGAGTCATTCCCATGTGAACCAAATGTGTGTCATTTGGAATCCCTTAGTGAAGAATACACTAGATAAAGTGGGATTTTTTGGGATCAATAATAATAACCCATAGATTTTCATACATTCCCTTCCAAACCTGGTATGTGGAATTAAATTTCCACTTGGCATTGATAACATCAACTTGAATATATTGTGGAGAGAGGAGTTTATAACCTTATCAAGGTTTATATTAATGAACAGGTGTCTCAACATGCCACTTCCAATTGATCCACCATATTGAAGGAGATTCAACACCTATATTATGGATATGCACTTTAGGTATAGAATTATAAATTTACAAAATAGGCTCTTGGTCATTAGTGCTAGATGTGTATGACTCATAATTAGAAAAGGCATCAGGTCGAGTAATATAAATATTTATATCACTACTCATATAATCATGTGTGGGATAAGTAGCTCTATAAGACCTATGATGATTTGACATCTGAGAGTAGTAGAAGGTTATACCAAATGTTGTGTTATTTGTTGAACATGTTGATTTGTGTGTGTCACCAATTAAGTGTGTGTTTTGTGTGATGGTGATTTTTATGAACTTAACACCTTTTTTTGATATGATTCTTGTTTTTGCATTGGGTTATTTTGAGACTTTTGAATTTTTTTTGAATTAGTTGTTTAAAAATCTTTTGTATAGGTATAATAATTGTAAATGTGATTTGTTATTAAATAGATGTATCAATGAACTAAGGTGGTGGATGGGGAGGAGGACATACCATATATTGTAGAGGGTAATCATATATAATTCCTAAAATTGTGACCACTTGCTTGCAATGAATGTATGTTAGGAACATATGTACCATGGAAGGTATAACATAGAGATTTTGTAACCAAGGGAGTTATAATATCAACTTAAAGACCTCATTTTATGGTAAATATAGAAAAAGAGTAAATAATATAGTAGGACCCACTTGAAGAGGTAACACATGTCTCAAAGTAGTTTTTTGTTTACCATTGAATGCTTTGACATTTTTAGATGTTTCTTGTATATCATGTTGTGTGAAACCTAGTGAATGGAGTAATTTCAATGTACATGCATTCTCACTTGTTCTATTATCGACTAATATATTATGTATGGGTTATTGATCAATGCATGATCATATACATAAAACATGGATATAAAAGTCATCATCTACTATCTCACTATCATCAAAGGTGATAATAGGACATTATTTGGAGGTTTAGATAAGTGTACTAATAATTCCATCTAATGGATGATAATATGTCTCAAGAGGTGGTTTTGCATTATAACTATGATGCACTTCTAAATTATCCTTATTTGTCTCATGGTTTGGGAATGGCTCACTAAAACATTCAACTTATAATTTCACTATGTCATGGTTTAATTTCCTTTGTAGATGTGCTTAGCTCAACAAAATTGTTATTGATAAGATCTTAAATGTGGTGTTTGAGCTTGAAACAACTATTGGTAGAGTGTTTATTACATCTATGTTAATAATAGTATGTATTGCTATCAAATGATTGAATTTAAGGTTTACTCATGTCAACCTCTAGTTGTGGAGGTAGAGTAATGAGATTGCACACAAATAAATTTTGTAGCAATTTATGAGGTAGTTATGGTAATATAGAAAACTACCTTCTTAATGTTGAGGTATAGTGTGAAACATTATTAGTTTAACATTATTATTGATATAAATTTAATATATTTGTTATTAGTTTTAGATTTGGTTTTTGTAATATTGCTGGGAGTTACAACAATATTATGAATATAGGGTATTTGTGAGATTGTATAATTATAGGTATATAGTGAGTTAGTTATGGAGATATGATTATCCACATTTATACAAAATATATTTCCTATATATATGTAATATACCTGAATGATTATTTAGAGAATGTGAATAAAATAATAGTTCATTGTGTTTGAATTTATTTTTTGTATTCAACTCTTTTTTGTGCTCAAATGTGCACCAAAGTTATCATCTAGTATCAGAGTGAGGGGGTGTCCAAATGAGAGTCTATGAAATGTTTTCAATCTTTGCATGAGATTCATTACCCATTGAAGGATAGAGTCTAGCTTTATTAATGCTCACTATGCTAGTCATTGGGAATTTTGAGAATCTTTGTATAGCTTCATACATAGCTTGAATAGATCAAGACTTTCATCTATAAGTGAAAATATCCACACCTCATTGGAATTTCAGCATTCTATTCAATTTATCAAGCTATTTTTTTGATAAAGTAAAGGAACACGTGGTTCAATAAAGTTTTGGATCCATCTACTTGGTACTTAACATCATCATCCATTCCCATGTCTAATGAAATCACTCAAAGCTATATTAAATATCTGGTCAATTTATCTATCATACATCTTTACCATTTTGACCAAGCTACCAAGATCACTTATTTCATCTCTTTGTAGAATTCTTCATTACAACCTATCATTGGTTTTATTTGCATTGATCGATTCCAGAAATTAAATAGTCCATCCACTAATCTATGTAAAATTCAATGATGTTATGATCTTTCACAACTACATTCATAATGGCTTACCTTCTCCAACATCATTAAATTTGGTTCCTTCAAATAGCAAGTCTGATGGCATCTTGGTTCAATCCACATGCATTCTCTCTTGATAGTTCATTCATGCAAACTATGAATATTATTCCCCACACGTATTTCACAAATCTGTGGTACTTCTATTTTTGAAGGTTAACATTTATTTTTAGCACTCAATTTTAGTTGTATTAAAGTATTTTATTTATTAATTGAGTCTTTAGTTATTTAATGATTTTTAGTCATTTCATAGGTAATATAGGTTTTATGGAGTTTGAGTTTCAATGTTTAAAAAAATAAAAATAAATAAAGAGTCAAAAGTTTGTTTTTAATAGTTAATAGTCTTTATTTAGAGTCACTAATATTTCATTTATGTCAGTATTCAATGTAGTGTCTTTAGTCATGACTGTTCTAAATTAAATATGTCATCTTTTATCAAAAAGTCAAAGTCTTTTATGGTCATTAATAATTATCAAGTTGATATAATAAATTATAAAGCTTGAAGTTTTATTATTAAGATAAGTACAAGATGTTTATTTAATATGTTAAAAGAGTTTAGTCAAAAAATTCAAAGTATTTATATGTCAAAAAAAGTCAGAGTCATTTAGGCTTATGCTTTATATAGAGTCATTGTCAAAAACTATAAAATATAAAAATATTTGTACACAGATGCATTATCGAGAGTACCCAACATCCTAGAAATTTTTTGAACTTCATAAACACATCAAATAAGTAAGTATTAACTTCATCAACTAGAGGATGGAGGAAATATAGGTTGGAGTTTCCAAAGTCTCTTGTCAATCACCAACAATGGGGCCCATAATGATTTGGTGACATTTGTGTGTTTGAATAAGAATAGAAGGACATTTCTGTTCACATGTGTGGTGTGATTTTTTATTATTTCGATGTGGTATGCACTATGCCAAATTGGCTAATGCCAAGGATAGTTCTTTAGTGGATGTGGAGATCTTCTATGATATTTTTGTGAGTGGAAACAAACATTAATAGAGGTTACATAAGATGACAATGAGGATTGGTTCCTCATGATATTTTCATTTTTAAAGTTGTATGTTTTCATTCCCCTACTTGTTTGAAACACCTTTACTATTTGGAGACAAGGGAGAGTGTCGATATAATGGAATTTGACCAACAGTTGTATAGGAGGTTAGTTAACTATAGAAATCCTCTAACTATAGAGATCCTTTGACTACCTTACTTCTTTATGAAGATGATTATCCAATGACACATGCACTATAGTCACATGGAGTAAATGCAAGATGTTTTCCTTTTCATAGTAGTGTTCATGTGTTGTAAGATCTAGACAAGAAGATTCATATGGTTTTATGCAAACCTAAAAGTACATGTTGGCATATGATTCTGTTTGAACCAATTCTTGAAGATGTATATTCTCCCCATGCTCATATTAAAGGGGTGTAGATATGATTAATAATGTTTACATGGGGGTTAATGTTGAGGTATAGTGTGAAACATTATTAATTTAACATTATTATTGATATAACAATTAATATAATTGTTATTAGTTTTAGATTTGGTTGTTTTAATATTATTGGGAGTTACAATAATATTATGAATATAGGGTATTTTTGAGATTACATAATTATAGGTATATAGTGAGTTCATTATGGAGATATGAATCTCCACCTTTATAGGAAATACATTTCCTATATATATGTAATATACCCAAATGATTATTCTGAGAGTGTGAATAAAATAATAGTTCATTATGTTTTAATTTATTTTCTGTATTTGACTTTTTTATATGCTCAGATCTGCACTAGAGTTATCAACTTGATCTCATAAAATAATATTATATAAAGGTTGAGATATAACATTAACGATGATATTTATATCAATTTTAGTATTTATTGGCTTAAATTTGTAATATGGTTTTATTTGAAACTTCATTATGGAAGTTGAAGTAGAGGTAGTTGCATATTTGAGCTTATTTAAAATGAAAATTTTGACTTCTCTTTCTATTATTGTATGAAAAATTTCCTCAAATGATATGAATTCCATTAAAATAATTGACTCATTATTTAACCTAAAATCTAGATTTGTGTATATCTAGGGTTAAATGGGGAAGAGATAACCTAGGGCACAAGGATGGTAGACTGTCTCTAGAGTAGGCCATTTATTTATGAAACTTAGATAAAAATATATTGAATTTATTATACGGAGATGCCAAAGATAAAAAGTATAGCTATGTTATATATTGTAATATCAATAAAAATAAGGTATTTAGATAGTCTTGATACTAATATAGATATGGATCTAGAATAGGTAGAATGTGAACTGGATCTATATTCTAGAATAATAACCTAATTCTTAAATTTGATCTTTGTAACCCTAGACACTTGGATTGACATAAGATGGTTGAATTGACACTAATATCTAACATGGCTGTAGGTTTTTATTATGAAATGCCTACTAAAACTAGATGCTTTTGGGTTTTGTGTCATCTTTGTTCTTGTGCATTTAGATCTGGGTCATGGACTATTACTCCTTGTCAAATAGTAAACCTAGTTATTCATATTTATATTGGATGTGGGAAAAATGGGTTAGTGGGAAAATTATTTCAAATTTACCCAAAGACCCCTTTGTCAATGAGCATTGCCTACATATTCAATACTCTGAAGAGGGACTCAGACTTATGTAGTTCTCCCCTATACATTGGCTTATGTGTGAATCATGTAATGTGTGATAAGTAAGTACAACAATGACCTTGCTTATAACTTGTAAAATATATCTCTTAGGATTCTCACTTAGTATTTCATACATGTAGATGTGTTGTCTCTATGATTAATATGGAAATAGAATAAAATAGGGAAACTTTGTTCTTTTGAGTGCTTGATTGAGTGCTTTTTGGTTTGTGCTAGGTCTCTTTTGGTATTTTCTAGGTTTATAATGAATGGGTGATGATCTTGTATTTATACCAATACATTTGGAGAATATCTCACATTATATAAATTATGTTGACCATAGGAATACCTTTAATTTGAAAATTAGATGACTTCATGTCATTGGACACTTTAGTTAGGGTAGGATACTTGCATTAATGTAAACATCCGACTAAGACACAAGTATCTAAGCAATTTGAAAATAGATGTAAGTCCATAACTTTTAGATATGGAAGATAAGTAGATTTATAATACTCTAAGAAAGATAGAAGGTCTGAGTCATCAAAACAACATAGGTCAGACTAAGAGATAAGTAATTAGGCACTTAAAGATAGTGTATGCAAGCCTTTTAGCAAAGGAAAATGTCTATACACTTTAGGTACATTCATGATATGTATTTGATATATATATAATACTAAGTTGATATATAACTTATAAATAGTGTCTACATTCACCCCCATTCAATATAGTAATGAAATTACTAGTTTAAAAGAAAAGAAATGCATACCTAGGTGTGTATAACATACATTATTTTTATTTGAGTCAAACTTGAGTGATTTTTTGGTGATTGAACTAAAATAAATAGCATGTTACAATATATAATCAATGCATATAATCCTAAATTGAAATGATTGAAATTGAAAGAGGGTAAGGTTTAAGAGTACACCTGTGTATTGGTGTAACTGCCTTGCCTTTTGGCCATTTGATTTGAAATATATATCATTATGAATAACTAAAACTAAGATTAAGACATATAAATCTAGAAAGTACATATATATAAATATATAGAGAGAGATATTGGAGGAAATATGCCCCCAACCTTGGATAAAATATGAGTCATCACTTGATAGTTAATATTAGCTCAACCATGTAACCCAATCATACTTATAACCTAGTGTGTGTGAATGAACCAAGTCAACTCACACTATAAAATTAGCAAGGTTAGATGATATAATCAAGTCCAACCTATAAAATTGGAAAGATTAAGTGATGTAATCACCTCAACCATAACAAAAAATGAATAACTACTGTAGTAGATTGTCTCAATATAGTTTGTAAAGTTTAAGCTAGTGGGTGGTGATAGTCCCTAAAAGTGTTTGAAATCTAAAACTAAATTTATTTTACAATATTAGGCACAAATTTCATAACATATTTAACTTAGATATGTATCATGTTGAAATTGTGTATAAAAATGGTACTAATGCATAAAATTCTACCACAAATGTGTATCTGAATCATATAACTATGTAATCCAGTGAATTCAAAACTATGTAAGTGTGGAGAAAATGCTTTCAAATCATTCCCCCAATATATATGAAGAATTTTGAAAATTAATATGAGTATCAATATGGAGGATATGTTTCCAAAACATTCCCCCACTATAATCTAGGTATGCTGAATACTAAATAAGTGTGGAGAACATGTTTCCAAAACATGCACCCACTAAATTTTAAACTATGACAAATGTGTGGAGAAAACATTTAAAAAACATGCCCCCACTTCAATATAAACATATTAATCAATTTGGAAGCTATGCCTCTATGAAAAAACCCCCATTGATATGCCCCCACATTTTGAGGTGAGGGAAGTAGTGACTGGGAGTTATCTTACCTCAAAAGAACAAGATAACCATGTACACTATGAAATTACCTATTGAATATTCAAGTCACCTTGATCACTTAGCACATGATATGCATGGGACATATCATTTATATTGATAGAGTTAGTTGAGTATGGTCTGATTAGTACCTTCATGATGACTATGCTGGCCCAAAGATAGGTATGTTTGGAGTCAATGAAAATCCTTGAACATTTTACTTCACTAAAGGATAACTAACAATCATTTTTGAGGTTATACATTAACATTAGCCTTATAAAATGCATATTGGTGTGGTTTTAAATATGAATGTGTGATAAATTTATTGTATGAGATCTTTAACCTGATCAAGTCCTACTTTTATGACTAAAATAATTCAAGCTACCTCTCAATGCAAAATCTTACCAAAAGGCCTAATAGGTATTCTTAATTCCTAGGGTCACATTGGCCTAATGAAGCCCTGTTTGATGATTAGAGACATGAAAATTCTTTTCAAGGGTAAAATACATTAGAAGAGTCCTAAATTCATTCATGAATGTCATTTTAGTCTTGTAGTGATCTCTTTAATTACTTTTCAATGGGGAATAGAGTGTAAGGGTCTTAAAAGGCTCTCATGAGGTCATGAAATGGTCAAAGGGTCTTAAAATTCACTCGTTAAGGTAATTTTAGAGGAGTGAAACATTATATAAGGTTTCATAAATCCACCTTGAGATTTGAAGCCTCTTTACAAGCCCTCAAGTCTACACATTTTGTCAAAAATGCATTTGACTTTCACTACTACCTCTTAGTGGACTTCTTCATCTCTCAATGTGGAGAAGCTCACATCAGGCCATTACTAAACTGTTACTTATCTTCAAGATCTCCTCCACTGCTACCTCTTAGTGGACTTCTTTATCTCTTAACATGGAAAAACTCACATCAGGCCATTACTGAATTGTTACTTATCTTCAAGATCTTATCCATGATAGTCTTCATTATTTTAATAGGTTACCATCATCTTTGGGGATTTCATGAGATTAAAATGAAGAGGGTAGCACTTTGATTCATGTTTTAGGGTTATAAATATGCACATGAAGATCCACAAGCTCATAAAATAACATTTTTAGACTTGTAAGCTGAATACATGTGAAAGTTTTATTGTGTATAAGAAATAAGGTAGATTGCACTTAGGTTGTAGGACCTTGTTTGAATCAAGTAACATAGATGATGAATTTTTCTCAAAGGTTTAATGTAGGTTTCTATATGCCTTGAGGTTTTCAAGAGGAAGAAAGCTTTAAAACAAGCTAACAACACAAAATATTGTAGGTATTAGAGGGTTTTTAGGAAATTTTAGAGAAAAAGATAGAGATGATAGGGTATTATTGAATATCTAATTCATATTATAGATATTATTAAGGTTTTCAATGAGGAGATGTTGTTTTACAAGCTAAAAATACCTAGTTGCAGGTTTTGGTGATACCTCCATTATTTTCAAGGTTTTAAGATCCAAACATATTCATACTAGACCTAAAAATTCGTTATAGAACATTTTCATGATTGTATTGGCATTGTACATTGCCTGGATACTCTAAATAACCTCCATGTAGACCATAGATAAGAGATACAAGGAGTTCTAAGATTGCTGTTAAAAGTTGCATGCTTATCCATGATGTTTCATCTTCATTCTACTAGTGCATGGGTAAAATCAAGTCTCAAAGGATTTTAAGAGGCCTACAAGGATTATTTTAGTGAGATCTAAATTTTTGCTAAAACCCTAGCCCAAGGAAATGTAACTTGTAAGCATTTTGAGGATATAAAAATAGACATGTACACATATTTAACACCTTTAAAAGGATATTAGGAGTTATCTATGCTATTATGGCAAGTGTTCATGGTATTCAAATCATTTAAAAGTGTATACAGGCATAGATCTATCACAAAGGCTTTTGATGTTATAGAACTCAAGAAAGTCTACCTATAACACCTCCATAAGATTCAAAAGAGTCTTTAAGCCTGAAACTAGGGTCTTAGTTTTCAATTAAGTCTCAGGACTCAAAATGTTCCTATAGATATATAGTAATATAACATTAAGGTTTGAAGGATAAATTTTGATTGAGTTTCATGAGTTATAGCATAAACCAACTATAGATGCAAGTCTGCAATAAGCTATGAAGGGTGTATTGATGATCCCATGGGTAAAACAGGTTTCAAGAATGATATAATGGGTGTCTTACAAGATTTTAAATCTACATAGCTCTATGACCCTCTCAAGGTCTCATCCATACCTAAAATCATATTGTAAGGGTCATCTCAAGTAGTCAAATGAAGGATCATGGAGTTATTGGTATGGTCTTTAAACAATTTGCAAGCCATGATGAGAATTTCAAGGCTTCTAAAGAAACCTTATACATTTCTTCAAATTTTTAAAAAATATTCAAATGGATCCTATTAGCCTTCACAAAGAGAAGGATGAATACCAAGCTCTAAAGACCCCACCAATAAGCCTACAACATGTTGTATGGTCTTAAGACTCTATTTGAAGGTTGAAAGATAGAATTTCATGAAGATTTAAGCCTTAAATGTAGGTGAAACAAGCCTAAAATCATGATCCAAGGGTTTCCAACATATTTCCAAGGATTTTTTGTGGTTGTAAGGGTATTTATGTAGGTTTATGAGGACATTAAAACATGATCATGATATGTACGCCACATACCCTCATAAATTCTCAAACCTCCTACAAAGTCCTAGGATGGTCATCCAATAATGATATCATGACTATTATAAGTTGGATTCAGGGTTTTCATATCTTCATTAGCATCTATAGGTCTACCCATGAAAATGATGAGGTTTCAATAATTTTCATGGGTAAAAATTGATTGTACAATTATGAGGATAGGGTCTACCTCAATGTTCAATAGGTTTGCAAGCATAGAAATAAGGAGTGTCATGGCATAAATGCTTACAAGTCTACATGAAGAGTTTCAAACATGTTTACAAAGCCTTATAAGACCTCTCTAAGAGCCTTCAAGCCTAAAACTAAGGTCATAGTTTTAATGAGTATCAAGCCTAATAATGTTCCTTGGACATGTGGAGGTGAAGCATTAAAAGTTACATGCATAGTTTTGAAGGACTACCAATAGGTTGTAGGATTTAAACAATTACTTGTAGGCCTAAAATGATGGGGAGTAAGGTTTTCAATTTTAGCAAGTCTCCATAACCATTTGAAGTCTTGAAGATGTTGTGACTTATTCAAGGGGCAAGGGAAGGTTATATGAGTCTCAAACATTATCAAGAGACTTATAAGCTTGTAGTAGGCTTATTTTAAGATTTCATACCTCCAAGATAAGTTTCAAACATGATGAAGATGCCTATAGGCCTAATAGTGTAGGGTTAAGGGTTTTAACATGATAATATAGGGATGTAGACCTTATTAAAAGTTTCAAACCTCAAATATAGTCTCCATAGGTTAACAAGATTACATATAGACCTGTGGGCATGTTCAACAGGTTCGTAACTAGGTTGTTGGTCTTCTTAGAAAAATGAGTTAATCTACAATCAAAAAAGGTTGTGATGGTGAATGAACCTTTAGAAAAGAGGCTATTGAGATTATTTGATAATATATAGGGATAAACAAACATGAACTAAGTATTCTAATGGGATAAAAGATTACCATGAAGGTATGATGAGTTTTGAAGACCTCCTAAAGGATAAAAGATATATTTTGTGATCTTCAAATACTACCAAAAATATGAGGGCTTGAAGTTGTAAGCCTAGATGATAAAGTTGAATGAGTTCCATGGTTTCTTGGTAGGTTTTGGAAGGCTACATGAAGAAGTGTTGAGAACGAGGATGTTGAAGCCTAGAAATAATCTACAAGTCTACAAGTAGAAGAGATGGAGTTTTTATGACCTCAAAACCAAACTTATAGACCTGATATAGGTTTATAAGGGTCTTTTGAGGATTGCAAAGATGTGATTGTAGGTTTTTAGGGTAGAATATAAGGCCTTTAAACATGAAAAAACATGTTTATTAATATTCTCAAGGAGTTCTCATGGGCAAAGATTAAGTGAACTGGCTTATCAAGCTCTCCAAGTGGACTTTACCTAAAATTCCAAGCTAATTTCAAGCATGTATAAAACTACCATGAATGGAGTTAATTATCATAAAAAACATGAAAGAGGTGTGAAGGCATTGAAAAGTACCACTAGATATGTGTAATTCCCTCTAAGGATTGATAGTCATGACAAGTCAACCCAAAACTCCAAATAGGTATAGGAGGTCTACTTCCAAGTAAAACATTCTCCAAGCATAGTAGTTAAGGAGGAAAGTCAACTTGAGCTAGATTTTCTCTAGCATGCATGCATGGGAGGAGGAGATAGGAAAGTTAAGGCTATTAAGGTAGGATTTTCCTAAGGATATAACAACATTGAAAGAGCACATCCATCATCCACAAGCTTTATTAAGGACACAAATAAAAAATAAGAAGGTTTCCTCTCCCACTATTATGCTAACCTTCTTGAGAGGTCTTCATGGAGAGGCCTAATGCATTGGAGAGAGATTAATGACCCAAATTTCTCTTATCTCTTCTCTTACATAGGTTAGATTGATGAATTATTAACAATAATCATGAGGTCTTCTAGTTCTCTCTTCTTATCTCTCATATTTATTTCTTATAGATAAGCATGAAGATGGATTTCTTAACATCCATCCTCTTGGATATGAAAAAACTCTACTTTTTTTGAGACTTATAATACTATATTGATGCCTTAAATATAATAAAAAATGATATACATAGTCCAATTTATTTAGTATTGTGTAAATTTGAGTTATTGATCTTAATTTGTGGAAGTTTTCATCTCTTTTGTTGTTGTCCTATCACTTTACACCCTTTTTTATAGATTTCATGTTGTGTAAATCACTACCTACATACAAATTACTTATGTAAAGGTTGATAAAGTTATAGGGTTTGTAGAATTTGTGTGAGTTACTATCAATTTTGAGGATTTGTTTTATTGTTATAAGTGAGTGGAGGAGATGTCTAGACTTTGTGCATAACCTCTTTTGTATTTTTAATTCATACTCTTCCCTTTCACATGACTAGTAAACATAGTCTTAGCTATAAATAGGTATTTTTATCATTATTTTAGGCCTGTAACCAATCTTAAATTAGGCTCACATAGTTTAGGAAGGAAGTTAGCCTTATCCAAAAGTTCATCCCAAAGAGATAAGGTCCCATACCTTGGTGATGATCCCATTCTATCACTAGATCAATTAATTGATCAAATAGGTGTAAGATCTAAGTGACAACAATTTTTAGGATGCTTGATGGGATAAAGGTCCTTATGAATGAATAATTTAGCTAAGGAATTGGCGATATGCCTTAGTATTATACAATATTAAAGACACTTTAGAGTCACTTGGTGACCACTTGGTTTTGATTCCATATTAGTCCTACACTTTCATGCCAAATGAAGCAAGGGCTTCTACAAGAGGTATTGGTTTTTAGTTTGTTGAATTATATTTATCTCCTAGAAGAAAAATAACCACATTTTTAAGGTTCCTTGAAAGAAGAAATAGAGGTTCTAGATATCCTTCTATAAGGGCTCAATATACACCCCCTTTTGGTAGATTTCCTAGACCAAGAGGGAGGTTAAATCCTATTCTTCATATGGCAGCCCAAAGAAATCAATTGTTTGTTACCTTTGATATATGTAGTCCCTTGGCCATTCAACAACATGATGATATCCTAGTTTCATATATAAAAATCATCCCTTATTTCACTAGTGATAATACTACCATTCCAATAGAGCACATACAAGATATTTCCAACATATGTTTAGTCCATAATATCACTCAAGACAATGTGGCTGTGAGACTTCTTACTACCTCATTGAAAGGAAAGGATCTTCAATGGTATATAGGGTTAAAAATTGGCATAATAAATAATTGGGATAAGTTAGGGGAGAGACTTTGTGAGAAATTTTAAGACAAGAGTGATCATATTTCTCTTATGAAGCAACTCACTACCATTAAGAGAGATCTTCATGAATATATGGTGGACTTCAACTCCAGGTTCCAAAATAATTGGCATATAATTATTGAGGTATGTTATTATTTTTGTGATTGAGGCATTAATTTTATCATTTATTTCAAAATTTTTTTTAGTATAATTTATGTCCCAAATATGTTCTTATGATGTTGCATGGTGAGTGTTCATGATGACATTAAGCATGGTTTAATAATCTTTGAGTTCTGTATGAGGTCTTGGCACATTATTGTGGTGTAAAAAGATCATGATACTATTGAAAATAGTTTTGTATTTATATAATCCTGATTTAATAATGATGTTTGTTGATATCATTGAGATATATCTTTTTTAAGTTCAAATATTTGAGTTTAGGTGTCTTGAGAAGCCTAGACTAGCCCTGTGAGAAGGTGTATACATGATGCATAGTGAATCTTGATACATTGTGCCATTATATTCATGAGAGAGTGTATAAATGTGGTTTGGAATGATAATGAGCCTTAGAGTGTATATATAGTGGTAAGAAGGTCTCAAAGTAGTATGGTGCCTAGTAGGTCTATTTGAATGGACTTGTTCTTAAGCATAGATATGACTTGTAGAGGCATGATGGTGGTGATATGGATGTGTATGAGATTGAATTTGTGAAATTAAATTGTGATAAAGGTTTTTATTTATTTACATAAATATTAGATTGAGCCAAATGGGTATGTTCTTCTTTAATGATCTTCTCATGGACCTAGCCTTAAGACCCTAGGTGGTAGAATGAGTTATCATGATCAAGTTTGGAGACTTATGAGCTCATGTGAGCATGGATTTAGGTTTTAAATAATATTTTAAGTATTTTGGTACATTTTTAGGTCTTGATTTGAAGGAGAAAGCATAAAAAAGAGTTTAAAGGTCTCCTATGTGTGCAGAATAAAGAGATGAAGACTTGAGAGACACATTTTGATGCTTATTGGCATGTGTGTCTATTGCATGAGAAGATGAGATCTTTGGGAGACATTTAAAATGGTCAAAAAAATGTTTTACAAGCATTAATATTTGGTTTCAAGGATAGATATTTATGAACAAATGTTAAGAAAGGAATTTGGTCTAAAACCCTACTAAAACCCTCATAGTGACCTGATATGGAAGATCTTATTAGAAATGGATCAGAATGTATTGGTTGACATATTTTAATGTTTTTATAAAGTATATGACTCTCCTAGGTACCTCTATGTGGCATTTTTATGTTATAAGAATGAGTGGAAGCTATAAAAAACCCTTATTTCTTAGACATTTGGTATAACAAGCAAGGTTGACTGAGTCAAAGTTGAAAAACAGATGGAGGTTGTATCTTGTTATTTTTATTTCATGTTAATTGTGTTTTTTATCAGGTTTTATAACTTAAATATGCTAAATTTATCATGGAAAATAACCTATCACTAAAAGGCCTAATAGTGAAGACAATGAGAAAAACTAGGAAGAGGTGAGAATTAGATTAGGGATATGTTTACATGGATTAGGAATGGATAAAATTGCATGGGTTTTATTTTAAATAACTATAAAACATTTAAATTTTTTTATATGTTTTGGAGGTCATTGAAAATGTTGAAAATGTTATTCACAAGATGACCTATCCAGTGAAGATGAGAGAGTGAAGGTGTAAGGATCAGAGTTTGGTCTATATATTATGTATTTGACACTAGAAATATGTATATTTGTGTTTTTATATGTTATAAATATATATAAAAATAATATTAATTCATCAATACTTATTTATTGGATATACATAGGTGTTGGAATGTAAGTTCACCATGACTGGTTCTCAAGATAGAATGACTGTTCTGGGTATGCAAGATGAAACAATGAGTTTGAGATGTTATATCATCAGTTAATGTATATAATGAAATTTTTTATGTTTTTTTGGATTTAAATGGCTATAAATGATTTATATAATGTTTATAGTCACTTTAAGAGGTTGTAATATGGATGCCAAAATGGCTTATCTAGCTATGTAAGGACTATGGGAGGGAAGCTCAACAAATTGGTCTACAAGACCAATAGTTGACACTAGATATTATGATATATCTAATTTATTATTTTATAGAGATAAAATATAAAATATTAATGTGAATAATAATTATTTTAATTATCATTATAGGAGTTGAAAACAACATTCATCATGACTACGTGGTCAGGTTTTTAGACAATTTTGTGTAGTCATCTAGTAGAGATGAGTTTCAGGTGATTTTACAAGAGTTAAATAATAAAATTCACATTAATTTGTTATATATATCTCATATTTTCATTTTAATTAATTTTTATTAATGATAAATGTCTATGAAGGTGTGAAAAGTCAAAGGTTCTCGACTAGGTGTTTATGGCCTGTTTATAGTTCTAAGTGAGCTTATGAAAGTGATCAGTTTGAGGTCTTTTCCCCTATTTGGTGAAGTATAATGGACATGGTGATTACCATGAGGTAATTAAGGTTATATAAATATTATATTTTGATATGGTTTTGTGTCAAATTTGAGTGCACTCTTCAGATATTCAACTCAAACCTTTTGGGTGTGTGAAGACCTAGTTGTGAGTAGTACTAATGATGTGGTCAAAGTAGTGAAATGGACTAAAAGGTGGTATGTAAATATATGTATGTTATAATGGGTATATTTTATGTGTTTTTTAAGTGTTTCATATATTTTTGGAGGACCAATAAGTTTCAATAGGACTAAGTGTAATGTGTTGCTTGAGAAGACCTAATTGCATTAGGTCTTTATTAGGCCTAATGGTGGTTTTGGTCCTTATGAGTGGTGACCAACCTATATAGTGGTTTTTTAACTTGTGAAACATGTATTTTTAAATATTAAAAAGGTGATAAAAATATGGATATATTATTTTTTGACCAAGGTGGGTGAAATCAAGAGTCTTGTATTTATATAAGGCATAATATGCCTATTTGGGCTAGAGTAAGGATGAGAGTGCAAGCAGAAAATAGAGCACCTTGAGGAGAATAAGGGGGTTATTTAGACCATAAAATGGGATTATAGGATAAATCATGAATATATAATATAATTAATGAGTATGAGGACTAAGGTCATATGACCTAACCCTGTCAAGAGGAGGACAAGTTAAACGAAGAGGCCTAATAGGTTATTTGAGAGAGATAGAAGAGGGTGAAGAGAAAATGAAGGCGATCATAATAATTTGAGTGATAAATAGGTGTCCAAAGTTGATCATAGGTTATAGTTGGTTTATTTGGTTTTGATTCACCTAGGGGCTTGGTGCCTCCTTGCAAGTTGGTGCTTGCTAAGGACTAGTTGAGTGGGTGCTTGACTAGGTAGGGGTTGGTGCTCCTTGTGAGGTTGGCGCTTCAATAATTTTTAATCTTGTCATTATATTAATGTATTAAATTTTTAGGATTCAATGGGTTTTATACCCCATGAGGGTTTTTGACATATCTCTTATGTTCATGTGTTGATATCTTGCTTCATGTTTATGTGATTGCTTCTCTATGCATTGCTTGATCACTATATTGGTTTGAAAGGTTAATGAATGACAAGTAAATTTGAATAATTTTTTTAAGGGCACTAATTCATCCCCACTCTCATTGTATATTATTTTAACAAGAATACCACCCTTGATTAATCATACCCCAAATACTACTTTCTTATAGTATATGAGGTATTTGAATAATGAAATTGTTCTCATGATTCAGTCCATGGGAGGTACTGTATTAACATCTACATATGATATTTACATAAGGTCTGAAAATAAAATAATTTAAGTTGGAAATATATCCCTTAGACCTTTAATTCCCTTATGTGCTGAACATCCACCTATGTAGCCCACTTTGGCACCCATTCCTGTAGCAACTAGCCAATCAATTATATTTATTGCCCCTCCTAATGAGTTACATGAAGTTAAGACATTGGGAATGAATCAAAATCTTTAAAAATAAAATAAGCTCATCATGACAGACCATATCAACATTTCAATCAACCATATCAGCATTTCAATCAGCTTTATCAGCTTTATAAGTGGCCTTATCAAGGCAATACACAAGCTCAAGGCCAAATCAAACATACTAAGCCCTTTAATATTAAAAATCCTAATGCTTACAACACTTTAAAAGCTATTTTACGTGTGAAAAATAACCTAGTTCAAGATTATGAGTGATTCTATCCATATAATTAGCTCACAACCGAACCACATGTCCAAATGGAGTGATCAACCAAGCCTTGATAGTCCAAAGTGTGTCACTATTTTAAGGGTAATCTAGTGAACCAACTTCACAAGGAGAAGAAGTACATGAACAAGCACAAGTACAAGATGAGTCTATCCTTTTGAATTGGGAAGAGAATGAATTTTTTGGTATGAATAAAAATGAGGTGTTAAATAAAGGAAAATAACTCAATTTATTAAAATACAAGGTCTAATAAAAGAGAAATGGAAGGAGAGTCATCTCCTCCAGCTGGTCAAGCTCCCACCTCCCAAGTTCCTCATGAAGCTACCAAGGAGAAAGTATCTATTAGGGCACCTAAAGCACAAACAAATCAAGTTGTTCAAAAGGAAACTCAGATTCAAACTAGACAACATCAAAGAGAAGATATTTTTGTTCTAAAGTTCCATCCAAAAGGAGGAAAAAATCCCTTCGACATAGTTGAGAAAATTAAGAGAACAAACCTAAATGTCACCATGTGGGAGGCTCTATCCATTTCTACCCAAAGAGACTTATTAAAAGAGTCCTTAAGCCAACTTGGTCATACAAGCAAATCAAGTGCAACAATTGTTCCTACCATTTTATGCCAGAAAAAGGGTGAAAATGCAAGTAAGGTAAACAAACCACCTCCATTTTATATTTCTCTCATAATTGAAAAACATATTATACACAAATACATGATAGACTCAGGGGAAAGTAATACAATTATTCCTAAGAAGGTAGCTAATATATTAGGCATTAAATACATTATAATCATAAAAGGGGTTGTGAAACTTGATGGTATAACTATTAAAATAGTTGGCCTTATCAAGAACCTCAATCTTATACTTCATGCTTGATCAAGTCTCTCCATCTTCCAAAATGTTTCAGTCATAGACCTTCCTCCCTATTTATATATATGCCTTTATAGAGATTTCACTACAAATATGGGTGGGTATCTTTCCTTAGATTGGTCACACATGTTTCTTAGGACTATATATATAACCAAAGTAACTATCAAATTTGAGTGCATTTCTAGAGACCACATTGAGCCATATTCCCCTAGTCCAACACCTATGAATTATACCATGTATGATCAAGAGGAAAGCACTATCCTTCATGAGGCTACCACACATTTGGAGGAATTTCTAGATATATTAATTGATGAGTGTGTTAATGAGCACTAGGGACTTGATCCATATGACCATATAAAAGATATAGGGTTGGGAAAAATTTGCTTCCTTGAAGAGGAATCTATTCTACCAAATCTTTTGAAGCCTCAAGAGGATCTTGATAGAGATTTAGAGCCTTAACAAGATGTTGATGAATCTTGGTAACTATAATTTGACCTCATTAAGGATTTTGAGGCTTTTAGTAAGCAAGCAATCCCTAAAGAGCAGGAACAACATGGTAAATTAGTAGAAGAGGTTGATTCTTCTTCTAAAAACTAGCATGGGCTTCAAGAGAAATATGAAGATTAAATTATTTAGATGAAAGGTAAAAAGTTAACCAAAGGGTTATTCAGTTTAGAAATCATGTTTAACTTAGATGATCAACTCAAAGGGGAGAAGATGAACATGAAAATCAAAGATGAGGACTATGAACCAATATCCATCTCTAGTGATAAACCTTTGAAGGTTGGTAAGGTATGCACTCAATCTAAAAATGAAGATTTTATTGGTCTTTGTAGGAGATATGATGACATTTTTACATGGATATTGTTGACCATTTTTTGCCCAATAGGCCAAAAATTGGTCCCCTTATATCCATGCTATTCTAGGCCATTTCATTTTTCAATTTTGTATGAATTTGTTCATTTCTACGGACTCTACATAATTTCTACGGACTCTGTAGGTCTAAATCTATGGACTTTGTAGGTTTAAATCTATGGACTCTGTAGGTTTTGTAAACCTATGGACTCTGTAGGTTTTGGATTTCTATAGACTCTGTAGGTTTTAGATTTCTACGGACTCAGCAAGTTAGTCCTTTGGCGCATGAAGGATCGATTCAGAGAGTGCTAGTTTTTGCAAGGCTTTTTTGGGCTCTTGTCTGAGGAAAAATCATGAAGAAGATTAGCATCGTTGAACCATTAAACCTAATTCAATGCCTTGGTTCAATGCCTAGTTCGATCGGTAGTTCAATCGGCCTTGGTTCAATGCCTGGTTCAATCAACAGTTTAATCGGCCTTGGTTCGAGCCTTGGTTCAATCGGCAGTTCAATCACTCCATTTTAAAGCCTGGTTTAATCAACAATTCAATCGCTCCATTTCAAAGCCTGGTTCATCACTTCAATTCCATCGCTTTAATTTCCAAGCTTGGTTCATCACTTGCTTCATGGATTTTGGTTCAAACAAAAGAGTTCAATGGGCTTGTTTCAATAATCACTTGAAGCGTTGAACCGATTCAATGCATTGGTTCAACGCTTTTGGTTCAAGCCTTGGTTCAACTCAGTTGGTTCAACACTTTGGTACTTAGTTCATCAGTGGGTTCAGACACTTGGTTCACTCAGCCAATTTAGCAACATCATTTCAAGCGGCTTCTAGTTCAATCAGACGGCTCAATGCCAAAGTTTAACAGGCTCAGCGCGCTTCATTGAACCATTAAACTGGTTCAACGGATTGGTTTAATCATTTAGTTCAACACTTTGGTTCAATCACTTCAATTCAATAGATGGTTTAACAAAGAGGTTCAATGAATCAGTTCAAGGGCTTGGTTCAACGGGCTCAGCGTGTAGTGGTTGAACCGTTGAACTGATTGAATCGTTGAACCAATTTTGGTTCAATGGGTTGGTTCAATGGCTTAGTTCAAGGGTGTGCCCTATAGCTAAAGGGTATTTCAAGGTGCAAAAGCCCTTGCATAGGGTAGTTCAAGATCCAAAAGCCCTTGCGGAGGGTAGAGAATGTTTCAAAGGGAGCCAAAGAGATTTAAGGGATGTGAGAAGACTCAAGGCTCCAAATTTCTTTGGACTTTTTATCCAAAGGAATTCCTTCAGACAAAAGGCCTGAAGGAATTTGGGGAAAGGATTTTTAAAGGCCAAAGGTGCAGAAAAAGTCAAAGAGCCCGTAGAAAAGACAAAGAGTGGCCAATTCCTGTAGACTTTTGTTTGCGAGAAAAAAGCCCAAAATAAAAGCTTGCAAAGCAAAAAAGCCACAGAAAGGGACTCGATGACTTTTTCCAAGGACGGTGATGTCCTGAAAGCCATCAAATTTAAGCAGGTGGACTAGCCATTGGGTGATGGCTGTGTGAACGTCAAATTTAATACAGTGAAATATCCATTTGTTTTTGAACTGTAAAGAGCACCAAACCATGGAAAAGGCCCAAGGAATGTAGTGACCCACCAGAAGATCACCCCTGAGGGCTGAAAGAGCAAGAAGAAGACAAGGAGCAGAAAAGACAAAGCAATTCAAATGGTGAAGAGATGGCGAGTTATTGCAGATGAGCGGTGTGACCTATTTTTTTGTAGTTGGCATTGATGAGGAGATAAACTATAGTCTGTTTGTAGAAAAGAGGCAAGGCCATGTTCTTTCATTAATGCTTGAATGCCAAAGTCAATTTTGGCAATTGTATAACATGGTTCTAGCAGGCCTCTTCTAGAATAATGACATCAGTAACAGTGGTTTCCTCTTCCCAAAGTCCAGAACACACATGGGCCGGTTGTAGAAATGAGCACCAAAATCCTTCCTAGGAAGTGCCAAGTTCTCTTCCTCTTTCTATATATTGTAAAAATTATCATTTGAGAAGGAATCGACTCTCAGCGCTAAGGCAAAACTCTACCCAAAAATCTCTCGGGCTTGTAAGGCAAAGCTTCCAAATTTTACCTTGAATCGAAACATAGCATTTTTACCTCCATTCTGAGTTTTGCATCTTTAGTATGTGTCTATGCCTTGATTCTATGTCAAGTCATTTTCTTAATTCTTTTGCAGAATGATTTCAGCATGTCTGGTGCATTTTTTGAGTTTCCTTTTATAGGTCTATCAGAAGTGTCCCTAGAGGAGTATAGGTGAAGTGGATAGGCTACCGCAGTGTGTCTCAGAATGCCTCTAGTAGTTATTTCCTCCCTGTATCTCCATGGACCCTTGACCTACTGATGCATAAGGTTCTCTCATGTCAGATGAAGTGTATGGGAGCTATTTCTCAGTGGAAAGTGTATGTTCAGGCAGAGTAGATCACACATTTTTTGGTGTATCACCTTTACTTTTTAGGCTTAGGTTCTATTTTCAGCATCTCTCTCTCCCTTTTCATCCCCCCTTTTTTTCATTTTGTTTGTTAGCAGTAGGAGAAACTAGGGCCTAAAAGATACATCAGAGGGAGCTAGCCCTTATCTAGAGACTCTCCCCTCCAACTTCACCGGTCCCACTAGCGAGAGGGGAGTTTCCATTGCTGCGTGAAGAAGGCAGGAGCTCGGCCTCTTGCCATGGGCGCAATCTTCTACCTCAATAGATATATGAAAACCTTAGAGGTTTTTGTTTTGACCTAGGTTAATTGGATAAGGGCTACCTATCCCAGTTAATGAGATATACCTCAAACCATGTTTTGAGGTCATTATCAAAGTTTTTACATAATATGTTAGCTACCTTATTCCTCCAAGTGATGTTGCACACTTATTTTTTCTCTTTGATTCATTATTGTGTGTTTTTGAAGCATTTTTTAGTTTATTTAAGGCTGGTCCAATATGTTGCAGCCATGGTTGCACTTTAAGAAAGAGTTGTATTGAAAATTATGTGACTCCTATGCCTAATGGATGATTAAGGCTACTATATCTCTAATTATAAGGCAAGTAACCCACATAAGTCACTATAATATTAACTATTCAAGTCACCTAAATCTCTTGGAACATGATATGCATGGGATAACACATTTATCTTGCTAGAGTAAACTGAGTATGGTCTAAGTAGCACCTTCATGATGACTATGTTGGCCCAAAGATAGGTATGTTTGGAGTCATTATTATTCACTAAAGGAGAACTAATAATCATTTTTGAGGTTACAGATTGGCATTAGCCTTATAACATGCCTATTGTGTGGTTTTCAATATGAATGTGTACTAGAAGTCTTGTATGAGGTCTTTAGACTAGTCAATTCCCACTTTTATGACTAAAGGCATTCAAGCTACCTCTCAATTCAAAATCTTACCAAAAGGCCTAATAGGTATTGTTAAGTCCTAAGGTCACATTGGCCTAATGAAGACCTATTTGATGATTAGAGATATGCAAATGCTTTTCAAGGGTAAAATACATCAAAAGAGTCCTAAAGTCATTTATTAGTGTCATGTTATCCTTGTAGTGATATCTTCAATTACTTTTCAATGTGGAATAGAGTGTAAGGGTCTTAAAAGGCATGCATGAAGTCATGAAAGGGTCAAAGGGTATTAAAATTCATTCATTAAGGTAATTTTAGAGGAGTGAAACATTTTATAAGGTTTCATAAAGCCACCTTGAGATTTGAAACATATTTACAATCTCTCAAGTCCATAAATTTTGTTAAAAATTCATTTAACTTAGTTGTTTTCCCTTCACTCCAGCTTATTAGTGGACTTCATCTCTCAATGTAGAGAAGATCACATCAGACCATGAATAAACAATTACCTATCTTCAAGATTTTATCCATGATAGTCTTCATTATTTTAAGAGGTTGTAATCATCTTTGAGGATTTCATGAGATTAAAATGAATAAGGTTGGGATTTGAAGCATGTTGTAGGGTTACAATTATGCACAAGAACATACTCAAGTTCATACAAGAACATTTACATGATTTTAAGGAGAAGAAATGTGAAAGTTTTATTGTGTATAAGGAAGAATCCAGGTCTGCACCTAGGTTGCAAGACCTTGTTTGAATCAAGGAACATAGATGATGAAGTTTTATCCTAGGTCTAATATAATTTTATATATTCCTTGAGGTTTTCAAGTGGAAGCAAACTTTAAAACATTCTAAGAACATAAGAGATTGTAGGTATTTGAGGGTTTACATGAATTTTATAGAGAATAATGTAGATATGATAGGGTTTTATTGAAGATCTAATGCATATTATAGATATTAATGAGGTTATCAATGAGGATATGTTGTTATACAAATGTAAAAATATAGAGTTCTAGGTTTTGGTGATACCTCCATTATTTTCAAGGTTGTAAGATCTAAAAACTTGTAAATTTGTTATAAAAAATTTTCATGATTTTATTGGCATTGTAAATTGCCTACATACTCTAAATAACTTCCATTTAGACCATAGACAGGAGATACAATGAGTTCTAATCTTAATGTTAAAAGTTACAGGCTTTTACATGATGTCTCATCTTTATTTTGTTAGTATATGGGTCAAAACAAGCCTTAGAGGGTGTTAAGAGGGTTATAAGTCTTCCATCAGTGATGATCAGATCAATGGAGGCAAATAAAATCATGTAATTTTGCTAAGGAGAGTGTAGGCAGGTATAAAACCTTAACCTAAGGAAATGTAACTTGCAAGTGTTTTGAGGATATCAAAGCATAGAAATAGATATGTACACTTCTTTAACACCTTTCCAAGGCTCTTAGGAGGTCTATATGTTGGTATGGAAAGTGTTCATGGTATTCAAATCATTTAAGTGTGTATGTAGGCTTATACCTATCACCAAGGGTTTTGATGTTATAAAACTCAATAAAATCTACCTATAACACCTCCATAAAATTCAAGAGAGTCTTCAAGCCTACAACCAGGGCCTTAATTTTCAAGGAAGTCTTAGGATTCATAATGTTCTTATAGGCCCATAGTAATAATGCATTAAGGTTTTTAGGAAAAATTTGGATTGAGTTTTAAGAGTTGTATCATAACTCAACTATAAATGTAATTCTACAACATGTTATGAAGGGTGTCTTGATGACCCCATGGGTAAAAGAGGTTTCAAGCATGATCTAATGGGTTTATTGTAGGTTTTAAAATATCCATAGATCCATTAATCTCTCAATGTCTTATCCAGGCCTAAAATCACATTTTAATGGTCATCTTAAGTAGTCAAATGAAGGAATAGGGAGTTATTGACAGGGTTTTTAAATAATTTGCAAACCATGATGAGAATTTCAAGGCTTCTTAAGAAACCTTCTATAGTTATATATACCTTTTACAATATTTAAATGGATCCTATTAGCCTTAATGAAGATAAGAATGAATACCAAGCTCCAAATACCCCACCAATAGGCCTGCAAAATGTTGTATGGTCTTAAGACTCTCTTTTAAGGTTATAAGATATAATTTCTTGAAGATTTAAGCCTTTAATTGAGGTGAAACAAGCCTACAATCATGATCAAAGAGTTTCTAACATATTTCCAAGGGTTTTTTGTTATTTTTATGGTCTTTATATAGGTTTATGAGGACATTAAAACATGATCATGATGATATAGGTCTACCACATACCCTCATAACTTCTGAAACCTCCTATAAGGTCCTAAGATGGTCATCCAAGAATAATATCATGATTTTTGCAAGTGGGATTCATGGTTTTTAAATATTCATTTGCATCTACAGGTCTAAACATGAAAATGGTGAGGTTACAAGCATGTTCATGGGTAAAAATTGACTATAGGACTATTAGGACAAGTTATACCTTAATTTTTAGCATGTTTATAGGCATGGAAATAAGGAGTTCAGTGGCATAAATGCCTATAGGTCTACATGAAGAGTTTCAAACATGTTTCCAAATCCTTCTAATACCTCTTTAAGAACCTTCAAGCTTACAACAAGGGTCATAGTTTCAATGTTTCTCAAGTCTCATAATGTTGCTATGGACATGTGAAGGTGAAGCATTAAAAGTTACAGGCATAGTTTTGAAGGATTACCAATAGGTTGTAAGATTCAAACACTTACTTGCAGGCCTAGAATAATGGGGAATAAGGTTTTAAAGGTCTTCATTACCAAGGTTTGAAGTATAAAATATTCTATGACTTCTTCAAGGGGCAAGGGAAGGTTCTAGGATCCTCAAGCATTGTCAAGAGACATACATTCCTATATCAGGCTTCTTGAAAGATTTCATACCTTCAAAGCAAGTTTCAAACATGATGAAGATGAACGTAGGCCTAATAGTGCAAGTTTAAGGGTTATATCATGGTAATATAGGTATAAAAACGTTCCTACAAGTTCAAAAACCTCAAATCAAGTCTCCATAGGTTAATGAGCTTATATATAGGCATGTGGGCATCTTCCACAGGTTTTAAACTAGGTTACAAGTCTTCTTAGAAAAATTTAAGCTAATCTATAATTAGAAAAGGTTGTGATGGTGAGTGAACCTATAGAAAAGAGGATCTCAAGATTATTTGATAAGATATAGGGCTAAATAGAGATGAGTTAATGCTTCTAATGAGATAGAAGACTACCATGAAGGTATGCGGAGTTTTGAAGACCTCATAAAGGATAAAATAGAGATTTTGTGATCTTCAAGGACTACCAAAAATATGAGGGCTTCAATTTTTAGGCCTAGATAATAAATTTTAATGATTTCAAAGGTTTCTTGGAAAGTTTTGAAAGACTACATGAAGAATAAGTGTTGAGGACAAGGATGTTAAATCCTAGAAATAATTTATAGGTCTAAAAGTTTAATATATGGAGGTTTTATGACCTCAAAACCTAAGTTATAGACATATTATAGGTTTCTAAATGTCTTTTAAGGATTTTAAACATATAATTATAGGTTTTAAGGGTAGAAGATAAGGTAAAGTGGACCCTTAAAGTAATACAAGTCATGTTTCTTAAGCTTCTTAAGGAGTTCTCATCGATAAAGATCAAGTGAACTAGTTTCTCAACGTCTCAAAGAGGCCTTTACCTGAACTTCAAAGTTAATTTCAAGTAGTCCATGATTATAAAACATGTATATCACCACCATGAATGGATTTAATGGTCATAAAAAGCATTAAGGAGGTATGGAGGCATTGAAAACTACCCCAAAATATATGTAACTCCTTTCATTGAGTGATAGTTATGCCAGGTCAACCCAAAACTCCAAATAGGCGTAGGAGGTCTATTTTTAAGTCAAACATTCTCCAAGCATGGTATTTAATGAGGCAAGTCAACTTGAGCTAGATTACCTATAGAAGGCATGCATGGGAGGAAGGGATGGGTAAGTTAAGGCTATTAAGGCATGAGTCTATCATCTTCAAGCCTTCTTAAGGATAAAAATAATAAGGACTAAGGTCTCCTCTCCCACTACTATGCCAACCTTCTTTATAGGTCTTCATAGAGATTCCTAATACATTAGAGAGAGCTTAACAACCCCATTTTCCCTTGTCTCTTCTCTTTTATAGGTTGGATTGATGGAGTAACAATATTCATGAGATCTTCTAGTGATCTCTTCTTCTCTCTAATCTCCATTTATTATATATAGGACTGAAGATGAATTTTTTAACATCCCTATTCTTGGGTATGACAAAAATATTCTCTTTTTGAGACTTGTAATATTGGATTAATGCCTTGAATCTAATAAAAATTGATATTTTCCTCTTCTACATAGTCTACTTTCTTGAATATTATGTAAATTTGAGTTGTTGATATTTATTTATGGAAGTTTCCTTCCCTTGTGCTAATTTCCCATCACTTTTACACCCTTATTTGTAGGTTTTACATTATGTAGATCACTACCTACATACAAATTACTTATGAAAAGGTTGAAAATGTTGTAAGTTTTATAGAATTTGTGTGAGTTACTATCACTTTTAAAGATTTCTTGTGTTTTTCTAAGTGAGTGAAGGAGATCTATAGACTTTGTGCATTACCTCTTTTGTAGTTTTAGTTTATATTCTTCCCTTTTCCATGATTAAGACACATAGTATTAGTTGTAAAAATGTATTTTAAGCATTGTTTTAGGCCTACAACTAGTCTTAAATCAGGTGAAAATAGTTTAGGAAGGAAGACAACATTATTTTGAGGTTCATACTAAGGAGCCAAGGTCCCACACCTTGGGGATGATCCCATTATTTCACTAAATTAGCTAATTGATCAAATGGGTAAAAGATATAAGTGATAATAGTACCATGTAACATATAGAGGGAACATGTACAGGTAAAATATCATTGAATCATGAATAATGTGATCACACAAAGTCTTAATATGCATGATGTAGATCATGGAAATTTCAAAAAATCAATCACACACACGACACTCAAACACACACAAAAAAATACAAATATCCAAAGAGACCTCAAACAAGGGGCATGTTCAAATGTTACATAATCGAAGAGACATGACTTAGTCAAATGTCCACAAAGCAAGATTTTTAATGCAAAGACATCTTAAGTAGTGGCTATCTAGTAAAGGGGATTACTTGTTTTTTTACCCATTTATATAAGAATAAACTTAGGATGTTTGATGATTAACTACCTAGGTATAAATTTCTCTTGCATAAGAGTATGTTCATATGGGATTATAGAAATCATAATTACCTGATTGTCATGAATGTATTTAATACACCCATGTATTATATAAGAAACTACTCGAAGTGTATGTATCCAAGGTCATCCCAATAAAATATAAAAGACACATGTGTAAGGTATAACTAAGAAGGTAGTAACCACTTGGGTGGGACCCACTTGCAAAGGTAAATTAATCTCACTAAGAACCTAGTGTGAGGTCCCATCAAATGCTCTAACTAATCAAGCTAAAGGATGTAAATCATGATTTATACAACCCAAATATGTAAATAATGTCATGGTACAAACCTTTTTGATTACATCATTATAAATCATAACACTTTATATAGGCTCATGATCAAGGTATGCTCAAATGAATAATGAATGAACATTTGAGTCATCATCCCTAATCTCACTATCATCAAAAGTAATACAAGGTGGGATCTAAACCATATGAAGTGTATGCTACATATAATCCCATATAATGGGTTCTCATATGTGATGGAGTAGGATGCAAATTATATGCAATTTGCACTTTTGGATCCTTATTTACATGATCTTACAAAGGATTGTTAAATATTTTTTGTTTGTGGTGGTCACCAGGTTGTGAAATTGATTCCTTTGGAGGATCATCAAATGTAATCTTTTGGTAATCATTAAGGTCTTGGATCTTATGATTTATGGTAAAACATCTATTTGTAGAATGTCTAGGGCATTGGTGATAGTCACAATAATCATTCACATCATACCCTTTGGGTAGATGTTTACTCATATCAACCTATATAAGATGAGGGAGAGATATGATATGACACTCTATAAGTCACATGAGTAATGAAGTGGGAGACTGAGGTAAGTATGTAAATTGTCTTAGTGCAGCAATGGATAAGACATGTTTATTAGGTTATTGTGACACCACATTACTCATGGTGGTTGTTTATTTCTTAGGCTTAGATAGTTTGAACTTATAACTTGGTTTGATGGTAAAATTGGTACTAGATGTAGATGTAGTTGGTGTATTTGATACATATTAAATTTTATTCAATGAGATAAGTTTAATTTCATGATCATGAATAATGTGGCATAAGTCATTGAAATATTTAAACTTTTTGAACACAATATACTTATGTAAAGGAAAAAGTAAAATTTACTTGAAAATGTCTTGAAGCTCTTTATCTTCTATTGGATTGGTCATTTTAGCTAACATTGTTTTATACCTTAAGACATATTCATTGATAAGCTCATTGGTTTCTTGATTTATTTTTTGTAATTTGGGCATAGGAAAACTTTCTAGTAATGTTAATATAGAAGTGTGTCAAAAATTAATCCACAAAGGGGTTGAAGGCATTTACTAAATGAGTTGGTAAATCATAGAATCATATTAAAGCATAGTCCCTAAGGCTCATTGGAAATAATTTGATCAAAATTTTATCATTAGAGGCATAATCAAGGCATTCCCATAAAAGTATCATAGATGCTATTCTATATCACCCTTTCCATCATAAAATATGAACTTAGGTGCAATAAAACTAGTTGGAAAGGGGTGAAAATATATCTCTGGTGTAATATGACTATGCAATACCTATTATGAATCAATAACATAAGGTTATTTCATATAAGTTTGTTCAATATTTATAACCTTAGTTTGTAAAAGTTTTATTGTGTGGACAAGATCTTGCACCTTTTGTTCTTTTAAGTTGGACACTTGAGAAGTCACCAAAGGAGGTATACCCATAGGTTGGGTAGATACATGCATCAAAACTCATATTTGAGTCAAAGGATTATAATTTCCCATGGTAGATGTAATAATAGTAGTTTTAAGGAATAAAGGCTAAAATACATATCTCATGCCCCCATTAGAAGTATGAAGTGGTAACATGCTCAAGGGGAAGGTTTTTGATATATGGGGATAACCTATAACTTGAATACCATGATTAGTAGATGGACCTTCTTATTCATCTACACTTTTGGGTTTTTAAGTTTCTAATATTATTTTTAAGATTTCATGAAGATATTTAGGGTTTTGATGAATATGCTCACAAAATAATGAAATTTATTGTGATTTCTCATGATCTATTTGATCATGTTCAACAATTTTATTAGACTCACAATTTTAATGATCATAATCTTCTTTTATGATAACCTCATCAGTATGTTTTTCATTCTTCACATTCGTATCATTATGATCTATGAGATTAGGTACTGAATTAGTTTTAGACATATTAGGTGGTAGGAGGGGAAGCTTAATGTGTTCAATATGCACAACTCTCAATATAAGGATATGCTTAAGTTGTATGAAAAATGATATAATAAAGAAATGAAAAAGTACAACAATCTAAAACCCTACCTAATTTAATACCATAAGAACTAGAAAAGTTTGCATTCATACAAATCGAGTTCACCAAAGGTTTAAGCCTAAAATATATATCTGTGTATATCTAGGTTAAATGGGGAAGATATAGCCTAGGGCATAAGGATGGTAGAATATCTATAGAGTAGGACAATTATTTGTGAAATTCAGATAAACATATACTGAATTTACTATGTTGAGATGCCAAATATAGAAAGTACAACTATGCTATATATTATAATATCAATGAAAATAAGATACCTAATTGGTAATGATGCTAATATATATGGATTTAGAATAGGTATAATGTGGACTAGATATGGATTCTATAACAATCATTTGATTCTATAAATTTGACCTCTGTAGCCACAGACACTTGCATCAGCTAGGATGGTTGCATCGACCCAGGTGTGTAGTATAAAATACCTATTAAAGCTAGATGTGACCACTTGGATGATTTTGGTATTTACATAATCTTAAACCTAATGTATTTATATCTAGGTCATGGATTTTTTCTCCTTGTTAAATGGAAAAACCCTAGTTCTTCATCTTCATATTAGCTATGGGAAGAATGGGTTAGTGGGCACATGGTGTTGAGTTATCCCAAAAAACCCTATATCAATGAGCACTAGCTAAATAATGACTAATCTAAAGAGGGCCTTAGAATTATGTAGTTATCCCCTGTGTTAGATCATGTATGAATCATACAATGTGTGATAAATAAGTACAATAATGACCTAGAATGTAACTTGGAAAATATAGCTCTTGAGTTGTTCCTTTAGTAATTTAGACCTATAGATGTATTGTCCCTATGACTAATATGAAAATAAGATAAAATAGGGAAGTTATATTTACTTGAGTGATTTTTTAAGTGTTTTTTGGTCTATGCTAGGTCTCTTTTGGTATTTTCTAGGTTTGGAATGAATGAGGGTTGATCTTGTATTCATACCAATCTATTTGGAGAATGTATCACATTAAAACACTTAGGATAACCATAGGAATGCATTTAATTTGAAAACTAGATGAATTTAGGGAACTTTAAACTTGCATTAAGGTAGGATATTTGCATCTACATAAGTGTCTGATTAGGATACAAGTTTTAGTATAGTTGGAAAATAGGTGCAAGTCCAAAACTTGAAAGGATGGAAGATAAATAGATTTATAAAATTTTAGGCAAGATATAAGGTATGAGTCATTAGAATAACATAAGTTGGACTAAGAGATAATAAATTAGGCATAGAGATTGAGTTTATAAGATATTTTTGGTAGTGGAAAAGGTCTAGAATTTGAAGGTACATCCATGATATGTATTTTCCAAGTATATAAGACTGAGGTGCTATATAATTCAAAAATAGTGTCTACACTCATGTAGAGGTGATAGTAAAGATTATTTAAAGATATTAAAAATAAACTAAATTAATTTTATATGATTGAATCATGTAGAGTTTATATTAAATTTTATTTAAATATATCTTGTAATTCATTATCTATCAAGGTGTTAGTTATTTTGGCAACCATGGTCTTGTAATGAAGTACACAGTCACTAATAGGTTCATTAGTTCCTTGCTTAAAATTATCAATTTGCACATAAGATATATTTTCATCAATGTTGATAGTAAAATTATTGAGAAATTTATCTCCTAATAGGATTAATTATTTGACTTATTGGATAGGTTAATCATAAAAACAACACAAGATATAATATTTTTGGCTTCTAGGAAGCAACTTAGTTAGCAATTTCTCATTGAAAGCATAGTCCAGACATGCCATATGAAAAGATCAAATATGTTGTTATATATCTCATTTAACTTCATATAATGTAATATAATTATCTAAAAATCCTATAGGTAAAGGATATGAAGCAATATCAGGTGCTAATGGACTGTGAAGTAAGGCTTGTGAATCCAATGATTGGCTAGCTTTTGGTATACCTTTCTCTAACTACAACACATTGGCATGCAAAGCTAAAATAGTTTGTATAATGGATTGGGTAGTAGGAAAGGGAAGTGATTTATTCTATGAAGCTATCAATAATTCCATATGAGTAATTTGGATATGCATAGACATAGATATTTATTTAAATCCTTGTGATGCCCCAAAACCTAAAGGTGTAGATGTGATGATAGTATCAATAGTAGAGGTAACAACACCTATGGTAGGGTTCTCAAAAAATTTATTGATATTACCAACATAATCATATGGTTCTTCATATGTGCTATCATGAGCATGTTTATATTGTACTTGTCAAGTTAAAATTAGAAAAAAGTCAATTTGATTTAGATCGACATCAAGATATTCACTAAATTCCTTCACATCAATGAGAGTAAATATGTTTCCTTATCAAGGTCAAATTCATAGGCCTTATCATTATTTGTGGTCATAATAATCCCATGAATAATGTGTGTAATAATTGGTAAAAAATTGGATAAGATGTTGAATAATAAGAATTGAGTAAGACTTGATATTGTACCTTAGTTGTTACATCCTTGTTGGATTTGATTTGTTTTATTACACGATTGTTAACATTGTTCCTTATTAGGGGAAGATAACATGTAATGAAACTAATAAAGTTTGAATAAAAAATAAATAATGTGATCATATATTATAATTGTATATTCTTTGAAAATTGAGAATTAAGTGAAATACATATGAAATTTTGGGTTCTATAAAAAGGAATTTTTCGGTGTAGTATGGAGATTAGTAAATTCTCCTAAAATCCAAGGTTAAAAGGAAGTTATTTCAGTGTCAAATATCAAATGTTAGGTCAAAATAAATTTATTTCAATGTCATATATTGAATCCAAGGTCTAAATAAAGTTATTTTAGTGCTAGATATTAAACCTAAGGTCACAAGGAAAATTTTCTAGTGTTAATTATTCAAAAATTTATCTAGACAAAAAATTAAAGAAATTCTAGAATAAAATGTATGGGTTCACCAATATGCTTTGTCAGACTTTTGAATTAATTGAGATATTAAATATAATTAATATATAATGAATTGAAGGGTAAAAAATGTTGTAAATGACATGTAACTTAGCAAAATGAAAGTAAAGTACTAAAATAGACAAAGCTATAATGAATGAATGAATGAAATAAACTATGAAAAACAAAAAAAGGAAAAAATAATTAGCTAATTGTTATCTATTAGGTTAACTATGTGTGAAAAAAAGACAAATATAAATGATTATTCAAACGTGAATATGCACATAAAATTAAAATAATAATTGTCATTATTCTATGTTAGAATTGACTAGAAATACTTAAGATCGATTGTCGGTATTGACCGCTATGGGTCAATATTGACCTACATGGGAAGCATAATATTGATGATATAGTCACATAAATCTTATTTAAATACATATATATTTGGAAATTTGGCCTTCAACTATATGAAAATGACCTGCAAATGACCTCTTCAAGGATTAAACCCTACTAAGGCTTGTTATATCTAAAATCCTACAAAAGAAAATGGGGAGTGTAATGGGTTGAGATGACCCTAATGAATATTATGATAATTTAATGTTTACTACATATCCAATACTCTGAGGAAATCAAGCCTTGTGTAGTTCTCCCCCTAGAGTGTTTAATACAATAGTGCTCCTCTTCTACATGTTTACAGTTAGAGATGACTTGAATCTTTGATAATTATTTACTTGACTCAGATAAAGTAGGCTTTTGAATTGGATAAGGGATGATTAAAATAAGTAAAATCAAAATTGAAAACAATAGGAAAGTTATGTGCAGTAGTATAAGTGTGCCAAAATAGTGAAATTTCCCAATAGTAGAATAAGTGGCTTAGATTTGCCTTCATATCAATCCAAATGGGGAAAAACTCACTCTATATATCTTAAAAATATATATCAACATATAAGTAAGGGTTTAAAATTAAAAAATAGTTGTTTCTTGGTGAAAGGGAAGATTGACCCAACAATCGATCTTGACCCACTGGGTCAATTTTGACTAGGGAAGGGTGACATTTGATCTTAGGAATTTGAATATCTATATAAATACTTAGATATTTTTTTTAGCAATTAAGAATATGTATGTAGGTTTAAAATATCAAATAATAAGGGATGGGCCTATAAAAGTACTTAGGATAGAGTGAGGTTGAAAAATATGACCACTTTAAGTGCTCAAGTCAATCAAGGTAAATGTGTGCCAAAATTGACATTATCAAGTATTCATGGCCAAATTTAAGTATCTATATTCCCCCATCATTTAATTTAGAAATGAAATTACTATAGTAAAAGAGAGATATAATTGAGTGTGTACAAAACACACTTTAACTTTGGTAAGAAGCTTCAATCTTGCAAGGTGTTCCATAGTAAATCCTATACTGATGTAAAAGTGCTTAATTTTCATATATGAAATTGGAAATTGAAATGTAATTAGAATTTGAAAATATTTTAAAGAACAAGGAAGGAGTACACTTGTATGTGTGAAACCAATGTTTATCTTGTAGCTTTGATTGAATATGATGCTTCCTTAAAGGATTGGAGAATTGATTCTTACCATGAAGCACTTGGAGGGATTGGTTCTTTTGTTGAATTAATGGAGAATAAAGGGTGATCAATCCCTAATTCAAATTAAACATGTATAGAAAATATAACTCATTGAGGGATGCATAAACCAAAATTTATGTTGTTGGTATTTGTAAACCCAAGATGTAAATGGGTTATAATTCAAAATGAATTTGTGTGGTATAATGTTGGAGGAATTGAATCTATAATATACATTATGCACTTAACTAAATCAACCAATGTAGATGGCTTATTATCACTTTGTTCCTTAGTTCCTATGATACTTGTAATAGAAGTTTGAAATTACAAAATATAATAGAATAAGGGAAGGGTATCATTTCCATTATAATGAATTTGTACTTAGAAAAAAGAGTGTATGCATGAAATAGTATCATGTTCTCTAAATCTAAAAAAATAGTATAATGTCCGTGAATTTGTTTCATACCCCCATGTGATAAATGTAAATATGTAATTGTATGTAAATATAAACTTTATAATTTATGTTTGAAGATTGTACACATATTCCCATGCATATGCACCAAAAATATATGAATTAGTAATTTGTTCTCCTAATGTGAATACATATGCATGGCATATGCCCCATAATCTATACCAATAACTAAATTTTAAACCATTTTGAATATCTATGAGAAAGATGCCTCCATTATATATTGGAATTATATTTGAAAGGCATGTGAGAGATACAATGTGGATGTTGAGAAATGATTTTCCATCCTCATATCATCAAATGTACACTTTTCAAGGTATGTAACACACATGTATGAGCAATATAATACATAAAATAAAACTTTTTCATGAATAATAATGTTGTGTAAATTAAAACTAAGTATAGTATCAAAAAATTGGATTTATTAAGGCTTTGTTTGCTTAGTTTATTACTTGACTATGTAAAAATTATATAGGCTAGTATTGTTGGGTTAAAAAAACTAGTAAGAATTAATCTTGACTATTTCTAGTTGATATTATCTATGATGGAAAACTATAGTTTGCTCTATTTATATTGTGAAAATAACTGTTAAATGGTGAAAGGTGGTAGTATTAGATTACCATTTTGGTCTATTTATATTGTCAAAGTGAAAAAGAAGAGCCAAGAGGCTAAAAATACATAAAGAACCTTGGGCTAGATGATTGATCAAATTGATCACGTGTGTAAAAAGTGGAAGAATACCATGATGAAGTGATCAAGAAGCTACATATAGTAAAAAAATACATTTTTTTAATTATTTGAATGTCTTTGATTTTGTTAGAATATTTACAAATCAAATTCCATAACCAATGATCCCATTAAGAGGAGAGTCACAATAAAGATCTATAATAAATTATGCAAAGGTACCATTTTATGGATGAGAAGTTCTAGATGTGGATGACTCAGAATTAGAAAAGGCATAAGGTGCAGTAATATAACTATCTACATCACTACTTGTGTAATCCTATGTAAGAGAAGTAAAACTAGAGGACCTATGATGATTTTACATCTAAAGAGGAGTAGTATAAGGTTGTTAAAAAAGTTTTATTCTTTGTGGAACATGTTGATTTATGTGTATCACCAATTTATAAAATGTTGCATGTGATTGTGAACTTAACAATTTTTTCCAATATAATGCTTATTTTTGCACTAGGTGCTTTTGATTTTTTTGCACTTTATTTTTAATTAATTTTATATAAATATTTTATATAGGTGTAAAAATTATAAATGTGCTTTATTATTGAATATATATATCAATTCACTAAGGTGGTGGATAAGAAGGAAGAGGTACCATAGATTGTGGAGGGTACTCATATCTAATTCTTGAAATCATGACCACTTGGTAATAATGAATGTAATTTATGAATCTATATACTATGGAAGGTACATAATTGATCTTATATAACCAAGGGCATCCTAATACCATGTCAAAAACCCCATTTTTTGGTAAAACTAAAAAAATAGTTGATAATATAACGAGACCCACCTAAAGATGTAACACATTATATCCCAAAGTAGTTTGTAATTTTAATAAAAGAGGCTTTAGGCAAATGTTCATGTAGTTTCATCATTACTTATAGGGAAGAGGAGGTACAAATCCTTGTTTGTGATTCTATTTACATTACACTAGAACTATATGAGGTATAATTCTAGTATACATTATATGTAGTTGTATCTCCCTTGTGGTTACTCAACCTAACTAATTCTTTCCCTTATTTTTACATGTGTGATATGGTGAAATAGTTCAAGATAAAATTAAGACATCAATTTAGAAATAATTATTGCCAATTCAGAGAAGTGCAAGCACATAATTGTATGTCATCAAGAGGCAAACCAACATACAAAAGTTTAGAACCTAGAAAGGTGCACATTATAAATTTAATATAACATAATAGATTCATATTCATATTATAGGGAATTATTTGGTTACCATATCTCCCATGAATAAAATTGTTAGCAGTAGAGTAGGCATAAAATTTATCTTTTGATAATGAATGGTCCATATTTCACACAAAGATAATTCATCCCTGCCTAACCAATTTTTCACTCTCAAAATCCTAAGATTCTTTCCATGAGTGATAATTTCATCTCTTTTTATTCTCACATTTTTCATTACTTGTCAAATAAATTTCATTTACACTTCTTTACTATTTTTAAAAATTAGGGTATATTTGATTTATTATTTTAGTTGCTATATCCTAGATCTTCTTATGTCATTGTTTTATCTATTTTTATTATCTTAATTTACCATAATAAAAATTTAACATAAAATAAAATTGTGGTGGTGATTAAAGTATTTAAAATGTTTCTAAATATATATAATGGTGGGAAGTCCAAACATATAATTATTTGTACCATAAAATTTCATAATGGGTGAAATAGGCAAGAGCATAATGAGTGGTTTGTTGATAAATTCATTCATATGGTTGGTAGCTACTAAAGTTAGATGGATTTAGCAAAGTTTTATTTAGTGGAATATGAGTTAGGAAAATAATAAAGGGATAAAAGTGTGAAAAATAGGCCATTATGCAAATGAATGTCAAATAAATGAGTATTCCCTAATTTTTTATTATGGAAATAAAGTGTATGATGAAGTTACAAAATAATTTTATTATGGTGTTATTGATGATGATGTAGGTGTTGGGTGTTAAAAAAGCACAAAAATGACATTATTTTTGGGTAAAGTGTATATTTTGAAAGTCATTGAATGTAAAACATAAGGAAAACCCTCATTTGATGTCTTGTTTGACTTTATGTTTTTATATGTTTTTGAAAATTAGAAACCTTTTTTAATTAAATATGATATTTATTATTCAAATATGATATCAAATGTGTGTTGGATAGAGTGATTTGATGGTCTAATGTTAGTACTTGGACTCATTGCATTGTTGAATATTAATCAATATTTGGTTAAAGATAAGCCAATATAAAACACCATGATTGAGATATCAAGTGTGCTTGTGAGGATTGAACCATGAGAAAACATTTGTGATATTTGTATTAGGATGTTTTTGGTGTAGTAGTTGGGTAATCTATAAACATACTAATAACACAATTTGTTTGTTTTGTTTGAGAGCATTATTTTATGAAAAGATATAGAATCTAGATAATATTTTCTACATCATAAGGGGACATAATTTATTTAATATGATTAAATAAGAAGAATATGATCCAAATTTAGAGGATTAAATATTCAAATCTATGATTATTTCAATTAGGTTTCTTAAATATTAAGAAAGTAGAAACCTCAATACTTCTATTTTTAAGATAGTGGAGAATTTCTAGATAATTTTCTAGTAGTGATTAATTGGATTCGTTCATCATGATACATGGTTTAATTTATTAAAATAACATGGTTATTATTATTTTTTAATTTACATGAGGGTGTAGTTGATTAAATATTTGTTGATGGAGGAGATGAAAGGTTAGATTTCATCTTTGGATGATGAAGATCTAGGGTGAAGGAATTTTCTAGGAATTAAAAAATCTTGGAGAATTATAGAGGAAGCTTGGTGAGGGGCTCTATATTTGATGGAGGATATGAAGGGTTGGATTTTATCCTTGGATGATGAATATCTAGAGTGAAGGAATTTTTTAGGAATTAAAAATTCTTGGAGAATTCTAGAGGAAGCTTGGTGATGGGCTCTAAGAAGTTTAAAGATTCTAGAGTCCTTTAAGATAAGTTAATGATTTTTAGGATGTAATTAAGAGAAGGATTTGTTAGAGATGTAGTGGAGGTAGGTGGATTTAGGTGAGTAGGAATTTTTAATTCCTAAAATATTTTGAGGGATTAATTAGAGGTTCAATGGGATGTTTAGAGGGTGATTAATTGATGTAAAGGGTGGTGTGATGTAAATGTAAGGTTGAGATAATGAAGGAAACATCAAGGGAATATAAGTTATATATTAGAATAAATTATGGGTTATGGTATGAAAGTGATTAATAAGTAGATTTAATATTGAATGGGGATGAAATTAGTGTCGAGTGATGGAGAAATGAATTTTAGATTTATACAAACCATTTTGTTATGTTTTTACACACCAACATGCACTTCACTACTTATTTTAAACATGAATACTATCATTCACAAACATGCTCACATGATCAACTTAGTCCTCTTTTTATGGGTCACTACCGTCAAACTAGGTTAATATCTCTAGTCGATACTAATTGAGCCTAATGGTAATAACCCTCTCCCAATAATTAAAATTTTCAAATCTAAGATATTTTTATGGGCTGACTTGTATATTTTGGATAGTGTAGCATGATAAATTACCTAGTTGGACTCATACATGTTGACTAACTTGAGGTTGATTCTCATTTTGGGTAGGTTGGTTTTTTTATGCTTGGGTGGTGGAAGTAGTCACCTTTTCTTTGTCAATTTCACATGGAGCTTGTGAAGTAGAGGCTTAGCCTATTGAGTAAGATTTATCATCTTCCACTGCCCTTATTTTAAACATTGTATTATAAGCCACTAGATTGTTGACTGCATTTGGTACTTGGTTCTAATTTATGCCAATAAAGTCATTCTCCTACCAATTTATGAAAGTGGATTCATTTGATTGAATTTGGGCCTACTCATGCACTTATTCTCTTTGTGAAGTTGACTAATTTTGATGCTCTTGGGGATTTGATATGTTTTTCACCATCAAAGCTTGGTTTAGCACTCCATTTACACTGGTAGCTTAATTATGTGGCTAATTGAAAGGAAAGAACCACTCATAATATTGGGATATATTATTTTGAATGGGCATAAGGGCTTTAGAGGTACTAGTAATATTAACATTCTACATGTTAGATGGTCTATGATAAATGAATTGGCCTTGGGATTGGGTTTATGCATTACTTTAATAAGGCTACCTAGCATGTTCATAAGACTGATTAAATGGTTGGTATGGTCTAGAATGTTGGGATTGATACCTCTTTAAATTTACTACCTCATTCTGAATACTCTACAATAGTGATTTAAGTTCATGTAGTTCACTAAGAATAGAAATAAATGTAGTTGGTAGACTCACTAAAATAGGGATAGGTGCCAATGAAGTTAGAGAAGTAGGCTAATTAGGTGGAAAATCTAGAAGGAAAGGCATGTGAGGCTTGTGAGTAATCTTTGTAGCCTGAATTAGATAATTCTCAACCCTAACAAAAATGTCATACACTTTGGGAAGTATAACTCCCCTTAGATTGAGCCATTACAACTATATCACTATATAGAGCCCTCAAATAATAGAAGAATACAATATTTGGAGATGTTTAAATAAGAGTGGTATTCTATCCCAAACTCTTTGGAATTTGAAATTAAACTCAACCATTAATTCATGTGGGGCTCTCTTAATGGTGGAATGTTGATCCATTAAGGATAAGTGATTGATTTTGTATTTAAATTTCTTGCATAATTTCACTCCAAGCTCATCCTAGTTATGAATGGAATCAGGCTTTAAACATTTGTACCATTGGAGAGCTTTCCCTTTCAAGGAAGTTTCAAGTAACCTAATTGCTACATTATCTTTAGTGACATGGTGGAATGAACATATATTAGAAATGTCTTATATGTGTTTAATGGGGTTAGTTACATTATCACTTGTAAAATATGACAAGATATTGAGAGCTACAACTAGAATGTCATCATACTATGCTAGAGTGAAAAGACTACCTCTATTAAAGGGCACAAACAACTGGTTTTTTTGGGCAACCATGAAGGGAATAATAAAAATTATTCCTCTAGGTTGGGGAAGCCTTCAAAAATGAGGAGTAGAATAAGCTCTAGGGGATGACTATCTTAAATCACTAGACCTCCTAATAGGAGATAAAGATGCTCAAAATCTTATTACTCTATGAGGTGTAGTCAACTCAATAAAATGAAAATCAATACCTCTTAAAGATGATCTTTTTTTATCTTGGCATAAGATGAAGAACTGATTTTGTATAAACTAGGGATACTTGGAGTCACTAGGATTTTATAGGGAGACTTCAAAACTAAAAATTCCTTAAGAGTAACACCAAACTCTTAGCCAAACTTCTAAATTTTGATCCCATTGGGTATGCCAAAAACTATTATCCTTCAAAACATGTACCCACTAATAATACATTATTTCATTATATTAATAGGATCATCCCCAAGGTGTGGGAACCTTACGATCCTTGGAATGAACTTCCAAAAAAGGTTGGATTCATTCTAAATTAGGTACATCTGATTTATGATCAAAATATATACCTAAAAAGAGCTAAAAGAACCTATTTCTATTGCAACATTTAAAGTCTTTTTTAGGGAAAAGGGAGAGAGGGGATCATTGAAATATAGAAAGGTGATGTACCAAGATTAGAGAGAGTGCTCCTATGGATTTAAATAACACAAGATAACTGACGAGAATCAAAGACTCATACACAACCTTCAAAATAGATAACCCTCTCACATAGGAAATTTGCATGGATGTGAGAGGCTCGATGCAACATTAGGAGGGATGAAAAAATTCCATAGATAATGCTTGTATAAGTCTAGTTTCACATGACATACAACCTACAAGAAATTTTAATTCCATGTAGAGGTACTAAGGGATGTAAAACAATGAAAGGGAAGATAAATCCAAAAACAAATATCAATGACCATAAAATGTACACATAATGCAAGAATCATGAAGGGTAAATTCAGTTCTCATTAGTTATAAGGATCAAATGGTAAAGGGCTCATGGAGGGAAATTTTTGGCAGCATTTATTTTAGTAAATTTTGGCTACCATAGGTGAGTCTCATAAAAAAATTGTCTATACAAGCCTTCATCTTGATGAATAATCTTGTAAATCCTTCATAAGGCATGTTTAGCATATTTTAATGTAAATTTTACAAGTTCAAGGTAAATGTTATTTTTAATATCATGTTTGTCTAGTCATGACTTATCTTAGTCAAGTGGTTTCAAGGAGTGTCAAAAATTTAAAGGTATTTATTATGTAATTTAACTCATGTACATGTCATGTCATGTTCCCTTGGTCTGTACAAGTACTTTAAATAAGTCAAATGTTCCTTACTAACATTGTAAGTTATTTTCAAGTGCTTTCTTAATCATTTATAACATTCAAGAAGGAATATTGTAAGAAAGTGGTAGGTTTATAGTAGAGGGAAGTTATGGAACTTTATTTCATGTCTGTATAGGTGTGAGAAATCCCAAATAACACTTGTTATTTTAGTTCAATCAGGTTCTAAAGTAGAACATGTCAGTTCTAGTGGTAAAAGAAAGGTTTTCAAGGGGTGATTATAGGTTTTCAAAGTAAGGAACACTTATAAACACTCTTATGTCTCTCTCCAACCCTTATAGGTCTAAATATAGGAATTTTATTGAGTTATATACCCAAATAGAGCAAAAAACCTATTCAATCTCCCATCAAACTCTTGGCAAACTCAAAATGACCATTTTTAGATTCTTGGTATAGATAAGAGAGAGAAGGTTATTTATTGGTATATTGACTAAATATAGGGGCCATAATGAACTTGAGATTACATGCATTATTTATAAGTAATAGGGGTTAGGATTTATGAATGGTTACTAAGAATTTAGGGTGTTCTAAAACCCTACAAAAATCCCACTAGCTCAATTTTCTCATGAAAATGGAAGTTTGAGGCGCATTGGAAGCATGAATGAAATTGGAGAGGATATATGGGGTCTGTGTATAAATTTCATATGTTATTCCAATCTCCACTTGGTATGTGTGAGATCAAGGAGGAATAAATCTTCATGTCTGGAGTAGTTTATAGGTTGAGGATAATGGTTTCTTGATGTTTTGGGGTTTTCAACAAGATGGAGGTATGTTGATGAAGATCCCACATCATATTTTCACTCCATACAATGATATAAATGTCCATTAAATTTTTATCTATGCCTAATCCACAACAAAAATCTCCCCAATAGGCTGGTGACTATCAACTTCTCAAAAGTGTTCATCAATGATCAAGGTAGCATGTAACATCCCCAATGGAATTTATTAGAATAAAGTTATATATATATATATATATATATATATATATATATATAAAATTATATTCCATGTATTCTTTCATTATATTATACCATGAGAATATAATTAGTGATCTTATCATACTAATTATGTTTAACATAAAGTAAATATGTAACATTTAACATTTATTGATCACTAACATCACATGTAACAAAACAAAACTCCATAAGGAAAGTAATTATATAAAATCCAGCCATGGCTAGTATAATAGTATAACCACTACTGTTAATGTACAAAAAGTAATTAATTACATGTACAACTAGCATTATGTCTCAATAATAAATGCAATAATAGATACAAGGCTCCATGGAGCATGAGTCTCATGAACTCTAGTATCTCTGATAATCTCAAGTGTAGTCTCCAAAAATTACTTATATAGGGAGGGTGAGCATCATCTGAGTGATTTTCCATACCAACCATAGACCATTGATCCCCCACACAATTTCCCAAATAAGGAATGACCCTTCCTTCATGGAGGGGTAGATAGTGATGGTGTGGAAGTCCAGAGAGATGAGCTAGTACCCATGTGGTGTAAGATTTCTAATATATGATGTTTACCATAAATAAAACATGTTCTAACATGATATCTCATAAACATGTAAATCATACATATGAATTGATAATGTATAACTAAACATTAATTTTTCCAAAGTTTTCCTCTAGGATTAGTCAAATTCATACACACCACTTGATCACATTACCTTCATCTGGCATTGGTGATGTTAAGTAATCTAGTAAAGTCCATCTCACTACTTATCTAGTATCAAAAATATGATATTTGGTTAATATTAATATAACCAATGGATTCATATAGATTATTTATACTAGTAGGTATAAAAACATGCTACAATACAATAATAATATTTATGCATATATTTAGTTTGTCAAACGTATGAATGAATATTTTATACATTATTTATCATATAAATAATAATCATAACAAGTAAAATTTTAATACCAAATTGGTACAATATATACTTAGACTGCATGATCGATTTTCCTATAAGTAAATTCAAATGTAGTACAACCAATAATGTCATAGTATAACATACATTTCAATCAATTACATACAACAATTATAATTATTTAAAAGATCGATTAACTCATAAACCAAAAGCATATTATTTCATTTATGAAACCTATCATTATTTAGGGAGGCTTAATACATATAACTATAGTGTTCTATCCCCCAAGATTTTGTGACTAAATTTTACTAGTCAAAAGTTATAATTATAGGCATGTATCCCAATGTATAAATGTAGGCTATATATGTATATGAGATCCCTATTTCTCATATAGATATATTTTGTATATTTATGCACCATGCATATTATATCCCATAATATATATGATTAAATACACAACTACTATTCTAACCCACTAACAATATTTTTCATTAATCTTTTAAAGATATAAGATTCTAACCAACTAATAACTTTTCATGAGAAAGGCTTCGAGAACCAAATAGGGTCTCAACATTTTTATAACCATTATTTCACTTATCATAAAAGATAGAATTTCAATTAGGCTCAGATTCATTCCTAATTTAATTTCCTTACTTTTCCCCCAAATTAAGTCCTTGGACTATATATGTATTATAAGAAATGGAATGAAATACCCAATCAACCATTCAGACCTAAATTTAAACATTGTTATCAATGGAGGTTTTATATTATTTCAAAATTTCTAGGTATATTTATTAAATAAATTGATACCTAAAACCATATCCATGAGAGCCATAAACTTATCAAAATTTGACCCAGTTTTATAAGTGTTTGAATAATATGATCCTTTCACATATATTCACTTAAACTTGACATAATCATTCTCTTAGTAATAGAGATTATAAGTTAAAAACTCAATTTTATTTATAGGTTTTGAAATAAAAGATTAACCTATATCTTTTATCTCATAATAAATTTAATGTATACACAACCCTCAAACCTAAGTTCACTGTAATGAAAGACAAATACACATATTATATATATCTTCCCTGTTTAAATATTAAACAAATGCATAATCATAAATTATCACAATTTATAAATAAAAAGTGCATCATTACTTTATGTATATGTTTATGGTGTTCAAGACTTATGTCTATATAGATAAACTCATAATTTCATTAAATAGATATATACTTAGTATGTATATATATATCTATCTATATGTTCTATTTGGATTTCAAGTATACATAGTCCTCATAAGAATATATGTATATAGCCTATTTTTGTATTTTTTAAATACATAATCCACACATATATATACATGGATTATAATAAGGAAATATCTTAGTTTGTGTATATTTATTTTCTTTGTTTTCAAATGTCAAAAAACACATAGTTGACATACGACCCAAATCAATAGTCTCATAGATATGAAGGCTTAATCAAATTGATATTTTATATATATATATATATATATATATATATATATATATATATATATATATATATATGCTTTACCAAATTGACTGTCTTCATATCTTATGTACTAAACAAATCGACAATACATAGAATCCTATTTTAACCCATTCAAAACATCCTTTCGACTTAGATATTATTTATAATATACTCATGACTTGTATATTATATTTATGTATATATATATAAATATATACTTAGTTGGTCAATATTATGAGTTTAGTGTGTGTGTATACACACACACACACACTTATACTCTATGGAGCATTTTACCTATATGAATATACATCTAGATTTTCAAAAACTTAGTCAAAAATATAAATTTGTAAAACCATCTACTCAGGTTTCTATCTTGAGCTAGGGCATTACATAGTCTAAGCAAACTAGACCCATTTAACCCTAATGGTTCCATGTTTATACAAAACTAGTTTGTAGTCATAGGATTTTGAGGATAATGGCTTCGTTTTGTGGATGGTCGAGTCATCTACAGGGCTAAGACTGTATCACTATACAATATACAATTCATTTTCTAAACTCTAGGAATCCAAATCATTCATAAAATTCTTTAAACAATAGAATGGTGATAACATCACCAACCTTAATTTTTCTTCCAATTTAAAACTGAATGAACTAGAATTCCTTTTCTTTCTTAGTCTACCCTTTTATTCTCTTCTTCATGTCTCATTATCCTCCATGACTCACCTCTTATCAATATTTTACTCATCTATCTCTTACCATTCTAAATTACACGCATATGTTAGCTCCTAGATCGTAGTCCATACATATCCCTATTATTTTTTAATCTCCACTAATCTCTCAGTTAACTTCCATTAGCCATATCAGAAAATATTGAATTTCTATCTCAAATCTTTCCCTATTTCCTTAATTATTATTTTATTCATTTCAAATCTTTGCATGATCAAACTAAATTACATGTCTGAGTACCCCACTCAAAAATTCCACTTTTAACATTATTCAAAATGATAATTAACACTTTTAATATCAATGTAGTCTATGCATGTTAATCAAAGACTAGGTTTAGATCATAGGATAGTGTTTAGGATAATTCAATCTCTTTCAATACTTAGTAAAGATAATAACTTGAGGTCATTTATAATAATATGAATAACACAAAGTCTATTATATTCTTATATAAAAAATGGTATACCAAACAATTATTTATTACAATCATAACAATACAATCATTTGTGTTATTACTAGATTATATAGACTATCTATGTCTTTCAATATCTTAATAACTTAAGGGATATATTGATATTCTCAAATATCAATGATAAAAAACTAATATTTTAAAACATTGTAAATATTTTTTTACTAGTCTATATATAATAGTAACTAGATATTATCCACATAGATTTATGTTCCCATAATCATAAACATACATGAGTACAGTAACATAATATAATCATATTGAAACATTATGAACTACGTCTACATAAAATATCTAAAATGTAATTACACACATGATTTATTCCATATATAAGTACTATACTAAACTAACACACAAATTCTAATATATAAATGCAAATAAATTTAAAAAGGTACAAACTCTAGTAATTCAAAAAATGCATATAACATGTATTATCTAATGTGGTGTGTGCATGGGTTTTAGTCATTCCTATATTGTTCTCCAACATTTCCATCTACATCACCCTCTCTAATGATACTCTTCCTCCATCACTCTCCTGCATCCAACTCACGATAAGAAGGTAGTTAGCCCAATACATCATGATATATAACATAAAAAGATGTTGTAACAATAATCAACATGATCATAATGTACAAAATTTACAATACAATCAAATCATAGAAATGAAATCAAATTAACATCAAACCATCCCATAATATCCTATGAATTATAGTTTAGTTAAAATTAACTAATCAATTTAACAACCATATTAATCCATAGATAATTAGGTAAATTAGCTTAGTGAGAAATCAATATGTGACATGCTTCCCCCCTAAAGCTGGTCATCATCTTGATGACACTTATTCAAATAATAGTTTTGAATAACAATAATTATTTAATAAAAAATTACATAGTGTGAAGCATCAAACCAAGCAAACAAATGTGAAAATAGCCTGTAGAACTCATCATAGAACTACCAAATATAGATATCCTTAGAGAATTGGTCTCATAAGACCTTGCACTATGACACTTATCTATTACATAAATGAAGTTTACGAGTGTCAATTACTCTAATTGATTTTACCATAACCACCCTATGATCTATAACCTGCAAAGCATTCCAATCCAACACATGTGAGGGATCAACTATATACTTTTTAAGATAAGATACATGGGAGGAATTATGCAATAGAGATAAATATGGTGTCAATGCAAGCCTATATGCTACAATATTGACCACTTATAAAACCTTGAATGGTCCCACATGTTTTGGCAAAAATTTCACTGACTTCACTAATTTAATTGAGCTCTTTTGCAGCTTAAACCACAAGAATATTTTATCACTTACTAAAAATTGCCTAGCTATTCTCTTTAGATCTACATAAGTCTTATACCTATCATTAGCCTTGACCAATCTCTATCTGATTATTCTAATTTGATCTTCCATTTTTGAAAGCATCTCAAATCCAAAGACTACCTTAGCTTCCAACATGTCCCAATTGATTGGTGTCCTACACCTTCTTCCATATAATGCTATAAATGGTGCCATTTTCAAAGCATATCAGTATGAGTTATTTTACATAAAATCAACCAATGGAAGGTGCTATTTTCACTTGTGTTTATGTTCCATGAAATACATGTGAAGATCCTCTAACACCTAATTAAATCACTTAGTTTGATCGTCAGTTTGTGGGTGATATGCAATACTAAACTTTAGTTGCGTACCTAAAGCTAAATTCAAAGCTAACCAAACCTTAAAATTCATCATCAGATAATGATCTAAAATGATCTTATCTATAAATTTATGTAATCAATACACTTCCTTTATGTAACTCTTTGCAAGAGTAGGTGCATCATCTATCAAATTGCCTGATATAAAATGTGCTACCTTGGTTAGTTTATCAACTACAACCAAGACCATGTCATGCCTATTTTTTGATAATGGTAACCCTTGGAAAAAGTACATACTGATCACCTACCATTTCCATTTTGTTATGTCATGTGGATATAACAATCCATCCAGATGCACATGTTCAACTTTCACTCATTGATATTTTAGACAATGTGACATAAAGTCCACTACATCTTTCTTAATTCCCTTCCAAAAATAAAGTGGTCTAAGCTTTGCCATGAGCTTGGTTACTCCTGGATGTAATTTACATGGGGCATCATGTAGATCCCTTAGCGTTGTGCTCTTTAGATTATCTTGATCTAGCACATACATCCTTCCATTATAAATTAGAAGACCATCATTCTCTAATCTATATCCTTTATACCTATGATTTTAAGCATTCTTAGATAATGTTTTCTTGACCTAATCATATAATTCATCTCTTGGTGAGAATTTTATCACTTAATATTTGAAAGTACTCTTGATAGTAGCCACAACTACTATGTACCTCATATAACATAAGGCATTAGATACTGTAAATGATATCAAAGTCATGTCAGATAGAAACTCTAACTAGCATCTTTGGCAAACATTCATATTTGGTTGGGTGAAGATGTATTTGAGTCCCAAGTTATTAGTCTTGATCTCAAATTATTTAACTAATAAATAATGTCTTCATAATTGTAAAGCATGATAATTATTTAAAGCTAAAGATCACGAAGGGTATAGTTCACCTCATAAGGCTTCAGATTCCTTGACTCATAAGCTACCACTACACCGTATTACAAAAGGACTACTCCTACTCTATACCCAAACACATCTATGATCACTAAAAATAACTATTGGGATTAGGAACTCTTAACACTAGTGCTAAAGTAAGACTTTTTTCAATTATTTAAAAACTAATTCACACTTATCTAACTAGATAAAATGTTGATTCTTATGCTATAGAGAGGTAATCAAAATAGATATCTTATAAAAATTCAAAACAAATTTCTTGTAATAGCCCTCTAATATCATGAAACTCCTTACCTTATGGACATTCATTGGTGCCAACCACCACATAATGGCTCTCATCTTAGCTAGATCAATTGAAATGTTGTTTTATGAGATAATATGTCCCAAATATTTCACTTTCTTTTAGAAAAATGCACATTTGGACAATTTACTGTACAAATTATGATTCTACAAATGTTACAAAACCAGTTCTAGATGGTGAAGATGATATTATTCATCCTTAAAATATATAAGAATGTCATCTAAAAATACCAAAACAAAATAATCTAGATAATCTCTAAACACACTGTTCATGAGATTTATGAATGTTGTAGGTGCATTCGTCAACCCAAATGTCAATACTATAAACTCATAGTTCCCATATCGAGTTCTAAATAATGTTTTTGAAATATCCTCATCTTTTATCCTTAATTGATGACATCCATATTTAAGATCAATCTTAGAAAATTACCTTGCTCCTTGTATCTAATTGAAAATGTCATCTATTTAAGGTAATGGATACCTATTTTTTATAGTTACTTTATTCAACATTCTATAATCAATACAAATTCAGAGATTACCATCCTTCTTGATGAAGACAACTGGTAAACCCCATGGTGACACACTTGATCTGATCAACCCTTTGGACAAAAAATCCTAGAGTTAAGCCTTAAATTAAACCAATTAAGTGGTTATCATTTTATACAGTACCTTAGACCGAGGTTCCAATCCTGGTATGATATCAATAGAGAAATCAAACTCTTATTTAGGAGGCAATCAAGGCAATTCCTCTAGAAACACATCATGAAAATTCTTAAGGAAAGGATAATATTCAATTGATGGTTTCTTAGTTTCCTTAATTTCATTTATCTTGATGATAAATGCTTGACATCTTTTTTTTTGGGCCTTCTTGAGTTGCATTGTAGAAATCTGCCTAAGCCTTGACTCCCTTTTTTGGCTCTAAATTAGTTTATAATTTTCAAAATTGTCTAAAAACTCAACCTTCTTTAGATAACATTCAACCTTGGCCTTATTCTTCACAAGCCAATTGACTCCTAGGATCACATCATATGCCCCTAGTAGTGCTACATATAGATCCATAACTATTATGAATTTGGGAAACTTAATCTTTGCTTCAACTAATGCTTATCCACTTTGACTTTAGAATCATTCCCATATTATACCGACCATGAATTTACCATTACTATAAATTTTATAGATAACTTATTTAGAATTTTAGGAGATGTAAGACATTCTATAGCCCCTTTATATATCAAAATGGAAATTGGATGCTCAAACAAAATACCTAATAGTTATATTAGTAAATCTTAGAGTTTGACTTGCTGATTATCAACTACCACATGAATAAATTTCTAAAAAGTTTATTTATGAGGAGAATAATCTTTGTTCCTCAACTTATCTTAGGTACATTCATGTGCAAAATGGTCACCTCTAAAAATGAAGTAACCTCCTAGTGGTCCCTTCCTATCATATTGTTGGTTTCCCTTGAAACTACCTTTGGAACCATTACCTAGTTTATTTATACCTAAACCATTTTTAAAATTGGTATTTTGAATCTTAAATTAGCTCTTGATGTCTCTACTCCTCTGCTTTTAGTCCTTATTTTTGAAATTTGGCTTAGAACTTCCAATATTTTTCTTAAACTTATCTCTGATCTGAACAAGAGATTTCAAATTTTCCTCTTATTTGACTTCCTTCTCAAAACCTTGGTCCATGGTAGATGGTTCATGAACATCCACCTCTCCACCAATATAGGTTTTTAATTCTATGATGAACTTCTTAATCTTTAACCTCTCATCTTCTTGATACTGAGGTACACATTTTAGAAGTTTGTTGAGCTATTCCCAATACTCATTCACCAACAAGTCTCCTTACTCTAGATTTTGAAAATCTATAAGATTTTTATAAAAATATAATTATATAATCCACTAAGATCATAATAGTGTCACAAACTAATCCTAAGTAGTGGTGGTCAAGTTAAGATTCATTTCTAATTTCTTGTTGGCCCACCATGTAGCTACTTCTCTAGCCAACTAACAAGCTCCCCAAACCACTTTGGTGAACTCAGAGTAGTTTTGAATATAAAAATACTTCTCCATCTTAGTCAACCATGCTTCAGATCTATCTCCCATAATGGTTCCATCAAACTTAGGTGGATTCAAATTTTTCATATCCCTAGCAAATTCTATAGTTACACATGCTCTCGCATCCTGAGGTACTTCCTTGTGTCTCTACTCTAAAGGGAATTCCTACTTAGCAGGATGCTCTTCAGGCTCATCCTAACTGGATTCCTCCTCATGTCCATGAAATTCCTATTCTAGGGTTACAATTATATCCATAGTCTCATTCATGCCTATAATAATCTGATCCAACTTTATTGTTTGCTCAATGGTAAATTAGTTAGGATCAAACAGAGGGTTATTATAATTGACATTTGAAGGACGCTCTCCAAATTATCTTTCTCACACCATTATTATTTATTATAATAGAACAATATGAAAATGTTAGCAAACTCATTAAATCCTAAAGTTTGAGACACAACTCTGATACCTTAATGTAACATTTCCATTGGGATTTACTAGAATAACGTAATTTTTTAAAAGTTTTTTGTAAAGTTATATTCCAAATATTATTTCATTAGATTACACCATGAGAATATAATTATTGATCTTATCATACTAAGTATGTTAAACATAAAGTAAACATGTAACATTTAATAGTTACTGATCACTAACATCATATGTAACAAAACATAACTACATAAGAAAAGTAATTATATAAAATCCAACCATAGCTAGTATAATAATAAAGCCACTACTATTAATGTAAAAAAGTAAATAATTACATTTCCAATTGGAATTATATCTCAATAATAAATGTAATAATAGATACAAGGCTCCATAGAGCATGAGTCTCATGAACTCTAGTATCTCTAACAATCTCAAGTGTAGCCTCTAATAAGTACTACTATGGGGAGGGGGAGCATAATTTGAGTGATTTTCCATACCAACCATGGACCATCGACCCCCCACACAATCTCTCAATTAGGGAATGGCCCTCATTTCATGGATGGGTAGATAGTGATGGTGTAAGAGTCTAGAGAGACAAGATATTACCCATGAGTTGTAAGATTTCTAATACATGATATGTACCATAAATAAAATATGTTTTAACATGATATCTCTAAAACATGTAAATCATACATATGAAATGACAATGTATAACTAAACATTACTTTTTCCAAAGTTTTCAATTAGCTATTGATCTCTAGAATCAGTCAAATTCATACACACTACTTGATCAAATTACCTTCATCTGGTATTGGTGATGCTAAGTAAGTTAGTGAAGTCTATCTCGCTACTTAGTACCAAAAATATTAGATTTGGTTAATATTAATATAACCAACTGATTCATACAAATTATTTTTGCTAACAGGTATAAAAACATTATATAATACAAGAATAATCTTTATGCATACATTTAGTTTGTCAAACATGAATGAATATTTTCTATATTATTTATCATATAAATAATAATCATAACAAGTATAGTTTTAATACCAAATAGGTACAATATATACTTAAACTACATGGTCTAATTTTTGTAAGTAAATTAAAATGTAGTACAACCAACAATGTCATAGTATATCATACATTTTACTCAATTACAAAAAATAGTCATAATTATTTAAGAGATTTATTAACTATAAACCAAAAGCATATTCTTTTATTTATGAAACCTATCATTATTTAGGGAGGCTTAATGCATAAAACTATAGTGTTCTATCCCTCAGGATTTGTGACTAAATTTCACTAGTCAGAAGCTATTATTATAGGTATGCATCCAAATGTATAAATATAGGATATATATGTATATGGGGTCCTAAATTATCATATAGGTATATTTCATATATCAATGCACCATGCACACTATATATCTCATAATATATATGATTAAATACACAATTACTGTTCTGACCCACTAACAATATTTTTCATTAATCTTTTAAAGCTACGATATTCTCACCAACTAATAACTTCTCATGAGAAAGGATTTGAGAACCAAATAGGGTCTCAACATTTCCATAACCCTTATTTCATTTATCATAAATCGTATAATTTCAATTAGGCTCAGATTTATTCCTAATTTAATTTCCTTGATTTTTCCTTCAAATTAAGTCCTTGGAGTATATATGTTTTATAGGAAATAAAGTGAAATAACCAATCAACCTTCCACACCTGAAATTAAACTTTTTTATTACTGGAGGTTTTATAATATTTCAAAATTTCTAGGTATATCTATTAAATAAATTGATACCTAAAACCATATCCATGAGAGATGTAAATTTATCAAAATTTGACACAATTTTATAAGTTTTTGAACAATACTACCATTTCACATATATTCACTCAAACTTGACACAACCATTCTCTTATTAGTAGAGCTTATAAGTTAAAAACTTAAATTACTTTACAAGTTTTGAAATGGAAACTTAACCTATATATTTTCTCTCATAATAACATATATGTATACATAGCCTTCAAACCTAAGTTCACTTTAATGGAAGATGAATACACACACTATATATATCTTTCCAATTTGAATGTTAAACAAAAGCACAATCATAAATTCTCACAATTTATTAAGCAAAAGTGCATCATTCATTTATGTATATGTTTATGGTGTTTAAGACTTATGTTTATATACATAAACTCATAATTTCATTATATATATATATGTTCTATTCAGATTTCAAGTATACATAATCCTCATATAAATATATGTATATAGTCTATTTTCATAATTCCCAAATTCACAGTCCATATATATGTATATATACATGGATTTGAATAAATAAAGAGCTCATTTACTACATATTTCTCTTCATTATTTTCATCTGTCGAAAACACACAATCGACATACTACCCAAATCAATAGTCTCATATATATGAAGGCTTAATCAAATTGACAATATTCTTATATATATGCCTTACCAAATTGACTATCTTCATATCTTATGTACTAAACAAATAAATAGTACTAAGAATCCTATTTTAACCCATTTAAAACATCCTTTTGACTCAGATATTATTTATAATATACTCATGACATATATATATATATATATATATATATATATATATATATATATATATATATATATATATATATATATATATATATATATATACTCAATTAGTCAGTACACCTAGTTAAGTGTGTATACACACACACACACTCTATGGATAATTTTACCTATAGGAATATACATCTAGAGTTTCAAAAACTTGACCAAAAATATAAGTTTTCAAAACCATCCACCCAGGTTTCTATCATGAGCTAGGGAATTACACACTCTAAGCAAACTTTACCCATTTAACCCTAACAGTTTGATGTTTATACAAAACTAATTTGTAGTCATAGGATTTAGAGGATAATGGATTAGTTCTATGGATAGTCGAGCCATCCAAAGGGATAAGCCTATATCCCTATACAATATATGATTCATTTTCTAAACCCTAGGAATCAAAATCATATACATAATTATTTAAATGGAATAGAATCACTAACCTTAATTTTGCTTCCAATTTGAAACTGAAGGAACCAAAATTCCTTCTCTTTCTTGTTCTAATATTTTCTTGTCCTCTTCATGTATCATTATCCTCCATGACTCACCTCTTATCAATATTTTCTTCATCTATCTCTTACCATTCTAAATTGTATGCATCTGTTAGCTCCCATATCACATTCTATACATATCCCTATTATTCTTCAATCACCACTAATCTCTTAATTAAATTCCATTAACCATACTAAAAAATCCCTAATTTATATCTTGAATCTTTTCCTAATTATTTAATTATTATTTTATTCATTTTATATCTTTGTATGATCAAACTGCCTTACATGTCCAAGTACCCCACTAAAAAATTCCACTTTTAACATTATTCAAATTGATAACTAACACTTTCAATTTCAACATGGTCTATGTATGTTAATCAAAGACTAGGTTTAGATCATAGGATAGTGTTTAATATAATTCAATCTCTTTTAATACTTAGTAAAGATAATAACCTCATGTCTTTTATAATAATATGACTAATGCATAATCTATTATATTCTTATATCAAAAATGGTAGATTGGATAATTATTTATTCCAATCATAACAATTTAATCATTTGTGTTATTATTAGATTACATAGGCTATCTATTTCTTTCATTATTTAAATAACTTAAGGCATATATTGATATTCTTAAATATTAATTATTGACCAAATTTAACCCTACAGGTCAAATTGGGACCCCCAGAGCTAAAAACTTGATTTTTTAGGTGTTTTATGGGTCTAATATTATGTCATAAGGTGTATTATAGTCCATTTGATGTAATTTTATGCTATATTAGCCTTGGTCTTGGTCATTTTCAATATTTATGTCCTTTTGAGTCATTTAGGGGGTCAAAATAGAGCATTAAATGAGTTTTACAGCCTCCTTGGGAAATTTGAAGGTTTAAAAGGGTGATGTCATGCCCCATATGTCCTAAAAATTCTTAAGTAACTATTTTTGACTAAAAAGTGGTAGGTTCTTTAGAAGAAAGAGCAATTTTATTGAAAAAAGGAGTTTGGCACTTGTATGGACCATAAGGGAGTGTGACACATGGGATAAGGTTGTGATATGGATATTAAGATTATTTAAACTCATTTTCATTCTTGAAATACTCTATAAGTGACAAATTTGAGCTAAAACTATTCTGTGCCTTCTTCGCTCTTCTAGACACACAAAACCAGTTAGCAGGTTTGTGCTTGGTATGGTTAGTTGGATAAGTTCCAAGTTAAAAACCTTTAGGAGGTGAAATTAAACTCTATAAAATTCAATTTTATGTTTGTTTTTATAATAATGGTGGTATGTGATTTATGAACCACTCTTAAGAAGTTGGCCTAGTTAGTTTGTTTTCCAATCTATGCACACTACAGGGTTTGCTCTTGTTTGGATGATTTTATAAAATATAATTGATAATATTGATCCAAGATGATGTTTTCTCTCGCATATAATTCTCCCCATACTTTGTTTCATGTTTTAAGGTGTTTTTATGGGCAAATCATCTTAGGTTTGTAGACTGGTCTTAGTTAAAGATGATAAATAGGTTTCCACCATTTTTAGAATCTTCATGCTTTGGCAGTGATTTTAGGGGGTGAAAATAAGTTTTTTTTTTATCATGTTTCAAATTTTATCTTTATCTCCTCCCATTTAAATTTCATTCTCAAAATAAATCTTAATGGAGGTTGTAGTCATAAGAATCATGCAGTTAGTTGGCTCCATGACTGTCATGCATAATCAACTGAGTGAGTTGAGTTAATGCCTTTAACACATATATGGAGTTATGGTAGAGGTCATAAAGTTTGTAATAAATTTTCATGGTAGGATAAATCAATACACATTTTCACTTGTTATAAGAGTGACTGTGATAATCAACGTAGTCACCCACATAGTCATATAACAAAGAAAATGCACCTACAGGTGCTCTCATGGAGGAATTCACATTGAAAAGGAAGTATTGATACTTTTTTTATATCCTTGATAGTGTAAATATGCATTTGGATGTGTTAAGATAGGCTTCAAACTCATTTATGGTCAAGATAATGCACAATATCCAACCTCATACTTACTGCTTGTCTATATGCAAATGAAAAAGTCCATCTATAGGTGGTGTTAACAGTAAGCTAAGGTGTCATATGGGAAATTTGGAGAAATGGTAAAACATTCTTGGGAGTTCTAAAATTGGTATTGATCAAGGTATACCAATTTGAGGTGTCAAATTGGAAAATATAAGTGGGAAACCATGCTAAAGGATTAAATGACTGTTATCAGGGATCAAATCCTCAAAAGTGTAAAATAGATCACTTAGACCTTTTGGAGAGGTCTTATAATAAATCCATTTGAGTTTTGACCACTCTTAGTGAATTCATATTGTAGCCTCCATATAGGAGTCCAACTTACAAAAAGAAGAAGATGATCTATTTCTTTAGTTTTATTTCTAGAGAATCTCAAACATGAACCTATGACCATTGAATTTTGGTAGTAACACCTAAAATTTTTGAGATCTAAAGAAGGTCTCTAGCACCCATGGTTACAAATGAAACATATCTCCATGATGGAATGACCTTATCAAGTGAAATCCATATCAAGGAGCATAGAGACCATTAGTAGAGGTTGATATGAAATTCTAGGGGTCTAATATAAACACATATATGGGTCATCTCATTTGAAATTAGTCACCTATAACCAATCAAAAGTGAAAGTTTGAGAAGGTGTTTCTTTCTTGTGAACATAGAGCTTAGTCACCTTAGAGAATGATGTGGATTTTTTTGGGCATAAAGACCATTAGGAGAGGTTGGTATATTTATTTTGATCAAATAAACACCTATAGGATCCTAAAGACTCCCACATAATCAAATATAGGTGACTATAGGTAAAAAATGAACTAAAACATGGCTTTTAGATGATGGCATAGCCTTGGCAAGGTGAGCATTAGTCTAGGTCATTGAAAAATGAGTCTGATAAGGATTTAGGGAGGATTATACACTATTTTCAAAGATAAACCATCCTAAACCACCTATAGGTACAATGAATTGGAGAAAAACATCATCAATTCTTGCACACATTCCTATTTTAAGGGCTATTTTAGAGAGTTTGGGATGTTTGAGGACCAAATTGAAGGATTAAGGTAGAGCACTCTTGAAGAAAAACAATCCTATTTTAAGAGTATGAAGAGAGGAGAAGGTAAGCAAATGAATTAGATAATTCTAGATCACTGAGAGAATATTATGAGAATTTAATGAGGCATGAAAAAACAAGATTAACCATGCTCAGAGGAAAGAATCTCAACAAGGTGCCTTAGGCTTTCAAACATGCAGGCAAACCTATTAGGCCTTGACTAGGCCAAAGCCAATGGAGGGTTATATTCATTTTTAAGCTTATGTGATAAATCCAATGGATTGAACCATTTTCTTAGGTGAAATTATGTGTGTTCAATCATCTCTCTTGTAGAGGAATTTTTTTAATGATGCATCACAGTCCATATGAGAACTCTGCATACTTAGTCCCTTTTCTAAGACATATATCTTAGAATTTGAAAGAGTTTTGGAGTAAAATGGCCTGATAAAGGGATAAAAATTAGTATAGATAATATATAGGAATTTATGAAGCCCATAAAATATTCACTTAGTCTGAGGGAATAGGGGAAATACCCTCTATTTTGTTTGAGATAGAGGGTACTCCCCTAGAGTCAAAACTGGTAGGTTTTGAAGAAGGGAGACAAAAGGATGAGCTAGGACCTATTTGGACATATGTAGGAAGTGTGAGAGGTTGGATAAAATCTGAACCAATATGTATGATCATGAATAGTGGTAAAAATTTCAATAGATTAGTCCAAACCTATAAGAGTTATAGATAGGCCTATTAGGCATGGTTAGGCCTAGAATCTGAGTGGGAGGTCAATCTCAAATATAAATATAAGATAGAATTGCAATGGATTTTGGAATGTATATGGGTTATTTTAAAATTTTATCAAGCTTTTACCTTGAAAAATAACCACATGGAGAGCCACTTTTGACTTAGAACCAACTCAAGCTTATAGGAAATGAAGGTCAAAGCTCGAGTAAGTAGTTTGAGATGCTCATATCTCCTTTGGAACTTTGAATGGAGATAAAATGAATTTTGATAGGTTATTAGGGGTAATTAACATCACATTTTATGAATTTTTTAGAAGTTATAACTTCCTATCCTTATAAACAAAGTTTAAGGGAAAAATGGTCTAAAACCCTTCTAAACCCTGAACAAGGATCCAATTAGAGAAATGAGGATGGAGGGATATTATAATGGAACATAATGGTATTAAAAGTGATTGGATGATGTACAATACTATTCAAGTCTCCCACCCATCAACGTTTCTCCTAACTTATCTATACAAACAGGGTATAAAATTGGTTCTTTTAACTATTTTATGCATTGTGTAGGCTCTAGGAGGTTTCAAGAGATGAAATAAACTTTGGAAGGAATTTAGAGACTTAATATAGCTTCCCATGTCCATTTAATACTTCATAAAAAATCATAAGTGTGCGTAATATAGATATTATCTATGCTAATCAAAATTGGCATAGTGAACATGATAGTGAAAAGGGTGAGAACTTCAAGTGGATGGCTTTTTAAGGTCTAATTGAGAAGTATAAGGACATAAAGAGTATTTAAAAGTGTCATATACTCCATTGAATGGATTTTCATGGAAAAATAAAGATAATTTTGAGGCCAAGTGTGAGGGATGTGTGAAAGAGGATTTTTCTTTGACTACAGGTAGTGATGGCTTACTTCTAGGAGATTCCAAGTGATTAGGAATGCAACCAATGCATGGAAAAGAATTTTTATAACCCTTACTCATTATAATCATTATAAATATCCATAATTAGTTTTAGGATGTTAAAATAGGGGTGAATGATGAAGGTAATTTAATTATGTAGAATGAGAACTCCTATGCCAACTTTCAGGAATTTCACGACTTCAGGTGACACTTGTGCTTCCTAAATTTGCATAATCAGTTTCAAATTCCCTCCTCATACACATGTAACTCATTTTATAATATTTAAAAGTGTAGTTTTGAACTTTGTAATTGTCTCTTCTCTTCTCTCTTTTAAGTTCTATTGACCAAATTTCACCTTAGTATAATTTGTTCAGCCATTTTTTTGAAGAGACAAACAACAGTTGTAAAAATAGGTCATTTTAGAGGTCCAAATTTCAAGTCAAGGAGGATAAGGTGTTTTGTCTCCATTTTAGTGTATGTTAGGTTCTCCACAAGTCAAGTCTTTGCCCCTCATAAACTTGAGTAACTACTCAAGACCAAGTCGAGTTCTCTGAATGACTCAACTTATAAAAATTTCATGAGTAGAAGTAATCCAAGTTTATGAACCCAAATTACTCCTTCCAATGATTTGTGGGTTTTCAACGATGCATGACTTTGGGTTTTCTAAGGAGAAATAATTAAACTTCTTTATAAGCAAAAGTAATTAAAAAACTTGAAATGGTATTGATAATGCCTCTCAAAAGTGCCCCTTCAAAACTTTTTTGAAGGGCCTTTCTTGCCTTGTTCCCCCCAAGTGTCCCTTCAAAAATTTTTTGAAGGGAACTTTTTTTTCCCAAGTTTCCCTTTAGACATTTCTGAAGGGTACTTTTATTTCTACGTGATCTTTCAAAAAATTTTTGAAGGGCACATTTATTCTCAAGTGTCCCTTCAGACTTTTTTGAAGGGAACTTTGTTGTCCAAGTGACCCTTCAAAAAAGTTTCAAAGGGCACTTTTATTCCCAAGTGACCCTTTAGACTTTTCCAAAGGGAACTTTGAATTTGGAAATACCCTTCAAAAAAGTTCTAAAGGGCCATTTCCTTTGAAAATTCCATTCAATTTTTTTTGAAGGGACCCTATGCATTCCCCAAGTGTCCTTTAGAACTTTTATGAAGTACACTTTCCCAAGTATCCTTCAGGAAAAGTTCCTGAAGGAACTAGCCATTGCCTTTCAAGAAAAATCCTTGAAATAATTCCTTTAGACAAATTTTCTAAAGTAATTAATTTGGAAAAATTGCCAAAAACATAAACCTGACCCAATGGATCCCCATGATGTGTCATAGTATGTCAATTTTAATACAACCCACTAGCCGTTGGGGTGAAAAGATGATGTGACGTAGGATGCCAAGTTTAGGGTGGCCAATAAGCCATTGGGATTCAAAGACATGATGTGCTGCAGGATGTCAAGTTTAATACAACCAACTAGCCATTGTGATTCAAAGATGACGTGCCATAGAACATCAAATTCATGCCTAAAGTCTTCAAGTAAGGAGTAAATCCATTTAAAGAACCTGATAGTGTCTTAAGAAAAGCAAAACTAGGCTTTTAAAAGAGCTTTGCTTATAAATTTTATAATGAAAAATAATTGAAAAAACTGAAAGGGCAAAGATAATGCAAATCAGGTTTTCAAACAAGCTCTACTTATGAATTTTACAAGTAGAAGCAATCAAAGAACTTGAATAAGTAAGAAGTAAAGTCACTTGGAAAACTTGAATGGGTCTACAGTGTAAAATGTGAGAGCTTTCAAGAAGAATATAAGGTTTGAAATAGTGATATGAGCCATTTATTATGGAGGGTCATCTCACCATTGATTTTACAATGATCCTGGTCATTTTAAGAGGGTGAATCAAAGAGAAGGACAAACTCAAATTGAATGAGCAAACAACTAGAATTAGTTTCACTAGGATGATGACTGTAAACCATTTTGGAGGCTTCTATTTTGGCACCCAAGATCTCTCTCTTCTCTCCTTTTTCTATAAATAGGACCCTTGGACTCTTTTTTTTATCATGCATAGATAGTACAGTGAATCCCTATTAGAATGTTTTGCCATTTTCTTGCCTTTGAGAAAATAAGCATAAGTCTATTTTCTTTCTAAGTTCTAGACATTTTCTTGGGCATGAAAGAGACACAAAGTGATATCAAGTGATGTTTTATCCTTCTATTCTCTATCCTTCATGTTTTTGAGCAAAGAGTTGATCCAACAAGTCATGTATAGTGCATTCTAGCTATATGAGATTTCATACATGTGTAGCCCTTTTTTAGACTATACAAGTTGTCTGTTCTAGTTATTTACCTTGTGTGATCTCATTCATTTTATCTCTAGATTGAAATATTTATGTTGGAATCTTCTAGATCTTGATTTATGGACTATATTATGCTGTATTGTGCATAAGTATAGGGCATACATGTGGATACTAATTCTTGGTGTATCACCATCTTAGACTAGGCTTTTCATTTATGTAAAATTCTAACTCTTTTCATTCATACAAACTGGTTCAACAATTTTATTGCACAAATGATAATATAGGGAGGTAGAAATTTCAACCTAGAGGTTTATTTCCACTTATAGGCACACCCATAGGCCTGGAAATGTCCCAATGTTGCCCAAATCTGGAGGAAGCTTAAATAAACCTCTTCTAGGGTGTAAGATTTGGAGACAATAAGTTCTATAAGAACTAACTATTTTGACCTTTCTAAGGCATGCTCCACCTGAGTATGGTGAAACCATGCTCATTTTCATACCATAAGATCAATAAAGACTAATAATTTTACCTCTTCTATGACTTTTAATAGCATGTTTACTTGAATGATTGATTTAACTTAGTGATGAATTTTGTTTCCTTAGTATATTGTTTCATTCTCTCACCTATTTTTAGCTTCAAAGCTTCTTTTTGTAGGTCATGTGAAGTTTTATATGATTTTTCAATGTTGAGTGATTTAGTCTATTCAATTAGTGCAATTTGAGGCCTTTTGTCTAGTCTTCCCATCTTAAACATTCATCAAAACCTCATAATGCAATACTGATGTGAAAATATTTAGATTTTAGAAGTGTATGCCTAGTTAGTCTCTTGGTGTCATGTTTGACATGTAGCTAGTTGGTAGTCATAAATAAATTTGGTGTATCACCTCCTTTAGGATAGTTTACTTTCAGTTTTCTCTCCCTTTTCCTTGCAAGAATAGGTGTAATAGTGATCTATAAGTGGTACATCAAGGGAACTAGCCCTATCTAGATATTTACCTGATTCTTAGGTTACCCATAGCTTAGAGGTGTTTCAATTGTGCCACTTGGATGAGGAGAGCTGAGACATATCCTCAAAGGGTGAAAATCCAAGTGACAATAATTTTTGGCACACCTTATAGGACTATTAGTCCAAGAAGTGAAAGGTTTTTGGTGTTGTCTTTCAACACATCAGCCTTTAGAGGCATATATCTAAACATCAATGGTGACTCTAATATTACATCAGCTAGTCAAGCAATTTAGGTATTCCTTTTGAATATTTTTGATAGCCATTCCTTGTGTTCTTACTTCCTAATGAAGTTTCATGGCTGAATTTGGTGTTGAGTATTATTTTACATAAGTTGGTGAGGTTTATCAAGTTTATGGCATTCCCTATCAGCCTTGTCATGATCCTTAACAACTCTAATATGACCATTATCAACCTTGTCATGAGTTGTATCAGTCCTATAACTAGCCTTTTCAATATATTTCTCCTCCTAGTCAACCTAGTCATTTCTCAAATCCATGCATTTCAACTTTCAATCAAACTTTCTTGGGATATGAGAGGTACATATTAGAGATTAACACACTAAGGGGACATGGTCAAGATTTTCCTAGTTATCTCATTCATAAGGTGAGAGATGCATTAGAGTTGGTTAAAAGAGAGTGAACACCTACTAAAAGAGTTAATTAGCAAAAGCTTACAAGTGAAATGCTAGATGTGGGTGGCTTGGTTACATCCTTAGAAGATAGGATAAGAATTAATGATGAACAACTTCACCAAACCTATCAAACCTCATATCCACTTCTCTAAGATTGCTATCAATCCTACATGATTCTTACTCATGAACCCAATCAAGCTTATCAAAGTCATCTTTTTCAAAATCAGCTAGAAGAGAGATTTGGAAAGACAAGCCTTATTTTTAAAGCAAAACTTGATAGGAAAATTGATTTATCTAATAAAGAGATGAATTAGTCCATCTCATTAGTAAAGGAAGTGGAATCTAAGCCCTCATTACCCTCTCCCATTACATCCCCAACTCTAGGAGAGACTTCTATATGCGAAATCCCAAGTTAGAGACAAGGTGGAAAATCCAAGCCTAAGGAGATCCCAAGTTTCTTGAACAATTCATTCACTCCTCAAATTACATCCCCACCTCAAAAAGAGACTCCTAATCCTAACATCCTAAGATGGAATAAAATAATGGAATCATGGGAAAAGAAAGGGGATAAAATATTAGATAAAGAGTGTGAAGTTGAAAAAGAGCTTGATCCTATGCAAGTCCCTCCCACCCCTACTCAAAAGACCTCTTGTTTTCCATGTGAGCCCTTTTGTACTCCTTATCCTCATGAAAATGCCTATCAAATTCAAGAGAGACTTTTCCAAGAGAACCTATCCAAGCAAATTAAAGAGTTAGAGTTGAGAATGAAATTGTTGAGTCAAGGTGTGATAGAAGGTTTAGAGCCAAAAGAAGATCCTATGCTTGAACACACCCACATAGCATTCCTCAAGAAATTATTTAAGCTAAATCAGATTTTAATGAAGATATTATCAAATAGAAGGAAGAAAACCAAGCTATTTTATCCCAAGGTCTACCTCCCCTTCCTCAATAACTCCCAAAAGGATCCCCTACAATTTTTTCTCAATCTGATATTGAGTTCTATGTGCGACCTCCACCAACTATTTCATCTTGTCCTCACCCTATCACCCTTTGCCTTGATGTAGCTGTGGTATGGGAATATAAAGAGGAGTATTTAGTTGATAAAAATTTAGAACTCTTGCTTGAAGAAAATATAGCTCCTTGACAGCCTCATTGGGATAAGTCACCTGATTTCAAGATGCCTAGTCTTGGCATCACCAATAAGGATAAAGAGATTGAAGATATTATAGCCCTTGAGAACCAAAATCAGATTATAATAATTGATATACAACCTAAGAGTCCTAAAAAGTTTCTAAATTTTGAAGAAGAAATGAGTCCTTGTGTTGAGTCTTATTTTTGTGTTAATGATGAATAATGCCTTCCTTGTGTCAAAGAAGAAATATTGGATGAAGTCCTTTTAAATTATAAAGAAGAGGATGAAAGAGATTCTCTTGTTCCCCTTCATGATGCTGATCAAAGAGAAGATAAGGACTTGTGGCAACAATTTGTAATCATTTTTAATGAGTTTGAGTCTCTCAAGGGGTCTACAACTTTTTTAGAGCTAATTGCAAGTGATGGTAAGCAAGATGACATTTTTAAAAATGTCATAGATTAACTAGATAAAATTTAACCTCAGCCTTTGAAGGTCAAAACAAGCTTCCATTAACCTCAATATTCTAAGGAACAAGAAACTATTCCTCTTAAAACCATGCCTACAAAGAATATGCAAGTTGATCATGAGATGAAGATTGGGAAAAATAATGAGGTATGTGTACAAGGCCAAGAGGAATACATTTACATCAGAGACCTTTTTGAAGATGGTGTAACTGAGAGCATAACAAGTGAAATTACAAGAAATAGGTCTTATCTACTAAGTATCCAATCTAAGGAGTAACATGCTTGACACTATAATTCAAGAAGGAGATGCAAGGAACTTTATTTTTGATCCTATAAAGGGATGTATGCTTAATTTTTAGTTGTACATAGTGTTTTGTATTTTTGATTTCCCTAAGTGCTTTGAGCATATGTGTGTCTATCTTGTTAGTTTGTTTGCTTTGTTTTATGTGTGTCTTTTATGTTGTGTGGTTGAGGTAGTCAATTGGTCTTGTCTTGATCAAAACTTGTTATCAATGGTCAAAGTCCTCTTTTTGTGTTTTAGACTTTAGATGACTCCCTAAGTGTAATGGACTGATAAGGCTACTGATATTTAGTATAGTAGGCATACTACCCCTATGAGTCACCAATTTGTTGACCAAATTTGACCCTATAGGTCAAATTGGGACCCCTATAGGTAAAAAATTTATATTTAGGTGTTTTAAGGGTATAATAGTATGTAATAAGGTGTATTATAGTCCATTTAATGTAATTTTATGATATATTAGCCTTGGTCTTGGTCTTTTTTAATATTTATGTCTTTTTGAGTCATTTTGGGGGTCAAAATAGAGCATTAAATGAGTTGTATGACCTATTTGAGAAATTTTAAGGTTTAAAAGAGTGATTTCATGCCCCATTTGTCCTAATAAGTCTTAATTAACTATTTATAATTGAAAATTGGTGGGTTCTTCAGAAGAAAGAGCAATTTTCTTTAAAAAAGGAGTTTGGCACTTGTACGACCCATAAGGGAGTGTGAAACATGGGATAAGGTTATGAGATGGATATTAAAATTCCTTAGACTAATTTACACTCTTTAAATACTCTATAAGTGCCAAATTTTAGCTAAAACCATTCTAATCCTTCTTCACCCTTCTAGACACACAAAACTAGTTAGCAGGTTTGTGATTGGTATGATTAGTTGGAGAAGTTCCAGGTCAAATGCCTTGGGGATATGAAATTAAAATTAGTAATATTAAATTTGATGTTTTTTATAGAATAATTGTAGCCTATGATTTATGAACCACTCTTAAGAAATTGGTCTATCTATTTTTCTTACCAATTTATGCACCCTATAGGTTTTGATCTTGTTTGGAAGATTCCATATAATCCAATTGCTAATATTGATTCTAGATGATGTTTTGTCTCCCCTATAATGATACCCATTCTTGGTTTTATATTTTAAGGTGTTTTTATGGGCAAATCATCTTAGGTTTATAGACTGGTCTTATTTTAAGATGATACATAGGTTTCCACCATTTTTATAATCTTCATGCTTTAGAAATGATTCTAGGGGTGAAAATAAATTTATTATCATGTTTACAAGGTTATATTTATCTCTTCCCATTTCAAGTTCATTCTCCAAAACAATATTCATGGAGGTTTCAATCACAAGAATCATGTAGTCAGTTGGCTCCATGACTATCATGCAAAGTCAACTAAGTGAGTTAAGTTAAGGCCTTTAACACATATATGGAGTTGTGGTAGAGGTTATAAAATGTTTAACACATTATCATGGTAGGATCAATCAATAAATATTTTTAGTTGTTAGAAGAGTGACTATGACAGTCAACATAATCACCCACACAGACATATAATAGAGAAAATGCACCTACATGTGCTCTCATGGAGGAATTCACATTGAAAAGGAGGTATTGATACTTTTTTCAAATCCTTTATAGTGTGAAGATGCATTTGGAGGTATTAAGATAGGCTTAAAACTCATTGATGGTCAAGATAATTCAAATTTTCCAACTTCATACTCATAGCCTATCTATATGTAAATTAGAATGTCCACCTATAGGTGGTGTTAATAATAAGCTAAGGTGTCATATGGGGAAGTTAGAGTAATGGTAAGACCTTATTGGGAGTTATATAATTGGTATTGATTAGGGTAAACCCATTTGAGGTGTTAAATTGGAAAATATAAGTGGGAAACCATGATAAAGGATTAAGTGACTATTTTTAGGGATCAAATCCTCAAAATTGTAAAACAGAGCACCTAACCCTTTTGGAGAGGTCTTATAACAATGCCATTTTGAGTTTTGACCACTCCTAGTGTACTAATCTTGTAGCCTACACATATGAGTCTAACTTTTAAAATGAAGAAGTTGATTTAGTCCTTTGGTTTTCTTTCTAGATAAGCTCAAACATGCACCTTTGACCACTAAATTTTGTCAATAATACCTACAGGTTTTGATCTATGAAGAAGGTCTCTAGGACCCAAGGTTACAAATGAAACATATCTCCATGATGGAATGACCTTAGCAAGTGAAAGACATCTCAAGGAGTATAAAGACCATTAGTAGAGGTTGATATGAAAATTTGGGGGTATAATATACACACATACATGGTTTCTCTCATTTGAAATTAGTCACCTATAGCCAACCAAAGGTGAAAGTCTGAGAAGGTGTTTCTTTCTTCTAATCCTAGAGATTAGTCACCTTAGATCATGATGTGGACATTATTGGGAATAAACACCATTAGGAGAGGTTGGCATATTGATTTTGATCATATAAAAACCTACAAGATCCTAAAGACTCCCATATAGTTAGTTTTAGGTGACTGTAGGTAGACAATGAACTAAAGCATGGCTTTTAGATGATGACCTAGTATTGGAAAGGTGAACATTAGTCCAGGTCATTTCAAAATGAGTTTTAGAAGGCTTCAAGGAAGCTTATACACTATTTTCAAATCTAAACCATCATAAACCACCTATAGTTACATTGAATTGGAGCAAAACATAGTCAAATCCTACACACAATCCTATGTTAAGGGATATTTTAGAGAGTTTGGGGTGTTTGAGGACCAAATTAAAGGAGTAAGACTTTAATTTTCAATACAAAGAGTCCTTGGGACCTGAGGTATCTATAAAAACACTCATTTTTCCTTAGGTAAGAGGGAAATACCCCTCTGTTATGTCTTAGAGGTAGATCACTCTTGAAGAACAAAAAACCTATTCGAAGAGTGTTGTTGATGCTTCTAAATGAACCACAAGTTTTATTAGTGTTTAAAGATCACTTCTCATTTTTAGAATTTGAAAATTCAAGGCATGAGTTATAGGTTTCAATAATCTAGTTGCCTATGGTGAAATAGTAGCAAAGCAAGATAATATATTCCACATATTTATATAATTTAGTGGTTGGGAGCCACCTTTATCCATTCTTCATGAATGGATAAGAATCTATGCTAATGCTTAGTGAATTATGATCTAGTTTTAAGCTAAAAACTAATCTAAATGTATATTTATAATGAAGCTAAAACTAAAATGATTTTGGGATAAAAGTGGGAGCAAAGAGAAGGGTCAAGTAGAAAATAAAAGAGTGATTACCAATTTTAGCCTTAAACATTATGACAAAGCATCCAATTCAACTGAGTATGGAATTAAACCAATATATAATGTAAAATAGCCTAAGCTCAAATTCCACTATACACCAAGCTAATTTTAAAAGATAATGTGAAGAATCACAAGTAAGAACTGATTCTTCTTTAAATATTTACTATTATTATCAGATAGCACATGCACATCTAAAAACAAAGTAAAATAAAAATGGAGAACAAAAGACCTTTCAGCTAATCTAGCAGGTTGCACAAATTAAAAACCCTATGATTACTGGGATACAACTCATAATTCCAAGACACTATTCAAATTCAAGACCTTAACTAAAAATTGAGAGAAAAGCTAAAATGAGAATTAACACATCAAACATAGACAATCCTTGTGGAATTCCCTGGATTATATTAATTACTTCAAATTGTATAAAGTTGCTCAAAAATCTCCCCCTTTTACAAATGTTAATACATTCCTTTATAAGAAGATTAGGTAGTATATCAGTTAGTTACAAAGTAAAAGTGTACAAAGATAAGGATAATTATCCTTACAAGTTCTAAAATACATGTGCTTTTCACAATCATACTAACCTAGAGGTAAATATACTAAAAAACTAACATATGCCTTTACAATGGAATATTCTATTTTAAAATGTTATAAAATAGAATATTGTATAATTGGCTAGTGGGGCCTCTGATTGTAATTATTTGAGGATGCTCATGGATTTCTCATGTTTCTCATTAATTAGCTCTAGATCCACAATAGGATTCATGATCTGCTCCTTCTCTTGATCTGCCAGGTCATTAAATTATCTATCATTCCTATCCATGGCCTTTTTAATGCTCCTAACTTCATTTATCCTTTCCCCTACATTGAATATCATGTCCAAGATTTTGATATCATCAGCCCCAAATTTGCCTTGGCCTTTTCCTTTTATTTCTTAGGTAACCAAAGTAGCCCTATGTTTTAACTCCTCATCACTTATGATCCTAAGGGCATTGGGTTGTCTAGGATTTGTAAGCATGGTTCCAAGAAGTTGTTTAGTTCTATAAATTAGTTCCTTATCCTCTTTTAGGACCCTTTCCATACCAATGTGCCATGCACTTAAACTTTGAAAATTTTCAATCACAATCCCCAAAATTGTACTCAAATGTCCCAAACTAATGGTCTTAAAGTTTGGGATCTATTTCTTTGCTTGAATGTTGAGGAGATGGGTTATTTTATCTTCTAAGTCATGCTACTAGGTGACTAAACTCTTGGCTAGTACAAACTACCCTTATAATGCACTTTGACTTAGTTTCATTAACTTAAGTGCCGCAAACATGTCATAACATGACTCATTAAGAATTTTGGTCATTGCATCTCACATTGATAGAATTTCCTATGTTTTCAAGTTTTCTTTCTCCTTTTACAAATTCTGGATCCTCTGCTTCAAACCATGGACTCCAAATTTAGCTTGTGCTGACTGGGCCTTAATCAGACTTTCCACATCTTCTTCATAAATGGTAGCCTCACCCAATTTTTTTCCTCCCACAAGGTTTAATCCTATAAATGGTTCCACTTTTTGAAAGGTGAATTCTTCTATCCCAACCACAACTATCCTAGTTGTTATTCTCTCCAACCTAGCTATTTCAGGGTTGAAATGGATGGTAATAACTGGTTCCTTGAATTTGGGAGTGACTAGGACCTCCACACATAAGCTAGTAGATGCTCTTGAAGCATCTATCTTCTTGCCTTCTGGTCCTTCGATGGCCACAATTCTCCTTTATTCCTACTTCTTCACTATGTCCCTTATCCAAGGCTTCATATCATCTTGTATTTTAACATCAGTAACCCTTGTCATGGCCCAAAAATGAGAAAGAGAGGGGATATTTTACAACTTTCCATATATGAACTAGTTAAGAATGACTGGTCCATGAATTAGGAACTCATTACTGAATAGATTGAATTCACTAATGGGATGAGTGAAGGTTAATCTTGGTCTCTTCTTTGGTCCCATAGGGACCATTACTAGCTTTACCTTCCTCTTATCATGGGATACTATTGGGATAATCTCTTTTCCTATATCTTCTTTGGGTTTCCATTCCTTATTAGAGTCATAGGATTTTATAAGTAACTTGAGGGCACCCTCAAGTATCTCTCCTAGTTACAAGGCTATCATGTTTATATATTGAATTGGGGAAGGTGGCCTTTGTGGGAGTGTTGAGGATGGGGTCCCCTCTCTAAGCCTCTCTTCTAGATTCTCCTCTCCCACTTTCTCTTTGACCTTACCTTATTCACGTTGAACATACACAAATTATATTTAGGGATGTGGATATGGTTACTCTATCTAAGGCTTCTCATGAGCTATTATAGATGTCCCAGGTAGTAATTGATATTACAAAAGATGTATTTACTATGTTTCCCCAGATGGTTTTTTATCCTTGATTAACCTATATTAAAGCTTAATGTTGTGGCCTTAGACTCTGGCTAATACCTCTTCATAGTTCTTATCCTTAATATATATGGTGTCATGGACATCGAGTTGATGTACATATTCTAGCTTTAGAAGCTTCTTGTCCCTTAGATGCTCACTTTGGATACCACATCTGGAGTTCATCTAGATGGAATCCAAATGAATCCCTATGTGTGGACATGATTTCCACCTATTTATAGTCCTTTATTATGGTTTTGCCAATATTTAGGTGGAAGGGATAGATTAAACCCTTCCTCTTCTCTTTACAAGTCCTATCAATGCCATGAATGAGATGGGAAGTAATGCCTTACTCTGCAAGCTTATTTAGAACATATACTAGCAGCCTTTAGGGTTATGACATGATTCCTTCTATCCTAATGAATATAAAATTAATGAAATACCATATATCCCCTAAGTTTATTAATTTATAACAAAGGGGTGAGGGTCTAAATAGTCTAGGCCACCACGTCTGAAAACCTTTGGTTAACTTATATTCTGTGTGACAAGAAATTTCCTTTTAAAATAAGACTTAGCATAAGCTCATAGCTTAAGGTTCACGATTTATTAAAAAAATTCCATGGGGACCCTTCTGTATAAATTAGACTAAGTATATTTATATCATAAGACCATTTCCATATTTTGCAGGTCAAAGAATCCCATTTTTGATAATCTTTTGAGCATTTTCTTTAGATTGTAAATCCATTTCCAAGTTATTCAAATAGGATTTTGGATTACCATTTGACCTTAAGTAAGATATTTCATTGAATTAAAATTGATGGTCTCATAGACATCAAATAAACCCTTATGGGTGTTAATTAATGGTTGCATAGATGTTGAGTTTAAGCCAATGAAACTTTTATTTTAATGGGCTTAAAGTTGATGATCGCATGCGCATCAAATTCATCTTTTTAGAATGTTTGAATGATGGTCATATGAACATCAATTTTAAGTTCATTAAAATATTTAAGACCAAATGTGAGGATGCCACTTGGAATTTCCATGGGGCTTCTTAGGGTCTCAATTTTAATTCACTCCATTGGATCAAATGCCATGATAAATCGATAGCCATAGGGTCTTGATCCAGGGGCTTGCTTTTGATTAGCTGTCATGTCAAGTGGGCCCCTTTTGATTTTTAATACTCAAATGCAATGAAACTGCATGTAAATATTTTGGGATTCTTGTATCCTTTTGACTTTTTAATTATGCTTCACTTCATCTGATCAGGTCCTAGCGAGTAAGCATGGACCATCAGGTCACCGAAGATGTATGTTATTTAAGTCAAAGTTTAGGTTCCTCACTCCATTAGATAAAATGCTGTGATAAAGTGATATCCATAGGACCCTAAAAGATGTAAGGAAGTTAAGTTAGGACCTTAGAGACATAAAAAATTTAGGCTTAAAGCATTAATACTAAGGTCATGATTGTATTAACGAATACGTTAGGGCTTTAGTATTAAAACCTTAGGCTAAGTTGGGAAATATTGAAAGGACACTACAAGATGACATTAGTTAAGACATAAAGAACTTTAGAAAAAAGGGGGGAAATAACAAAGGGGACCAAGTTTTTAGCTAAGTTGTGTTAAAAAACACAAATAAGCCTAGAATATGCATTTTATAGTCAAGTCCATAAATGAATTTTAAAATGGTTCCCACCAATTTGGTTCCTGCCTTTATTCAAATTTAAATTAAGGGTTTTCTAGGGTTTTGGAATACAAAATTATTGGGAACACATGCCATATAACTTGAAACTCATGCCTTTAATTTTGAAATTCTAAAATGAGAAGTGTTATTTAAACACTAAGAGAAAATGATGAATCATGGGGGAAACATAGAAATATGTTAGAACCTATGGACTTTGATCAGATAAATAATTAGTTCATTCACTTCATTTGATTAATATCATCATCCAAATCAAGTCATAGTTGAATCAAGCCTTACACTTATGGTTTTAAGGCCACATATTGAGACATATCCAAACTATTTGTGTGCTTTGATTCCACTTATAGTTTGCTATGGGGTTCAAGAAACAACATCTAGGTTTCATGTCCTTAATCACTTACGCTAACTTATAGTATGCTAGGATGTTCATTAAGAACCATGTTTTTTAACTTAGGGAAGGATTGGGCATTGATATACTACCAAACAGGCATCCATGTCACTGATAGAGATGCGTTTGGCTCCACTCATGGCCTTACTCCACTGCTAGCCAGACATCCATAGCCCTGATGGAGATTACTAGAATCCCCTGTGCCTGAAAGCTTTTGATTTTACATTATATCCTTATTTTTATATTTTTCTTAAACTTTTATGATTTCAACAAGGTTGGGAACTAGGATAGACATGTTTTGGGATTTGGAAAAGTATTTTATCTTAAAAAAATCACCTATGGTTTCAACTCTTATCCCAAGTAAGGATGTTGATTAAGTGCTAGTTTAGGGTATACCCTGATAATTTGAGTTTTCACCCTACAAGTGCAAGTATTCTTAAAAATCATTTGAGGTTAAGGTAACAATTAAGGTCTGATGATATAATTAGCATTTTCATTGGTCTTTACCAGTTTCTCCATGTTATAACATTATGCTTTATGTTTTAGAACCATGGTCATCTTATGCATGGGGTTCATACCTACATTTATAAATTGGGGGCATGTTTAAAATTCATAACTTCTAAGCTCAATATTATCCTTAGGGACTTATTAGAATCAGGGAACAAAGCAAAAGGAAAAAAACACACAATAAAAATTAGGAAATAAAGACAACCAAGGAAAAAAAATAAATATGTGCATGCCTATGTACAAACAAGGGACAAGAAGGAAAGAACATGGAAATAAATTAACTAGCCTACCTATTGACCAAATTTGACTTATATTCAAATGGGGTCAACCCATACTATTTTAAACTTTTTAATAAGGTTTCCACATGTCTTATGGGGTCTCATATTGTTCTATACATCTTACTTGGCCTTGTCTTAGTCTTTGTCTAAGCTCATCTCCCTTGAAATGGCTTAGTCAACTAAAGTCAAAGTTGGTCAACCCTAGTAAAACTTGGTCAAAGGTTTATTTTGTGTCAAATATGTCCTGACATGGTCTTTGACATGTTTTAATGTGTTTACAAGTCATTAATTTGTTATTTGTTATGCCTCATGGGAAAAAGTTGCATTTTGTAATATTTTAGCTTAATTAATGACTTGTACATACTTTAAAGAAGAAAAAATGTCATAAAGGTGAGTTTCAATGTGGAATAGGTTATAATCATGTTAGGATTAGTTATATGTCAGCCAAGAAGTAGTTATGTGTAGAAAAGGGGAGTTTTTCCTTAATTTTAGACCCTTTTGGGAACTTGTACAGATTTCTTGATCTCACTTGTAGCTAAAAAAATGGGTGGATTGTATCTTCACCTCCCCAAACTATTTTAAATGCTTGGTTTTCAAGTAGGATGCCAAAAATTCCATCTACAACTTATTTTCCTCCATTTTCTCTTTCTAAGTTAAGAAAAGCCATTTTCAAGTGCTTGGTGTGGACCGTACAGGTAGAGCTGGGAATAATGGTCTTGGGGGTGGATAGTAATATGAGTGAACTTAATTTTCATAGTAATATTTCTTAGATTTATGGTTCCTCATTTATGAATAATTGATAACACTCCAAGCAACTTTTTATGCATGTGCATCCATGAGGGGTCTCCTTTTTAGCTTGTTTTAGGATTTATTGCTTTGGTTTGATGTTTTTTTGTTTTAGGTGTTTCTCCATGATTTGAAATAAATTTCCATGGTTATATTGGTTTTTAAAAGCTCAAGTGCCTAAGAAAACCTTTTATAGGTTTATATATGCTCCCAACTACTTTTTTTTGCACTCTCAACTGTCTCAGGTGCCATTATAGAGATTTATCATTTTGGAGGAAGGAAGGGGATGTTTCAAAGGTTTGGATACTTGAAGATACATTTATAGGTGTTTTAATCAGTTTTAAATCCATAAAATGGCAAACCAATGCTCAAATGACTATGTTTCCCATACTCAGTCAGCTCGCATATACTCTTCAACTTTGGCCATAGTTTATGGAAGTTATGGAGATGTACATAAAGGTGTTTTTAGGGTTTTGCAATCTTGATGTAGCCTATATAAACATGGGTTATTAATCAAGCCTCTATATAGTACAATAAGAGTGAGAACTATAGTCATGTGTAACTTTTTCAGTTTGATAGCCATGACTACCTGTAGGTGCCTTAATTGAAGAGTTGTGGTACCATTTTGGAAGTATTGAAACACAAAGTGGAAAGTTAATTAAGGTAATACCATGTGTTTTATATCATAACTCACCTTTGGAAAGAGGTAGAATGACATATGAAGGATAAATCATGCTAAATCTAAGTGACTGTGATTTTGGTTCCACTATCCCAAAATGGACAAAATAGAGGCTCCTAAGCATTTTGTGAAAGGTATATGATAGGGATATATGAGGTTTTGATACCTCATAATGACCTTAATTAGTTGTCTCTAGCATAGACAAAGACATTGAAAATAAATAAGTCAAGAGGGTAAGTGGAGAGGGGTGTTCAAGAGGATCAAAATCACCCTAAAACACACTGAAATAAAGCAGTGAAGTCTACAGGAGGTTGAACAAAAGTTCACCTTGCACTTTATTATCAAGGTAATAAACTATGAAAACTAAGGGGGGACATTTAAAAATGTTTAAAAATACATTCCTAAGCTAATATATCAGAGAAAATGTGGTGGACCCTGTTTTGACCCCCTAAGCACTCTCCCTTGTTTGTACACAAGCCTGAGAAGTGAAACTCAGTCAAGCAGTGAGTTAGAAGGTTAAGGTTTTAAAATTATCTTGAGTTTGAAATGGGAATAGGAGATACAAGGTGATTTTGTGATTAAAAAACTTTAAATTATAATCAAATCACCTCAAGCAAGTTTTAGGTAGCCTATAAACACCTACAACTAACACAAGTGTCTCAGTCTTGACAATGAGCTTAACCTTGAGGGGAAAAGGTATTTTGGTAGGATAATGGGAGATAAAACTTAATTTAATGGTGTTTATTAAGCTTAATAAGGATTTTATTTTTTCATATTAATATTTCAAAATATAATGAGCCTACATAAACCCCTGAATAACCTAATATACACTTACATGTGAGACAGGTAGGATGAGGCAGACAATGGATATTTTTTGGGGTTTAGATGGATATTTTTGGTGGTAAAAGTGTTAAAAATAATGAGAGAATGTTTTTTAACCCAAAGTATAAAAGTTATACCTTTTTTACACCATGAACAAGGCCAAAACCACGTATAGGTAGGGGCAAATGAGGTGTCTCAATCATAGTCCAACTAGAAGCTCAGTCTTGACTAGGGTATCATGGAAGAAGTATATGAAGAGTAAGGGCCTAAATAAAAAATGGGACACTATATAATGATACACCATGTAAATAGACCTCATTAGGTTAATAATATTCATAAAAGGAACCTTTTCAAAGGCAAAACTCAGTCTCATACCCTGCGTATCCTCACAGTCAACCTTGTTCCATGTCTGCCTAGGAAATATGTAAAATTTGGTGATCAAATATTGGGGTTAAAGGATAAAAATTGGTATAGAGTACCCTTTGGGGTTTAATAATATTATTAAATGATAAATTTTTAAATGATAATATGGGAAGTGCCTCTTGTTTTGTCTCAGATAGGGGGCACTTTTCCCCTTATATAAACCCTACAACTCTATGGAAATAGGTGGAATAGGTGACCATAAGGAAAAGTGAGATCAAAGGATGATATATATAGCTATAACACACATGGGGAGACATGAAAAATAAACTTAGATGGTCAAAGACTAAGAAAGATGCTCTAACCAAGAAGGTTTGTAGTCATCAGGGTAAGGAAAGGAATAAACATAACTCCAAATGAGGGGTCAATTACAATTTCAACCTTTGCCAAGCCTTGTAATGTTTTGGATAACCTTAATGGGGGTGAAAATTATGTGTTAAAGATGTTAGGGTGCATGGTAAGTCCAAATAATATTATTTTATCTCAAAGATGTAGGTAGACCCATTGGCATAGCCTAGACCTAGTCTCAAAATAGGGTTCATCCTCATTTATAGCTCTTAGTGAGATATTAAAATGATTTTTGAATGTTATTGGGATGTATATAGAGGTTTTTAAATCTTAGGTATGTAGGTAAACTCACCAAGAAGTCATTTTGGGATTGAAAATGTTCATAGACCTCCCAAAATGCAAAAAAGGAGCTCGAAGGCCAACTTAGAGTGCTTATAGCTCTCATGATCTTATGTATGGGACCCTAAGGTATTTTGAGGAGTTATATAGGGTCATTGAGGATACCTCAGGGTATTTTTATGCGTCTCTAATGTGTAAACGTTATGAATAAAGGTTAAGACCAAAATTCACTTAAAACCCTACATAAGGACCCGATTGGGAAAAGGAGGAAAATAAAGCATCCAAAGTGGGTGGAAAGGACATGAAAGTTATTTGAAGATGTATAGGACTCCATAGATACCTATCCCATGCTAATTTTTTATACTACACCTATACAGATGGTATAGAATAGGGTTTTTTTTGACCTTTTTATGTGTTGAGTAGGCATGGAGAAATTTCAAGAGGCAAAACCACTTTTGGGGGAGAGTTTAGGACTTTTATAAGTCTTCATGGTAATTTTATTATATTTCTAATCTCCTAATCCTATTTTCCATCTCTTTCATTTTAGCCAGTCTAGTGGGCATATAGTGAACACTTAGGAGAAAGTGGTGAATTTCAATTTGGAAAGCCTTTTAAAGCTAATTGCTTGAAAAAGATGATATATACACCTTTGAAAAGTGTCATTACCCATTGTGAATGGATCATATGGCAGATTTTGGAAGGTTTTGGGTGCCAAGTGTGAGAGGTGCTTGGAGAGAGCTCATTTTGGGACTATGTTAGATGATTATTGATGACCATAATGATAGGGATGATCAGTAACCTATCCAATGAATGTGAGGGATTATTAGTAACCAATTTCAATTAAATCCATAATTATACCTAATTATATGTAGTTATAAGGCAATTTTTCAAGGGAAATCATGAGGGGTAGTTTTATGTATAAGAGGAGTTTCTTGACCACTTTGTAGGTTTTGGATGATTGGAGATGACATTTGTAAATCCTGGAATTGTATATGTCACCCCATATCTATCTCAAATGCACAAATAACTAATATTCATAGTGGTGAAGAGTGTCTTTATGAATCTTGGACTCCCCTTCTCTCTCTTTTCTCACATCTTCTATAAATTGAGCCTTTTTGGCTATTGTAGGGATCTCTCTACCTAGGTATGGTGAAGCCTTACCAAAATTTTGCCTTGAGATAATAAGGACAAGTGTTTTAACTTATTAAAATATTTCACTAAGTTTACACAATGTATTTTAGTCTTGTGCAATTGTAAGTTTATTTACCTTCACATGTTACTCTCCTTAGTACCTTGTGTGTTTGTAATCTCTCTTTTGTAGGTAAAAAAGAAGTGTCAATGTAGATTGTAGGTGCTGTGAGTAGGATAATCAATAGAGTGTCTTAGAATTCATATTGTTTAGTTCCTCATAGCCTATGATATCTCTAAGACCCCATGTTGAATCATTGATGTGAGAGGGAAGATTGACATTGGATGAAGTGTGTGTATAACTCGTCCTTAGTTCCAAGTGCATGCTAAGGGTATGAGTAGAGAAAATATTTTGGTATATCACCTCATTTATAATAGGTTTAATTTAATTTTATCCCTATCACTTTTCATCCCCCAAGTGTTAGTAGTAGTATATGAGCTTTAGTGATGCATCAAGGGAATCTAGACCCTAATCTAGAGATCCACCTCCTAATAGGGATACCCACAGCCCTGAGGTGGTTCCATTATCTCAATTGAATGAGGAGAGACTTGTCATCTCCTCATTGGGTGTAAGTTTAAGTGATAACAATTTTTGGCATGCCTAGTGGGACTCTTGTTCCAATATATTGAGGAGTTTTGGTGTTCTCCTCAAGATAACAACCTTTAGAGGCAATTCACTTAGCACCAATGGTGACTCCAAGTACATATCTACTAATTGAGTAGTCCAGGTAAACCTATTGAAATTTTTTTTCTTATTTCATGATCTTTTTATGAGTAATTCATGGAGAATTGTGAGTTTGATATTGTCTTAACATAAGTTGGGGAGACATATCCTTATTTGCATCTTCCCCTTTAATATGAGCAATTTATTGGCTAATCTTGTCATGATCCCCATCAAGCATATGTTGCATATGACCATCCTTATAAAGTTTGTGCTCCTTATAGAATACCTAGCTCCTCTCCAAGCCATTCTGTTACTAGTTTCAAAAATACTCTCATTGGTTATCAAGACTACATGTTAGACCTGGACACTAGGTATTGTTGTGGTCAAGTCATCCCTAGTGTTTATGTCAAGAGTGTGAGGTATGCTTTGGAACAAGTCAAAAGGGAATGTATTCCTATATATAAAGCTAGTTAGCCATGTATTTCTAATGAGATGATTGATATTTGTGTCTTGATCTTCCATCTAGAAGAAAGGTTGAGAACTCGTGAATAAACTCAATCTTGGCAGACCCAAAATACCCCAAATCTTTCATCCACTCCCCAAAGTTTCTCTTCTTGGAAGTCCATCCAAGAGAATAGCCAAAATAAGGAAGACATCATGGTATATTAGGTTAACCTACTTGGAGGATATTGTGAAGAATAAATATTGAGTTTTGAAGCTCACCTTGAAAGAGAGATTGAATTAGCCAATTAGATTTTGAGACAATCCAACATGGTAGTAAAAGGTGAACTCTCTAAGCCTAATTATCTAACTTGAAATCATAGTGCCAATCTAAAGGAAAATCCAAGTTTCCTAAACATATAATTCATCCTTTAATTAACCTCTCAACCCCATGAAAACATCCTTGAGCCTACCTTCCCAAGATGGAAAGAGGTTGTGGTAGCTCGTGAAGAAAGGAACAAATCATGCTTAGGTGGAGAAATTAATAGGGAAGAGAAACTTGAAACAATTTAAATCACTCCCACCACTCATCAAGAAGCTGTTTAACCCATATTTCGACCTTTTCTAACTGATCAAGGTTGCCCTCTTAATGTTGAGAATTACATTGCTACTTGGGAATCCCCTTTGGCCAAGCTTTCCTATTTTTAAAGTGCCTAACATTGATATCACTAAGAGGGAGGATGAGATTTAAATATTATATTGGATTGAATATGAATAAGGGATGAAATTTGGTGAAGAGAGGTTAGGTTGTGAAGATGCGGAAGAAGATCTTCCTTGTGTTGGAAAATATGCCTTGAAAGAAGTTCTCTTGGACTCTAAAGAAGAAGAGGAAATGGTCTCTTTTGTTTCTCCTTTTCATGATGTAGACTAGTCAAAGGATGATGATATATGGTATATATTTGAGAGCATATTCAATGAAGTTTAAGCCCTAAAATAACCTACAAATCCTTTGGAGCTAACTAGCCATGACAAGCATGAAAATGTGTCTCAAAAGGAGGACATGTGGCAGATTTATATGCAAATGTTCTACGAGTATGAGGAAGGTGAGAATACTAAGCTCCCAAAAAAACAAGATCAAGATGTTGGAGAGTAGGTACATGTTGAATAACATCATCATCAAGATGGTCTAGATCATGATGGAGAAATCTATGATGATCTTAGGCCTTTTAAAAGTGACTTGGAGCTTGTTTCTACATCCACCTATAAAAATACCTACACAAACATCAAAGAAGAATGTGAGCAAGAAAAAAATCCTAATTATTATGATAAAATGATCCTTGAAGAGTTTGAATAGGTTATGACAATGGAAAAGGATGATGAGATCCTTCAAAGAGATATAAACTTACAACAAGTTGTCCCATGCATGGATATGCAAATCAGTCATGAGGAGATAAAAGGACAATAGTATGAAGCATTATTTCAAGTCCAAGAGGACTTCATCTACTTTTGATACCTATTTGAGATGACTTCATTCAATGACATGTCAAATCAAGGAGCTAAAAGAAATCATGAGTCATCTAATACCACATCCAAGAGGAAGTATGCTTGGCATCCTCATGCTTCTAGTGAGGAAGGAGTTTTAAGATACTTCCATTTTTATCTATGGAGGGAGGTATGATCAAGTGGAATGCACACATTTTTTTATTTTAGTTATGTCTTATGTTCCCTAAGTGCTTAGTAGCACAAGTGGTGTTTTGTTTTGGTGTTTATTTATCCTTTTTATGTGTTATCCTATCCTTTGTGTGTTTTGAGGTAATTAAACTATATTTTTGGTTAATTTAAGGTCTTTTAATATTGTTTCCAATATTATTTTGACTCCCCTTTCCCAATGGATAGGATAAGGCTACTAGTCCTTAACATAGGCAAGCATGTTACCCTTAGGAGTTGCCAAATTATTGACCAAATTTGACTTCTAGTCAAATGGATTAAACCCATACTATTTTAAAAATTTGAATAAGGTTTCCACATGTCCTATGGGGTCTCATATTTTTCTATACATCTTACTTGGCCTTGTCCTAATCCTTGTCTAAGCTCATCTCCCTTGAAATGGCCTAGTCAGCCAAAGTCAAAGTTGGTCAACCTTGGTAAAACTTGATCAAAGGTTAATTTTTTGTAAAATATGTCCTAAAAATGTCTTTGACATGTTTCAATGTGTTTATAAGTCATTAATTTGTTATTTGTTATGCCTCATGGGAAAAAAGTGTCATTTTGTTATATTTTAGCTTAATTAATGACTTGTACGTACTTTCAAGAAGACAAATTTTCATAAAGGTGAGTTTCAATGTGGAAGAGTTTATAATAATGTTAGGATCAGTTATATGTCAAGAAGAAGTTATGTGTAGAAAAGGGGAGTTCCTCCTTACTTTTAGGCCCTTTTGGGTGCTTGTATGGATTTCTTGATCTCACTTGCAGCTAAAAATGTGGGTGGAGTGTCTATTAATCTCCCCACACTATTTTAAATGATTGGTTTTCAAGGAATATTCCAAAAAGTCAATTTTCAACTTATTTTCCTCTGTTTTCTCTTTGCAAGCCAAGAAATGCCATTTTCAAGTGCTTGGTGTGGACCGTACAGGTGGAGTTGGGAATAATGGTCTTAGGGGTGGATAGTACTCTAAGTGCACTTAATTTTCATAGAAATATTTCTTAAATTGGTGGGTCCTCCTTTATTAACAATTTATAAAACTCTAGGCAGTGTTTTATGCATGTGCATCCATTAGGGATCTCCTTTTGAGCTTGTTTTAGGTTTTCCTACTTTGGTTTGATGGTTTTTTGTTATAAGTGTTTATCCATAATTTATAAGACATTTCCATGGTTTTCTTGGTTTTGAAAATCTCAAGTGCCTAAGAAAGCCTTTTCTAGGCCTATATATACTCCCAACTACTTTTTTTTGCACCCTCTGCTATCTTAGATGCCATTATAGAGATTTATCACATTGGATGAAGGTAAGAGATATTGTTTCATAGGTTTAGATCCTTGATGATACATTTGGAGGTGTTAGAACTAGTTTTTAATCCATAAAATGGCAAACCAATGCTCAAATGATTGTGTTTCCCATACTCAGTCAGCTCCCATATACTCTTCAGCTTTGGCCATGGTTTATGGAAGTTATGGAGATGTCCATAAAAATGTTTTGAGAATTTTGAAATATTGATGTAGCATATATCAACATGGAGTAGTAATCAATCCTCCATATAATACAAGAAGAGTGAGAACTACAATCATGTTCAACTTTTTCAGTTTGGCAGCCATGTCTACCTATATGTACCTTAATTAAAGAGCTATGGTGCCATTTTGGAATTATTGAAATGAAAATTTGAAATTTAATTGAGGAATACCATATTTTTTAGATCATAAATCCCATTTGAAAAGAGGTATAATGAAAAATACAAGATAAATCATGCTAAATATAAGTGACTATGATTTTGGTTCCACTATCCCAAAATGGACAAAATAGAGGCTCCTAAGAATTTTTTCAAAGGTGTATGATAGGGATATATGAGTTTTAAATACTTCATAATGACCTTAATAGGTTATATCTATCATAGAGAAGGACCTCAAAAATAAATAAGTCAAGAGGGTAAGTGGAGAGGGGTGTTCAAGAGGATCAAAATCACCTTAAAACACATTGAAACAAGGTAGTGAAGTCTATAGGAGGTTGACCAAAATTTCACCGTGCACTTTATTATGAGGGTCCTAAACTATGAAAAATAAGGGGGAACATTTAAATTTTTTTCAAAAGACATTCCTGAGCTAGGATGTCAAAGAAAATGTGGTGGACCCTATTTTGACCCCCTAAACACTCTCCCCTGTCTGTACACATGCTTGGGAAGTGAAACTCAGTCAGGCAATGAGTTAGAAGGTTAAGTTTTTGACCTTATATTGAGTTTTAAATGGGAATAGGAGATACAAGGTGATTTTGTGATTAAAACACTTTCAAGGAGAATCAAATCATCTCAATAAAGTTTTAGGCATCCTATAAACACCTACAACCAGCACAAATGTCTCAGTCTTGATAGTGAGCTTAACCTTGAGAAGGAAAGGAATTTTAACAAGATAATAGGAGATAAAACTTGATGTAATTGTGGATATTAATATAAATAGGGATTATAAGTTTTCATAGTACTCTTTTGAAAGATAACGAGCCTACATATACCCTTGAATAGCCTAATATACACGTACACGTCAGATAGGTAGGATGAGGTAGACAATGGATATTTTTTAGGTTTTGGATGGATATTTTTGATATTAAAAGTGTTAAAAATAATGAGATAAAGTTTTTTAACCCAAAGGATACAAGTCATACATTTTTTACACCATGAACAATTCCAAAACCACCTACAAGCAAGGGTAAATGAGGTGTCTCAGTCATAGTCCATCTAGAAGCTCAGTCCTGACTAGGTTATGATGAAATAAGTATATGAAGAGTAAGGGAATAAATAAAACATGGGAAAATATTTCATGATATTACATGAAAATATAACTCATTAGGTTAATAATGTGCATAAAATTAACCTTTTCAAAGGTAAAACTTAGTCTCATACCCTGCCTACCCTTGCAGTCAACCTTGTTCCAAGTCTACCTTGGAAATATGTAAATTTTGATGATAAAATCTTAGGGTTAAAGGCTGAAAATTGGTACAGAGACCCTTGGAGGTTAAATAATATGATTCAATGATAAAATTTTAAATTCTAATAAGGGAAGTTCCCCCTATTTTATCTTAGATAGGGGGCACTTTTCCCCTTGCATAAACCCTACAACTCTATGGAAAAAGGTAGAATAGGTGACAAAAAGGAAATGTGAAATAAAAATATGATTTGTATAGTGGAAAAAATGTGGGGAGACATGAAAAATAAACCTAGAGGGTTTGATACTAAGCAATATTCTCTAACCAAGAAGGTTTTTAGTCATCAGGGTAAGGAAAGGAATAGGCATAACTCCAAATGAGGGGTCGGTTACAATTTCAACCTTTGACAAGCCTTGTAATGTTTTGGATCACCTTCATGGGGGTGAAAGTTATGTGTTAAAGCTATGAGGGTACATGGTAAGTGTAAATAAGAGTCTTTTGGCTCAAAGATGTAGGCAGACTCATTTGCATGGTCTAGACCCAGTCTCAAAATAAGGGTCATCCTAATTTATAGATATTAGTGAGATTTTACAATGATTGAGTCATGTGATTGGTATGTATAAAGATTTTTTGAAATCTTAATTCTATATGTAAACTCTCTAAGAAGCCATTTTGGGCTTGAAAATGTTCATAGATCTCTTAGAATGCAAAAAAAGAGCATGAAGGCCAACTTAGAGTGCTTGTAGCTTTCGTGATCTTATGAATGGGACCCTAAGGTATTTAGAAGAGTTATAGAGGGTTATTGAGGAGAACTCAGTGTAATTTTGAGGATTTTCCAATGTCAAACCTTTATGAACAAAGTTTAAGACTAGAATTCACTCAAAACCCTTAAAAACCCTACATAAGGAAGTGATTGGGAAAAGGAGGAAAATGAAGCATATAGAGGGGGTGGAAAGGAAATGAAAGTTATTTGAGGATGTAGTGGACTCCCCAAAGACCTAGTCCATGATAAGTTCTTGTAATACACCTATACAAATGATATAAAATAGGGTTTATTTGACCTTTTTATGTGTTGTGCAGGCATGTAGAAATTTTAAGAGGCCAAACCGCTTTTGGGGGAGAGTTTAGGAATTATAAGTCCTCATGGTTATTTTATTATGTGTCTAATATCCTAATCCTATCTTCCATGTCTTTCATTTTAGCCAATCTAGTGGGTAGATAGTGAACACTTAAGAGAAAGTGGTGAATTTCAATTTGGAAAGCCTTTTAAGGCTAATTTATTGAAACTAATGATATGGACACATTTGAAAAGTTTTAGTCCCCCTTGTGCATGGATTCGATAGCATATTTTGGAAGGTTTTGGGTGCCAAGTGTGAGATGTTCTTAGAGAGATCTCATTTTTGTACTATCTTGGATGATTATGCATGGAAAAAATGATAGGGTTGATCAAGAACCTATCCAATGCATGTGAGGGATTATTAGTAACCCTCTCACTCAAATCCATCATTAGACTTGATTAGTTGTTTTTATAAGGTAGTTTTGGAAGGAAAATCATGAGGGGCCATTTTTTGTGTAAGAAAAGGAGTTTCTTGACCACTTTATAGGTTTTTGATGATTGGAGATGACATTTTAAACTCCTAACATTGTATATCTCACCTTATCTCTCTCTCACATACAAAAATAACTGATCTTCATAGTGGTGAAAAGTTTCCTTATAACTATTGGACTCCCTTTCTCTCTCCCTTCTCACATCTTTTATAAATTGAGCCTTTTTATCTATTGTATTGATTTCTCTACCATGTATGGCGAAGCCCTACCAAAATTTTTCCTTGAGATAATAAAGACAAGTGTTTTACCTCATTCAAATATCTCACTAAGTGTACAAAATGGATGCTATTCTTGTGCAAGTTTAAGTTTGTTTACCTTCACATGTTACTCTCCTTAGTATCTTATGTGTTTATAATCTCTCTTTTGTAGGTCAACAAGAAGTGTCAAAGTAGATTTTAGGTGTAGTGAGAAGGATACTCAATATATTATCTTATAGTTCTTATTTTCTAGTTCCTCTTAGCCTATGCTATCTCTAAGACCCCATGTTGAAACATTGATGTGAGAGGGAAGATTGACATTGGATGAAGTGTATGTGTAACTTGTCCCTAGTTCCAAGTGCATGCTAAGGGTATGAGTAGAGAAAATATTTTGGTGTATCACCTCCCATATACTAGGTTTACTTTCATGTCATCCCTATCCATTTTCATCCTCAAAGTGTTAGTAGTAAGATATGAGCTTTAGTGATATATCAAGGGGAGCTAGGCCCTAATTTGAAGACCCACCTTCTAATAGGGATATCCATAACCTTGAGGTGGTTCCATTATCTCAATTGAATGAGGAGAGAATTTTCATCTCCTCATTGGGTGAAATTTCAAGTTAAAACACTACCTACACTAATATAATCATCTTATAGTTTACTCCATGAAGACCCAAAGAGGAGTAATAGAGAAGTAGTGTTTGAGATAATACCCATTGGTGGGAAATGAAAAATCTAATACTTGTATATATTTGAGCTTGAAGGTGTTTTTACCCAATGTTTCTTCAATCTAATATGGGCCGATCCACAAGGGTGTGAATTTACCATGTTTTCCCTTAGGCTTAGATACTTTATCCCAAAGGAGAACTAGGTCTCCCTATCTAAACACCTTGATCTTGGACCTTTGATCAAAACATCTATTGACTATGGTTTGATTCCTACTAAAATCAGAAAATGACTTCTCTCATGCATCTTCCATTTTAATTATATCTAGTAATCTAGAGTTGGCTAGCTCTTGGATCTCCTCCATGTATTCTTGCATAAATTTATATGTGAGCAGTTTGAGAGTGATAGGAAAGATAGGCTCATATCTATACACCAATAGAAAGGGTGAATCTCTCAAATCTTTCTTGACTCTTATCTTATCAACCTAAAGTGTAAACTTAAGGATCTTATGCTAGGTCATGGGTTTATCTATAACTGACTTCTTGATTACTTTCATTAGGTTCTTATTTGTAGATTTTGAGACTCTATTTCCCTATGGATAATGGTTGGATGAAAACTTGAGAGTGATGTCATTATCATAAGCCCATTAAGTCATCTCTATAGATATGAATGAAAACCAATTATCACACATTAGAGATACTAGATTTCCAAACCTGGTATAGATGTTTTCTTCCAAGAAGTTGATCACTTTTTATATCCTACATTATTTAGTGGCTATAGCTTTAGTCCACCTTATACAATAGTCTATGGCATTAAGGACATACTTGTGACCTTTAGATGAGTTGGGGTTGAATATGCCAATAAATTCTAACCCCCATTGAGCAAAGGGTTTGTCAATCATGATTGGCTATAGAGGCATTACTACCTTTGGCTCCTTGGTTCTAAAAATATGACATGAGTGACATTCCCTCACATGATTTTGAGCAAAAAAAAAAATGGTTGGCCAATAATAGCCAGCTTTAAGAATTTTATGGGTTATGGTTCTCCCAAATGGGTGTCCACTACCCAATTTTTTATGGAAGGTACTCATGATTTGGGTGGCTTATTCTTGTGAGACACATCTCAAGTAAACTCCTTCAAAATTTATTTTATACAAGATCCCATTCTTGATCAAATAATAGGTTACCTTTAACCTTAAGGCCCTTTTTTGCTCCCTAGATAGGTCTGCATGACAAGTACCATTAATTAGAAAATGTATCATTGAATTATACCATTCATCAACTTGAAAGTTTTGTTGATCCACTTGCATAATACTTAGTCTAGGGTTAGTATTAACAATCATCTGGATCAAACCTTGGCATCTTACAAATTTTGTTGTTTTCATTTCCAATTCATATTCTTGAAAAATTGACATCCACTTACCTCTTCATTATCTAATCTCATTATGACTTAACATAAGTTTGGTGGTAGGGTCAGGTAAGATAACATAACATGTACCTTATTTCTAAGGATGTAATGCCTGAATTTTTTAATTATTTTAACTAATGCATATACCTATTTATCAATAAAATAATAATTCAAATAAACATTTTTAAAATTAGTGATCATAATATCAATTGGGTGGTCACACCCTTCAATTTTATGAGTTAACATTACAACCATAGTGTGGTCAGATGCAAAGGAATAGAGGTAGAAGTCCCTTGAGAAATGAGGACTTATAAGGACTAGAGCTTGACTGATGGACTTCTTGATATCATTGAATTCCTTTCTGGAATATTATTTCCATGTGACATTGGCCTCCTTCTTTAGCATGTCATTCAGTGGTTTGACAATTTTTTCAAAACTAGAAATAAACTTTCTTACAAAATTTATTTTACCAAAGAACGACTTTAGCTCTTTTTTACTATTTAGACGTTGTATTCTAGATATGGCCTCCACTCTTTTAGGATCTATAGAGATCCCATATTTGGTTATAACATGACCCAATAATTTTAATTCATTCACACAAAATATACTCTTCTTAGGGTTTAAAGAAATGCCATACCTTCTGCATATTTCAAAAACATGTTGTAAATGCATGAAGTGATATTCCCTATTTATACAAAAATTGTTAGATCATCCATATAAATAATGATGTATTTACCTATCAGGGCTTGGAAGACATGGTCCATATCTCTTTGGAAGGTGGATCCTACATTGATTATTCCAAAGGGAATTCTCTTGTAAGCAAAGGTCCCCCACTTTATGGTGAAAGCTATCTTCATCCTATCCTCTCTATCAACCAACACATGGTGTAACCTAAAAATCCATCAAGAAATGACATCATAGATAAAATAAAAATAATTGAATCACTTGGTATAGGGAAAGAAGGGGGTAGTTATCCTTTTCTAATGCTTTATTCATGTTTCTAAAGTCAATACAAAGTCTAACCTCACCATTTTTCTTCCTGACTGGTACCAAATTTACCACCTAGGTGGAATGCCTCATGGGGAAGACTATCCTAACATATAATAATATTTTGACCTAATTAAAGATCATGGGTTATAAGACAAGGTTTACAGGCCTTTATTTCTACCTGAATGGTTTGTAGCTTTCTTGAAGGGGTATAATATATGTGATGAACCTTAGATCAAATATTTTTAAGTCATCATAAGACCATGCTATAACATCCCTATATTAGGCAAGGAACTTTTTGGCTTTCTTGTTTTCAATGTTTTTGTAATATTTTCCAACATTTACCAACCGAGATTGATCATGGAGGCCAAGATTAACAACATTTTAATCTTTCTCACTTACCTTGGGAACCTTGGAAACCTCAACTAGTTTGTCCTGATCAAACAATCTCTCTAAAGTAATCATCCCCTTGGGGATCTTGTTGTTATTTAACTGAATGACTTTACCATTAAAATTGTGCCCCTTATATTTAATTTCATCAATCTTATCAATGATATGAGCATCAAATTCCCTAAAATTGGTCATAAAATCCAATATTTATTGATCGTCATTGAAAACTTGGAAATGGGTAACATTATCAATCACTGAAGGACAAGGGATTAACTCAATACTAAAATTAGGGGAATCTTGATTAGGCATGAGGTTGGCTACAAAAAATGCCAACTCATCAGCAACTTGGTTTTCTACCCTTGGGATTGAAATGATGTTAAAGGCATCAAAGGATTTAATCAGATCCCAAAACTTGAACTCATACCTTTTTAGGTATGAAAGCTTCCATTGGTACTTGCTTCTTACTTGGTTGACCATTAGTTCTAAATCCTCATAAACTAGTAGTTATTTGACATTATTTTTTTATAGAAAATTGTTAGCCTAGGATAAGGGATTTGTATTCAACAAGATTTTTAGTATAATGGAATTGGAGCTTATAAGAAGCATGGTGCTTTCTATCAGTGGGGTCAGTTAAAAAAATACCAATACTTGATCCAAAATTACACCCAACACCGTCAAAATACAACTTCCATAGTCCAAGAAGAACATGAGCACCCTTGGGATCACATAACTTATCAGTCTCTAGGGTGAAAACCCCTAAGTGTGATACAATTTCAATGTTGGGTTTAGAAGTAATCCCTTTAGGTGGCTCAAGATTGTTATTTGAAGAAGGGTATGAAGGAGTTAAAAAATTATTGGAGGTGTTAAGGTAGTCAAAGGTTGAATTTAATCCTTATTCCTTAAGGGATATGCATTTTTCAAGAATTTTTGAAAGGCTTGGACCTCCTCAGGGATCTCATCAGGTTCATTTTCCTCTAGAAAGGGGAAATCAAAGGTGTCTACCATAAAGGCTTGATTATATGACTTAGGTATAGAGGTTATTGCACCACTATCCTTGTTAGGGACCAAATAAAATTTATCTAAATCCTCTTGGAATGCCTCAAACACTTTGAAAATTTTTATACAATAAACTTCCCCATGCTTAGTTGTGCAATGTACTCTGCAATAGTTAGGCAATGCAATATCAATGAGGTTAATGTCCATAGTCTTGTTTTTCAGAATATGGCTCATTATTCATATTATTATTAAAAATTTCATTATGAAAACTATTAGTTGGCTTGTTATACCTTTGAAATGAGAAGTTCCCACCTGAAATTTTAGTAGTATTTCCAACTTGTTTTTGTAACTAAATAAAATTAGTGCTCAACTTTTGGACCATTTTTAGGATAGATTCATTCTCATTTTTAGGGGATTTAGAATTGTGTACCTGGTTATTGTTAGTAGAGGGTACCAGATATATTTGATCACCTATATTGAAGCCATTATTAGGATGATTTAGGAATCAAATCCTAAATTTTGATTGGGAGCTGCATGATTCAACAATAATTGAGTAAGGTTTAGGAGTTGGTTTAATGCTAGGATATTTTGGTTGTTATTTGGGTACAAGTTCATCAAAAGAATTTGGGGGTTGATGTTTGGCACATAATATGCCATTTACCTTGGGGTTGTATTTGATCATTGATGGTTACTACTTCAACATAGGCTTTAGTTAATGAAGTTATGGCTGGCATGGATCTCTTTAAAAATATAGAGGTCATGGGATCCACTGCATCTTTGTAAATATATAAAGCTAAGACATCATTAAGATTTTAAGGGTCTATGGTCCTACTAATCATTTTATAAAATATATCCTTAAAGGACCTAATAGGATTAATTTAATCTCTTCTAATAATGGTGAATTGATGGTAGATAACATAAGGACTAACAATCTTACCAAATTGATCAATGAACACATTATTAAAATAATCCTATCTTGTGATATAATTATTAGGAAAGTTCAAAAACCAATCATAAGTATCATATTTAAATGTAAAAGGGACTAAACTACAAGCTACATCCTCATGCACAACATTCAAAAATCTTAAGATAACTTTAAAATATTTTATATGTTCCTTAATAGTTATCATACCCATTAGACTAAATGTAGGAAAATACTTCTCAAGATTATGTGGGAGGTCATGTACCACACTTGGTATGTTAATGGAAGACTCTCCTAACTAAGCCATACTTGGGTGAGAATTGAAGGCACAAATACCTTGAAGAGGCAAAATTAGCAAAGATCTATAACTCCTATGTCTACCTTTGTCACGTCTGGTCTTTCTATGAATTTCAAGTTCAAGTAAAAGCTCTCTAGTTTTTGAGTGTGATCTTTTTCTAATCATGGGCAATTCCAGCTTGAGATTTGAATATCTTGTCTAAAATATGATGTATCAAGTTAAATTTTATATAAAAAAAGAGCTAGACCTACACATTGAGCTTATTTTGTAAAGGTGATATGAAAAATATCAAATGACATTGATCTTTGACTGAATTAGCTCAAAGATGAGTTCAATTACATGAATATGATCTATATTTATAAGTTTAAGTCTAAAAGAACACATATCTATGAAATATATGCCCACCTTTGATCAAAATGAGTTGTTCTAATTTTAGATACTATGGATAATTAAAGCCTAAGTTGAATTTACCAAAAATAAGCATTAACACCTCAAAAAACCTCAACCTTTGTCCAAGGAAGCAAATAGATATATCATAGACAACAAAGATCAATGATATTTATATTTTTAATCAAATATTTCACTCAAAACATAAAGATATACTAATATTTAGGTAAAATAGACTAAGATCAGCAAGAATTTAAACAATTTAGGCCCTCCTTCTAGCATTAGCAGAGCTTTTCTTATTGATGCTTCTAAATGAACCATAGGTGCTATTATTGTTTAAAGAATACTTCTCATTTTCAAATTTGAAAATTCAAAGAATGAGTTATAGGTTTAGGCAACCTAGTTGCCTATGGTGAAATAGCAGTAGAGACAGATAAACTCTTCCACAATATTTATATAATTTGGTGGTTGGGAGCCACCTTGGTTCATTATTTATGAATTGCTAAGAATCTATGATAATGCTTAGTGAATTACAATCCAAGTTTAAGCTACAGACTTATCTAAATAGATATTTATAATGAAGCTAAAAGTAAAATGATCTTGGAATAAAAAAGGGATCAAAGAGAAGAGTAAGGCAAAAAAGAAAAGAGTGATTACCAATATTTTCCCTAAACATCATGACAAAGAATCCATTTCAACTAAGTATGAAATCAAACCAATATATAATGTAAAACAACCTACACTCAAATTACACTATATACTAGGCCAATTTCAAAGGATAGTGTGAAGAATCACAAGTAAGAACTAGTTATTGTTTAAATATTTACTACTATTATTAGATAGCACATGCACATATGAAAACAAAGTAAAATAAAAATGAAGGAGAACAAAATACCTTTTAGCTAATCTAGTAGGTTACAAAAATTAGAAATCCTATGATTACCAGGATATAACTCAAAATTCTAAGACACTATTTAAATTCAAGACCTTAACTAGCAATTGAGATAAAATCTAAATGACAATTAACACATCAAACATAGACAATCCTTGTAGAATTCCCGTGATTATATTAATTCCTTCAAATTGTACAAATTTGCTTATAAATCTCCCCCTTTTACAAATGGTAATACCTTCCTTTATAGGAAGATTAGGCAATATACCAATCAATTACAAAGTATAGGTGTACAAAGATAAAGACAACTATCCTTACAAGTTTTAAAATGCACGTGCTTTTCACAATCATACTGACCTAGAGGTAAATATGATAACAAACTAGCATATGCCTTTATAATGGAATATTCTATTTCAAAATGTTATAAAATAAAATATTGTCCAATTAGCTGGTAGGGCATTTGATTTTAATTATTGGAGGATGCTCATGGCTTTCTCATGTTTCTCATTAATTAGCTCTAGATCCACACCTTCATGATCTACTCCTCCTCTTGATCTGCTAAGTCATCAAATTCTCTATCATTCCTATCCATGGCCCCTTTAATGCTCTTAACTTTGTTTATCCTTTCCACTACATTGAATATCATGTCAAAGATTTTACTTTTACCAACCTCAGATTTGCCTTGGACTTTTCTTTTGATTTCTTAGGTTACCAAAGTAGCCCTATGTTTGAATTACTCATCACTTATGATCCCAAGGGCATTGGGTTGTGCATGCTCTATAAGCATGGTCCTAAGAAGTTGTTCAATTCTTGCAATTAGTTCCTTATCTTCTTTTAGGACCCTTTCTACACCATTGTGCCATGCACTTAAATTTTAAACCTTTTCAATCATAATCCCTAGAATTATACTCAATTTTCCCAAATTGATGGTCTTGAAGTTTGGGATTTATTTCTTTGCTTGAATGTTGAAGAGTTGGGATATTTTATCTTCTGAGCCCTACCACTAGGTGAATAAACTCTTGGCTAGTACACACTATACTTATTATGCACTTTGCCTTAGTTTAATTGACTTAAGTGCCTCAAACATGTCATACAATGACTCATCAAGCATTTTGGTCATTACATCTAGCATTAATAAAATTGCCTATGCTTGCGAGTTTTCTTTCTCCTTTTTCAAATTCTAGATCCTTTGCTTTAAACCCTAGACTCTAGCTTTAGCTTGTGTTGATTGGGCCTCAATCAGAATTTCCAAATCTTCCTCATGAATGGTAGCCTCACCTAATTTCTATCCTCCCATAGGGATTAATCATGAAAATGGTTCCACCTTCTAAAAGGTGAATTCTTCTATCCCAACCATAGTTATCTTAGTTTTTATTCTCTTCAACCTAGATGTTTCAAGGTTGAAACAGATGGTAGTAATTGGTTCCTTAAATTTGGGAGGTTCTGGGACCTCCACACCTAAGATACTAGATGTTCTTAGGGCATCTATCTTCTTTCCTTATGGTCCTTTAATGACCACAATTCTCCTTTTTTCTTGATTCTTCACTATGGCCCTTATCCAGGGCTTCATATCATCTTATACTTCAACATCAGTAACCCTCATCATGGCCCAAGAATGAGAAAGAGAGGAGATATTTTGAAACTTTACATATATGAACTAGTTAAGTATAACTAGTCCATGAATTGGGAACTCATCACTTAATAGATTAACTTCACTAGTGGGATGAGTGAAGGTCAATTTTGGTCTCTTCTTTAGTCCCATAGGGACCAATGCTAGCTCTGCCTTCCTATTATCATGGGATGCTATTGGGATAAGATCTTTTCCTATATCTTCTTTGGGCTTCCCTTATTTATCAAATTCATAGGCTTTTTAAAGTTATTTAAGGGGACCCTCAAGTGTCACTCCTGGTTCCAAGGATATCATGTATATGTATTGAATTAGGGAAGGTGGCCTTTATGGGAGTGTTGAGGATGGGGTCCCCTCTCCAAGACTCTCTTCTAATTTTACCTCTCCCACTTTCTCCTTACCCTTGCCTTGTTCATCTTGAACATTCTCAACCTATTTTTAGGGTTGTGGCTATGGTTACTTTGCCTAAGGCTACTCATGGGCTGTTTTAGATGGCCTAGCTAGTAAGTGATATTGTAAAGGATGCATTTTCCATGTTTCCCTAGATGGCTTGTTATCCTTGATTAACCTATGTTCAAGATTAATGTTGTGACCTTGGACTCTGGCCAATACCTCTTCATAATTCTTATCCTTAATATATATGGTGTTGTGGAAACCAAGTTGATGTACATATTATGGCTTTGGAAGCTTCTTATCCCTTAGATGCTTAGCTACTATGTTCTTTGGATCCTACATCTGGAGTTTATCTAGTTGGAATCTAAATGAATCCCTATGTGTGGACATGATTTACACCTATTTCTAGTCCTTTATTGTGGTTTTCCTAATATTTAGGGGGATAGTGTGGAATAGACCCTTCTTATTCTCTTTGAAAGTCCTATCAATTCCATGGATGAAGCTTATTTGGAACATATACTAACAGCCTGTAGGGTTGGGACATGATTCCTTCTATCCTAATGACTATATAATTTGGGTAATAAAATATGTCCCCTATTATTTCAACATACTTCTTGATGAGGGGGTAGAGCCTAGGCATGGGAACACCTATGATAGCCTCCACTATAACTGGATAAATGTAGTCATAAATAAATTACATGTGATTCTTATTTTTGAAGATGTGCAATTTGGAATAGTAATGTGAAATGGTTGTCTTTCCCTCTGATGACCAATTCCTAATCTAAGGGAGGGAGATTGAAGTAAGAAGGGCATCACTAGGTATGAAATTATAAAGAATTACTTTGAGGTCTTTATTTTTATGGCATTAAATTATTTGGCTAGGAAAACACTAATTAAGTTTCCAATTAGAGGGGTGAGTTTCTCCTCTACCATATAGTGCACATATGGGACCCAGATCTTATTCACACAAGTAGTTGAAGGGTACCAAAGGCTCAGTTAAATAAGGTCATTATTATCCTAATGACCTCTATAAATTAGATGATAAGGATATTTCCCTCAAGGTTCCTAAATATATGAAGTCCTTGGTGTAGCCAGGGTCTAAGGACATAGCCTAGATCATGGTTGTTGGTCCACTCTTTGATTTTAGAAAGGTCCACATGGGGTCGAGGGAGCTTGTAGTACTTTTGAAAAGAAATAAGGGAAATATAAGATACCCTTTTTGAGATTCCCTCCCTAATGATCCATTTATTATCTATTTTATAATTAAAAAATATGGGGGTAAGGATGTCAATATAATGTAATACCTCTAGTTTTATTGCGACGTGATGAAGGTCAACTATCTAGACAATAACCAGGTTATAGTGTCACCTTCTCATGGTGGCATTCCTCTATTCCTCCTATGAAATGGGTAATGTTTCTTCTATCATGAAGAATAGCTTATAACAATTCTTAATTCCCTATATGTTTAATGTTGTGAGGTCCAATTTAGTATCCTTGAATATCTGGCCCTCATTATCTATTTTTAAATAGAGCTCAGTCTCTTCCTTTAATTACTTCCTACTAGCTACCATGGTCTTTGTCTTTGATAATTGTTCACACTATATTATAGATGATCTCTATGAAATTTCTCTTACACCTAAAAAAACACAATAAAGTTCCCCTTTGATCAAATTGTAATAAACTGAGTCTATTTGGGTCACTTTTATGCAAGGTTTAGGGTTTTAGAGCTTTAATGATATATTATATCCAATCTTTGGCTTATATGTGCCTTGGATTTTATTTGGACCTTTGCCTTTATACCTTTGTGTTTTTTAGCCCATAAGATCTTGAATTTTGTCCTTTTTTGCTTGAGTGGTGCCTATGTGGCATTGGTCTAGAACTTTCACTAGATTTTTCATAAATGCCATTTGAACACTAACCATTGGTATTTAAAAAACCTTATACATTTCACACCATAGGATCAAAATCTTGGATTATCATGAGCCATTGATTATCATCTATGACCTTAGCTATGATTGGGTCTTTGTATTGTAAACCCTATGGTTGTGACACTTGTCACTTTACGTGTCTTCTCTTTGCTCTAAATATTTTGGTCAATCACTCATTGAAATAGTATCAGCCATGTGGTGAGATCATGGGCCTATTAAAATTCATTGGTGCATTCACACCATTGGATCAAATCTAGTGATGGGGCATGAACCATTGATCTACAAAAAATGCTTGAACATTAAGTCAGTACATTATTAAAGTCATGATTTAGGCTTAAGCTCCTTAGGATAAGGTTTGTTTCATGTTTATTAAGCATGAAATAAACCTTAGGCTAGGGAATTTATGCCTAAGTTTTTTAATTTATAACAAAGGGGCAAGGGTCTAAATAGTCTAGGCCACCACATATGAAAACCTTTGGTTAGCTTATATTCCATGTGACAAGAACTTTACTTTTAAAATAAGACTTAGCATAAGCTCATATCTTAAGGTTCATGATTTTTTAAACAAAATGCCATGGGGACCCTTTTGTATAAATTATACTAAGTATATTTAGATCATAAGACCATTTCCATATTTTATAAGTCAAAGACTCCCATTTTGAGCATATTTTAAGCATTTCCTTTAGATTGTAAATCCATTTATGAGTTATTTAAATAGAATTTTGGAATGCCATTTGACCCTAAATAAGATATTTCATCATATTAAATTGACGGTCTCATGGATGTCAAATACACCCTCAAGAGAATTAATTGATGATCACATGGAAGTCGAGTTTAAGCCAGTGAAACTTTTATTTTAATGAGCTTAAAGTTGATGATCACATGGGCATCAAATTCATCTTTTTGGATGTTTGAATGATGGTCACATGAATGTCAATTTTAAGTTTATTAAAATATTCATGACCAAATGCAAGGATGCCACTTGGCATTTCCATGGGGATTCCTAGGGTTTTAGTGTTAATTTGGTCCATTGGATCAAATTCCATAATAAAGGGACAACCATAAGGTCTTGATCTGGGGGATTGATTTTGATTAGCTATCATGTTAGGTGGGCCCCTTTTGATTTTTAATCCTCAAATTCAATGGCACCACATGTCCATATTTCAAGCTTCTTGTATCCTTTTAACTTTTCAATTATGTTTCACTCTGTCTAATCGGGTCCTAGTGAGTACGAATGGACCATCAGATCATTGAAGATGTATGTTATTTAATCAAAGTTTAGGTTATCCTCACTCCATTGGATCAAATGCCATGATAAAGAAATAGTTGTAGGATCTTACAAGATGCAAGGAAGTTAAGTTAGGATTGTAGAGACATAAAAGACTTAGGCTTAAGGTGTTAAGACTAAGGTCATGATTGTATTAAAGAATATATCAGAGCCTTAGTATTAAAACCTTAGGGTAATTTGGGAAATATTAAAATGACCCTAAAAGATGACATTAGTTAATCCATAAGGAACTTTAGAGAAAGTGGGGTGATATAACAAAGGGGACCAAGTTTTTAGTTATGTTAAAAAACATGACAGCCTAGAATATGCATTTTATACTCAAGTCCATAAATGAATTTTAAAATGGTTTTTGTTAATTTGGTTCCCATATTTATTCAAATTTGAATTAAGGGTTTACTAGGGTTTTGAAATACATAATTCTTGGGAACACACGCCATATAACCTGTAACTAAAAGCCAAATAAATCTCATTAGCATTGTTAGTCCAGATTAAAACAAAATAAAACCACATAATCCTAATTTTTGACAAAGTGGATGATCTTCAAATTCTATAAAAGACTTTGACATGCTGAAATTTCAATGTTTTATTCTTAGGGTTTCTCAAGGGTCCCAAATCAAAAAAATGGGGGTATGTTGGTCCCAACAAGTATGAAGAGAGGAGAAGGTAAGTGAATGAGTTATATAATGATATATCACTGAGGAAAGATTGTGATATTTTAATGAGGCATAAACAAACAATATTAACCATGCTCAAAGGAAATAAACTCAACAAGGTGCCTTAGGCTTTCAAACATGTAGGTAGACCTTCTAGGCATTGACTAGGCCAAAGCCAAATGGAGGGTCAGATTCATTTATAACCTTATGTGATCACTCAAATTTATTGAACCATGTTCCTAGGGTGACATTAGGTGTGTTTAAGAATATATATTGTAGAGGAAGAGTTTTAATGATGCATCACATAGTCCATATGAAAACCCTACATACTCAGTTCCTTTTATAAGAAGTCTATCTTGGAATTTAAAGGAGTTTAGGGGAAAAATGATTTTATAAAGGGATAAAACTTTGTAAATATAATATATATGACTTTAGGAATCCCATAAAATATTCACTTGGTCTGAGGGAATAGGGTAAGCACCCTCTATTTTGTCTCAAACATAGGGTACTCCCCTAGAGTCAAAATTGCTAGGTTTTGAAGAAGGGAGACAAAATTATGAGATAGGACATGTTTGTACATATGTAGGATGTGTGGAAGGTTGTATAAAATCTGAAACAACAATGATTATCATGCACAGGGGTCAAAATTTCAATAGAGTAGTCCAAACCTACAAGAGTTGCAAACATGCCTATTAGACATGATTAGGCCTAAAATCCAAGTGGGAGGTCAATATCAAATCTAACTATATGAGAGAATTAAAATGGAATGTATCATGTATATGGGTTAATTTTAATTTTTTTCAATATTTCACCTTGTAGAGGAACCACATGGAGATCCATTTTTGACTTAGAACCAACTCAAGCCTGCAGGAAATGATGGTCAAATCTCGAAAAAGCAATTTAAGATGCTCATATCTCCCTTGGAACTTTGAATGGATATCAAAGGAATTTGGAGAGGTTATCAAGGGTACTTAAAATCACATTTATGGATTTTTTTTGTATTTCTAATGTCCTAGATTTATGAACAAAGCTTAAGGGCAAAAATGGCTTAAAACCCTCCAAACCCTGAACAAGGACCCGATTGGATAAATGAGGATGGAGGGATATTATAGTGGACCAGAATAGAATATAAAGTGATTGGCTGATGTATATTTATATTTAGGTCTTGTCCCCATAATATTTTGTGCTGACCTATCTATATAGACAAAGTACAAAAATGGTTCTTTTGAATATTTTATGCATTGTGTAGGTTCTAAGAGGTTTCAAGAGATGAAATAAATTTTGGGAGGAAGATAAATACGTAAGATAACTATCCATGTCCATTTGATACTTCATAAAAACTAATAAGTGTGCCTACTAGAGCTCTTATCTTAGCCAGTCAAAACTAGCATAGTGAACATGATAGTGAGAAGGGTGAGAACTTCAAGTGGATGGATTTTTAAGGTTTACCTAAAAGGCCATGGAGAGTATTTAAAAGTGTCATAAAATAAATTTCACATATTTTCATGGAAAAATAAATCTAATTTTGAGTCCAAATGTGAGGGGTGTGTGAAAGAGGAGTTTTCTTTGACTATAGGTAGTGATGGATCACTTCTAAGAGATTTTAGGTGATTAGGAATATAACCAATGCATGAAGAATCATGTATGAAACCATTAACTCTTATTCAAATAATTATACCTATCCATAATATATTTTGGGGCATTTAAATAGGGGTAAATGATGAAGGTAGCTTCCTTGTGCAGAATGAGAACTCCTATGCCACATTTCAAGAGTTTCATGACTTGGGGTGACTCTTTTGATTCTTAAATTTGCATGATAAGTTTCAAATTCCATCCTCATGCACATATAACTCATTTTATAATATTTACAAGTGTCCTTGTGACCTTTTTACTTCTATCTTCTCTTCTCTCTTTTAAGTTCTATAAGAACTAGCCATTTTGGCCTTTGTAAGGCATACTCCACCCGAGTATGGCAAAGCCATGCTCATTTGCATACCATAAGATAAATAAATACTACTAATTTTACCTCTTATATGATTTTTAATATTGTGTTCAGTTTAATTATTTATCTTGATTAGTGATGACTTTTTTTTTATTAACATTATTATTTCAATCTCTCACCTATTTGTAGCTTGAAAGCTTCTTCTTGTAGTTCATGTGAAGTTTTGTATGTAGTGTCAAGGTTTAGTGAGTTAGTCTATTCAAATAGTTCCATTAAAGTCCTCTTATCTAGTCCTCATATCTTAAATATTAATCACAACCTCATAATAACATACTGATGTGAGAAGATTTAGGTTAGAGAAGTGTATGCCTAGTTAGTCTCTTGGTCTTATGTGTGACATGCAACTAGTTGGTAGTCATAAATAAGTTTGGTGTATCATCTCATTTAAGATAGTTTAATTTTAGTTTTATCTCCCTTTTACCTACAATCATAGGTTTAGTAGTGATCTACAAGTGGTCCATCAAGGGAGCTATCCCTATCTAGAGATTCACCTCATTCTTAGGTTATCCACAACCTAGAGGTGTTTCAATTGTGCCACTTTAATGATGAGAGTTGAGACATCTCCTCAAAAAAAAAAAATATAAGTGAGAAAATTAATTATAAAAATTTAATGGTTCAAAAAATTTCAAATATGTTTTTATTAGTCTATATATAATAGTAACTAGATATTATCCACATTGATTTATGTTCTCGTAATCATAAATAAACATGAGTACAGTAACATAATATAATCATATTGAAATAATATGCTCTAAGTATATGTAAAATATCTATAATTCAATTAAACACATGATTTATTACATATGTAATTAATATACTCAATTGAAATCTAAAATATAATATCTAAATGCAAATAACTTCAAAAACATACTAACTCTAATAATCCACACAATGTATATAACACGTATTATCTAATATGGTGTGTGCATGGGTTTTAACCATTCCTCTATTGTTACCTAAGATGTACATATATGTCACCCTATTTGATGATGCTCTCCCTCCATCATGATCTGAGGAATGAAACTCTCCTACATCTAACTCATGACAAGAAGGTAGTTATCCTGATACATCATGATATATAACATAAAATGATGTTGTAATAATAATCAACATGATGATAATGTAAAGAATTTAAAATAAGATCAACTCATAGCATTGAAATAAAATTAAAATATAGATATACCATAACAAAATATGAATTATAGTTTAGATAAAAGTAAATAATTAATTTAACAACCATATTAATCCATAAATAATTAGGTAAATTAGCTTAGTAAGAAATTGGGGTGTGACATAGCAGGTAGAACCCTAATAACACAGGAGTATTAAATTATGTGAAAATAATTATAATTAGGTTGGAGTGGTATGATTTGTCTCATTAAAACCCATTTTTATCTCCTAAAATCATGGTTAGTTTGAAAAGGGGCCGAAAGATCATTTTCTCATGTCTACCAAGGGACTGTGTATAGCTTGCACTAGTTGGAGGTTAGCATGTAATGAGTTATGAACCATTAGGAAATAAATGTGGGGATTGGTTTAAAATAATTTAAATTTTATAATAAGAATATAATATCTCTAATATGTAAAGTTATTAACATAAAATCCTCTAAGTAACATATAATGATCTTAGGCTTAAGACTGTGTAAAAGTTTGCTTGCACAAAAGTGAGTTCAAGGGACAAAACTTATTTTGTCATAAAAATATGAGGGTATAAAAGGAAATTTATATTATTATGAGGATGTTATAAAGTTATTTTATGTGTATATATGATCAAATAATGCACCATAAGGGGTTAAAAAGTACAAAATGTAGACCTACAAGTTTGCATTTCCAAGAAAATGCAGCTGTCCTTGTGTTGAATGATGAAGTTCAAGGCTTAAATGAGGTGTGGAAGACATGGGTAAGTATTTTGGAGATGTATTAAAGGTATATTAAAGTTTAATAGTGAGTTAAAGACTCACTCTTGAACTCCAATAAATCTCAAGCCTAAACCTATGCCTACAATACTGATTAAGACCTACAGGTTTGCATTTTAGATATGAAGAAGAGTGCATATTGTGCTACGTAGGAGGTTTAAAGGAATAAAAAGATTGAAATAAATAGGGATAATAATATAAATATGTTTTATCTCATATTAATAAAATTATATCATCAAGGTGGCCAAGAGGCCTACAAAGAAGGTTCAAATCTAAAGTGACATCAAATAGGCCTAAAAGAGGACCTATAGACCTACCTATGCTAAATAATGGAGAAGTGTGTAGGTTTGTCTTGAAATTAAGATAAGTAAGGGATAAAATATAAAAGTGAGAAAATAATAAAATTTATTTTAATTTTATTTGAGATTATAATCACTAAGAATAAGGCATTCTTGAGTCTAAGTAGGTGAGAGGCTTAGAGAGAGACCTACAGGTCTGAACACTAATATGGGGATTCTATGCAATTTTTGAAGTGAATGAAGGTGAAAATTCATTTAATACTTGTAATGGACACTTAAATTCATATAAATTAATATTTAACTCATATTTATTAAGATAAAATGACCAAAATAGGCTAATAGGGTCACCTGCACCAAGTTGATCATAAACCTAGGCATGGTTCAATCTAAGGTGTAGTTAAGATGGAGGGAAATGAGGAAAAGAGTGAAATTTTTACACCTTGTGAGGTTTTTAATACCATATAGGGGGATTATAAATACAATAAAAAGATATTTTACACCTTCTCATGAAAATTAACCTTTCTTAAGCTCACAAGATATAGGCCTGCTAGCCTGAGAAGCCATTTTATCATGTGTGATCTCACACGAGAAGATGTATGGGGAAAAGAAGTTTGGGGATGTTTAATGGTTATGTTTACTCTAAAATAATTTAATTAAAATAAAAAAATCAATCCATAATATCAATGAACAATCATTAATACCAAAAGAGCCTTTTAAACCCTTATTAAACACTGAATGTGACATGATGGAAGAGTTTAGCCCTCAAATGCCCTCAAATGAAATATTTTGACCTTAAAATGACCTAGGTGATATATTTAGGTCCCATTAGAATAAAAAATAAGGAAATTTGGTGGAATGTGTGAAGGACATGGTATATGAAATTAACTTGAAAGTCAAGGTGTAAGCCTGATTATGAGTATGTAGAATAATGGTAAGTCTTAAAATTAGGTAAAAATGATTTTTAAGCCTAAGTAGAGGTTTTATATCAATTTATGCACCTTTAAATACCTCTTAAGATGGTATATGAGTTATTAAAGTCACTAACTTGGGCAAAAAAGGTGATTGTACTACTATGTTGCCCAAAAATCCTAACTACAAACGTATGGAGTATTATGGAGAGATTGATAGCCCTTGGAGCATCACTAAGAATGATTATTGATGGTATTTGGAGCATCATTAGATCATGATCAATTCTAACCAAGTGACTATATGTAGGATTGAGAATTATATCTTAGTATATCATTGAAAAACTATGGGAGAGAGGTGTAGTGAGATTAATGGGTTTCAAGACACCTAAGAAGGAATAGTGATCACTAAAATATTAGTATAAAATGATACTAAATATATGCAAAGTGTCTATACAAGGGTAGAGGGAATCTCAAGGTGAGCTTGGTGATCAATAATTCTATTTGTCTCTTTTAAATAAGAATAAATGTATTTTTAAATAAGCCTCTCCTACACCAACCCCAAAAAAGTCATGATTAGGCAAGATGGTACATGTTAAAGAGAGTTCATAAATACCCAATTGAAGACATTCTTGATTTTAACCTACTTATTCATGAGGAGACACTTGGAATAAGTCTCTCCAACATCCATCTTATATTTCCTTCTCCTTCTCTTCTATAAAGGTTACCTTGTATGGATTTATAAGGGATACTCCACTTGAGTATGGCAAATCCCTGCTCATTTATACCTTTGATAAATAAGACTACTAGTTTTACTCCTATGACTTTACTTAGTGTGCATGCATGAATAGTTGATCCTATTAAGTGATTTGCTTAGTCCTTTTTGAATTATTGTCCTATTATAACACCTATATGTAGTTATAAAGCTTCACTTCTAAGTCATGTGAAGTGTTCAAGTGAAATTTAAGGGTTGAGTGAGTTTGCCTATTCATTAGTGTCATTTTATACCTCTTGATTAGTCCTCCTATCCCAAACATCTATCATAGCCTCCACATTGAAATGTTGATGTAAGAGTCAAATTAGGAGTAGTGCATATTGAGATTAGTCTCATGGTCTACATGTGCACATGTATTTGGTTGGTAGTGATCAATAAATTATATGTATCACCTCCATAGTTAGGTTTATTTCATGTTATCCCTCTCACTTTTCCATTGTAATTTAGTAGTATAGTGTTGTGAGCCTAATTGATACATCAAGGGGATCTAATCCTATGATATAGAAGTTTATCCCATTTAGAGGTCACCCACAATCTAGGATTAATACCATTTTATAACTTAATTGAGAGGGATTGAATCAACCTGTCAAGGGTGGAAATTTGAGCTATAATAATTTCTATGCCTAAAAAATGTTTCCCTTTTTACAATGAAAGACCCATATTTTATAGGCGATAGGAAGACCATGGGCCATTAATTATAATGAAGAAATAAAACTAAGAAAATTAAATGAACATCAGAGCTTGAGGCACATAAATATATCTATAGATCAGATAAGGATGGGCCAATATCAATTGGGGTCCTGATTGCATCCTAGATGCATGGTGATGCTTTCCTTGAACTCAAATTTGTTAGCTCAACATCCCTTATCATTGGTTATGTAGTAATCAACATTAAATTATTTATGGGCCTAGGTCAAGTTGAAAATATTGTGTATATGAATATAACTATGGATTCCTTAGAGTTTATACCTTGGAATATTTTGTCTTGATTCCACCACTTCTATCACTCTCTTCATCATCGACCCAACTGCATTCATTAATGCATGATTTAGAGGTTTGGTCTTTACCACCTATTCACTTTATATATTGACACATGCTCTTTTTTTGAATCTAATTTACACTTATGGAATGTCCTTTATACAAGTGTCACTCACTTTAGAAGTGTTGACTCAAATACCATTTATTTCCTGACAGACCTCCTTCATTGTTGTACCACATGTTAGCACTTCATTTATCATTACTCTAGTGAATGGGCTAGGTGTGACATATTCATGATAGGTAGATGACCATAAATGTTAGTTATTTTCATCACTGATGTCCCCTACATGGAATTTGTTTAGGTCTTCCTTTTTCATGTGCTTTTGTTGAGATTTAGGTCTTCATGACTTTTGTCAATGAATGATCATGTAAAAATCATGACATCTACTCATCCAAAATTATGAGTCCTTCTTCCTCACATATTTTGGCATCACATTTTTTGGAATGAATTCATTCCAAAGATTTAAGTATTTGTAGTTTTCAATATTACCCCTTTTTCTTTCACATTTTTTGGCATGATTATTCTTGCCTTCATGTTTTATATTTTTTGATGCCAAAATTACAACATTTCTTCATGCAAAAAATGTGAAGACCAAAAATTTTAAGTTGTTCACATAAAAAGTGTGAAGACCAAATTTCATTATAAGTGTGAAGTCTTTGATTTGATCTTTTTAGAGTGGCCTTTTACCAAAAATTGACTTAGCCAATATGAAGCTTTTATAGACTTTGACTACAACTTAAATCCGATATCTAATTTTTGACTTGGGCTCTTAAGTTAAAATGTTGGTCCTAAAAATAAGGTGACTAGAAAGTCAATAGTCATAATAATTATGATAACTTGCACATTAAAAATGTAAAAGGAGAACACAAGTTGCTTATAAATCATTATGCGGTCTAGCTATTTGAGAACCTAATCAGTGTCAGCTCAGAATTTGGACCTAATAAACCATGATTTGTTAATTAATGAATGTCATCAAAAGAAAGGGTTAAAAAAACTCTAATAATTTTTAAAATAATATCAACCTTCATGGTCCCCTATACACCATTGCATAGTAAGGGTTCCAATTTTGTCCTCAAAACTCTCGATCATATTCAAGTCATCTCAAATTATTAAGGTGTAAAATGCCAAGAAGTTTATTTAATAAACCCTAAAATCTTAAATTCATAAAGAGATATATAAAATAAACTAGGTGGATGCATAAAATAAACCTAAACTATTAACTTCTTACAAAAATATAAAATTTAAAACATCAAACTATTGATTAACAACATACACATAGAATTTGTGAGAGGAATATGTGAGACCTTGAACATTCCATGATAATGAATTCATAGAGTAGAATCCTCTATGTGAAATGTTCACTATCCATCCTCTAAGTCCTTTTTTGATCCAAATCGTGCAAAATGATTACCCAATAGTGGTTATTGTTGTGGTAATAAAAAATCCCATAGTAAGGTGGAGTGGCATTTGGCCTTAATATCTTCTCATAGAGAGTTACCACTACTGAGAGGCAAATTATGTGATCATTTTTTGGTGGGAATGGTAATAGAGGGTGTCTTGGCACCATAATTTATAATCAATAAGTGATTTATTTGAGAAATTTGGCTATGTAAGGCAACCAACAACCTGAGAGACTAAGGAGTAATGAGAGGAGGAAGAATAACATAATATAATTTTTTCACACATTTTTGAGGGTTGTTAATGGGAGGAATGGGAGCTGACATATGGTTTTTATTCCTAGTAGATTCTTTCTTGTTAGACATAGTGGCCCACCCATTATTATTTTCAACCACATTTTACTCTTCAAGTAGTGCTTTCTTGGTAGAAGGCCTTGAATAAAATATTAGGGATAAGTCTTGAATCATATAGTTAGGTGATTAACACTAAAACATGTGTTTATAAGTTTAATGTAGGTGACTTTCTACTAAAAGGGTTCAGTCCCTACATGAATATCAATAAACTCTTTCAAGTCTTTCATCCGATCAACCTTGACATAACATACTTGTTGGGATGCAAAAAATAAAATTTATCCATTTCATGAAAAAACACACATTCCATGGGTTTGAAAATCTCAAATAGGAATGCCCATAATAGAATCAGAAGACCTCACAACTCAATCCACATAGGCACCTTAAGGGATGTTTGTTTAAAGACCTTAAAATTATGGGATCATGGGTATTAAATCATTATGGCATTCCAAATGAACCAAAAAATCAATGTATAAATAAGAGCTTGCACTTATGATGATTCCTTAAAGGAAAATAGGAAAAAAAATTGGTGAGGTTATAGACACTAGAACATGAAACCCCAAGGGCTCCCAATGGTATCTAATTCAGGCATTGAGGAAATATTTATAGGGTATGTAATTGATATAGTATACAATGAGATCATTATTTTCATTTCATCTAAAAAAAATTCATAACATCTATTTGCATAAAAACATCAGGCTAAGGAGGATTATCATAATCTGTATCGCATCATAGACCTTTAAAATGATTTTTTGAGCTCATTTCAATGCCATCCTTCCCAACATAGAAAATAATGATTACAACATATTGGTTAAGGGATATTTATAGAATCGAAATCCACCTAAAGGGAAGAGTTAGAGTCAAATTAAATGTGAGATAGCCTTGAAAATACCACATAGGTAGTTTGATACAGGGTAAGACAAGACAATAAAATGTAACATGTCTACAAACCCTAGAAAAGTATGTTTTCTATAAAATGTACGATATTAGAGTTAAATTTTAGTGATTATTTTTATCACAAACAAGGGTTAAATTTAATGTCCATATGCTTTTACTTATGTTTTTCCCCTATAAAATATAATCAAATTTTTCTAGGGAATTTAGTATATGTAAGGGGAATTTCTTCATAGAGTATCATAAACTTAAAATAATTATAATAAATATATATTATATTTTATGTTTTTATTTTTTAATATGAAATATATTAACATTATAAAGGTAATATTGACTAAATAAATAAATAAAATCATGACATAGTTGAGTTGACCATAAAAAACCATGATACATAGCCGAGTCAACCATAAAAAACATGAAACATAGCCGAGTCAACCATTAAATTTAGTCCTTGGTAGTAATAAATAGATGATAATTATTGAATTTATTGTAAATAGTGTTGGAATATGACATGCCCCAGAAAAATAGTGGTCTAAAAAGTTATATGGATATTAATCACCATTAAAAATTTAATGTGCAAGTAAAAATTATATTTTATATATTAATTATTAAAAAAAATATATAAATTAATTTAAAAATTTGTATTTAAGGGATTTTTTTAAATTTTAAAATGAAATAAAGAATTATAAAATTAAATGTACAAAGTTTTATATATTTAATATAATATAAGTAACATGCCTATAATACACTATTACTCTAAATTTAAATTTAAAAAATATTAAGTACATTAAATAATTAATAAAAATCATATTAGTCAAACATGTTTCTAGAAAATGTTTTGTGCTCTTCTTTATTTTTATCTTTTCCAAGTGTCATAAAATTTCCCCCATTCTACAATAGAGAAATCAAGACCATTTAGTGACACTCACATAAAAAACATCCAAGGTTCCAATTTCTAATTTTAATCTTCCTATATCTTTAATAGATTGAACTTTTAAAAACCTCATTCACATGCCGGTCTTTTTATAGGGATCACAATTGTTATCTACCATAACTTTAACATGTTTAAAAATTTAGTTTTAAAATTTTTTTATTATTGAAAAGCTTATCCCATATGCTAATAAAAAATCATGTTACAAAGCTAATCATACAAAAAATTGAGTGGATAGGGCCATACTCTAAAAAAGTCACATTGGCCAAAGCCAAGAAGCACTAATAAGTTAGCTTAATACACGATAAACTTTTCAACCCAAAAAAGTGAATTAAAACTAACTAGAGCCATATAAAGGCAATGACATACCAAGAAAAAATGTCAAGCAATGGGAACAATAATAAGCAATAGTGAAGGAGGTAAAAGATCATCTAATTTATCTCCCTAGCCCCCTAGCCACATTCAGTTAGAAGGTATGTCATATTAAGTACAATATACCAACCATTTATTGCCTTCTCTTTATCTTTATCATCACTTTCCTTCTTTATATTAGATAATAAGGAGAAATGGAAATTTCAAATCAAGGGAATTTCCCTTGCAGTGGTGTTGACCACCTAGAATGCCCAACACCACCCACACCACTAGCAGGAGGACTCATAGGCTATTATAGACACCAAAATTTAACCAATTAATTCTTGACAATGCTTTTCCTTGACATCTTTAACTTGTTTGGTCAATTCAAATTTTAATAACCTAGAATCTCTAAGAAAGCCTTCAAAATCTCATGATTATTATGCATACCTCAAAGTCTTCCCTATTATGGCCATATTCATCCTTGTTCAACATGTACTTCAATATCACTTTGTTTTTAGAAGCATCTATGCCTTCTAGATAAAAGTACACTATCAAGTAATAATGAACTACATCCTTGTCTTATAGCATGACATTGTTCACAATGCTTTAGTGGTCATCTTTACAAAATAGCATGCTTCATAATGGCTCTCCCATGTAAACAAATAGGTAGAAACATTTGAAATTCTCCTATAAAATCACATCAAAGCTCATACTTCAATCCCCTGGATATTATATCTAGAATTGTCTTACAAAGGTAATTTCAAAATCATCTATCTTTTTATCAAAGAGCCTTATTGCAATTATGCTATAATATTATAGTCATTGGCCAAGTTAAAATTATTTTTATTATAATCTAAGGAAATTCCTTTGTCAATAATTATAATCTTTTTTTCTAGTTGGATCGATATGATCTTACCTAAAGGAAAAATACATCGGCCTAAGGTCCACTTTAACTATGTAGGCAACACTTAGTCAATAAGGGGTTTTTTAAAGATAGCTAAGCCATATCCCACTTCCCCAAAATTTTCTTATTTTGCATTTGATTTTTTTTATGTACTTGTGCAAGCTAAGGTTTTGATTTTATAGGTCATCCACACATCTAAATAGGTCTTACACAAGATCAAATAATATACAAAAAAAGGTGAAAAAACCCATATTTTTAAATTTAAAGTATAATCTGTATGGACAAAGGTACAATATCAGATAACAACACATTGCAACCTTGTCTACCTTTTACATCCTTATTCTTATATATAATAGATCTATGTTAGATAGTTATAGACAATTATAATTAGTGAATAAATTACATGGTTTGACATAAATCAAATTGTAAGGACATCTCTCTAACCCTCACCCTAGTTTCTATTTTTATTAATTTACAACTTCTATAAATACTATAGATCTATGTATTTACGGCATTCTATATTATTTAAATTCATATATAATATTTCAATACTTTAAAATTTAATTCAGAGTTAATTGTTTATTCTAATTACTTATAGTGTAAATAATTTGGCGAACCCACATTTCATTTCAAACACTACTTATTTCTTGTTTATTTTTGTCCTAGGGTTTCATTTTAATTATTTAAATACATGAAACTAAAAAAATACAACCCTCAATCTTGGATATTATTCATAATATAATGATTCAAAATTTTCAACCTTGGAGTAATCCACCACTAAAAAAGTTTATCTTGTTACCTTAGATAAATACTGACATAGAGGCTCTTTATTTTGACCTTGGATTGAATTTTGATGTGTCCTATACACAAAAATATTTCACGTTATTTTCTATTTTCTTTTGATTATTTTAGAAACTATTTTATGGTAGTTTTAAAACTACTTAACTACTATCGAGAAGGGCTACATATTGTTCTATTTGTAGACATAATGGCATGAGGGGTTTTATTCCAATACTCATAGCCATAATACATAGTTAAACATGGAATTTAATTTCTAATTACCTCATGGTATATTAGAAATTCTTAAGATCCCCTTATTTATACTAACATGAATTTATTACCATTCATATGATTTTTTAGTGCATCAGTAGGTGGTTAGCTATAGGAAATTACTTTTAACTTACCTTTAAAATTAGATTTAATGGGTTATAGGCATGGTTATATCTCTATAGTTATTTCTCTTAAATATTTGACCAATATTATCCAACGAATGAGAAAATATATATGAGAGCCTAAAAATCATTAAAGCCCTTACCTATATCACCTCTTATCCTCATTTTTTTCTTGGATTATTTACTTACATAGTAGATTTGCTTGATTCATCTTGTATACATAGTCATAATTACTTTGATTATTTGTATAAACTAGCTAATCTCTCCCACATATATTTCATTGGATTCTAAAATTTATTGCTACCTATCATATTCCATTTTAGTATGTCAGCCAATATGTATAAACATGGTTAAAAAACAAATTTACTCAAGAAAGCCAATCACCCCTTAAGAACCCTTATGCTCTTTTTATTGCCTATTGTGTTTACCTTTCTTATTTTCCTTCTTCTTCTAAACCCCTTTCTCCCTATGTGCCTGATTTAGACAAGAATACAATTATTGGGAACAAGAGCTCTCATTTAATTCAACCAACATTGAAACTAAATTACATGGTTATAAGGAAGAGTCCACCCATTGTGGACAGATACAAGATACACTATGTCATGAGATCATACCCTTTTCTTCCACTATTTGTTGTAATATTCAGTGTAAGTTACTTCATATCATAACTAGACACCAAAGAGCTTGCTCCAAGCCTTTTGTGCTTCCCTATACTCACCCTCAATCTACCCCTATTAGAATCTCTCCCATACCCCTTATTCATCCATAACTTATCTTAGGCTTTCAAATCCATGCTATTCAAAATAGACGAGGATGACCTCCATTAACCACCCAACCTAAAACACCTATTATAAATATTCCTCCTCCACCTCCACAAAATTCAAGACAAGATACCTAACCCAAAAGGAATGTGTTATGATATAGTTTACATACCTTATTTCATAGATTACCAAGTGTTTTTTTTATCATACTTATATATTATTTAGATATAATTTTATAACTATTATTTTGATAGTATTACACTAGTGATGTTATAATATAATTTAGATCATGTTTATTTGGTTCTGGTGGATACTTAACTAAGTACTATATTTATAGTTTATGTTGCAACAATGTGATTTGGTGACTTGGTTACATCATTGATTCTGATTTAGTTCTTTTACTTTATACTATTCAGTTTAATCATATTATTATGATATTATCATGCCATTCAGGTGATATTGATGCCTATTTGTGGCTATAGGTAGATGTACATGATCTAGGCAACTAGTGGAATATGACAATCAGGACAAAAATGGGTCAGGGCAGTGAGCAATTGGGTGACACCAACACAGGTAAAAGGGATATCATGCATAAGCCATTAGTCATTGAGCAACAACAGTCTATCAATTGTGTTATTTTATCATTTATTATCATCTTTTATTATTTTATTATTTTTTGTTTCGATCATCTTACTTGAACTATTCTTCTTAGTATGTGGACTTTGCCTACCTTATTTTGTTTTATTATTATATTGTGTTAAGACATTTTGGAATTTTATTGGTTATGGGTTTTTTTTAAAAAAATTATATCTTTTATCCCCTTGGTAATGTTATTTGACCCCCTTTCTTATTGTTTGATTTCCTAGTTAGAGGGACCCTAATTAAATGTCTTGCTAAGATTTTATTTTTTTCATAATGGCCTAAGTAGGGGGTCATGGGCATTTGACTTTAAAATAATAGTTATCATGACCAAATATCTTGGTCTATGGAGTAAATTATTGCATGTTTTCAGTTTTAGTGAATTTGAGGATTTGGCTCTTTTTTTTAATAGCATTTTCTTGGGTAGTTAGAGGAGAGAGGTGTAGGAGAAAAGACTTGGGGGTGAGAATAAAGCCCTAGAGGGAAGAAGAATGGTGACAACTGTAAGTAAATGGGCTCAAAAACCCTACTAAGAGATAGGAGGGAGAAGAGAATAGCTTATGTCTTGGCTAGAAAATAATGTTGGGAGTGGTACAAGAGGCAAGTAGTTTCCTTGGCAAGTAGATAATAACTCCATCCCATTTTTAGAAGGCAAATCAAATCACAAGTAAGTGTTGTATTAATTTGGAAAGAGGAAAAGTATATCTGTTATGATATTGATTGTGTTATGCAAATAAATAATTATTTGTAGGTTCATGAGGAAGTCAAGACTTCTTGATAAACCTACAAAAGCCCCTAAATAAATTTAAATTGATCTAATTATTTCTTTTGTCGTGTGGGTTAATTCTGGTTTTGTGTTTGAATCTATTTTAAAAATTTTGGGCTTAAACCCTAGCATTACAATCTCTATTTTCAAACTCACAATCAATACCTAATATGGATAGATTAAATATTTTGTTTCTTCTATTTTACTTAGCCATTTTAGCATATGTAAGTTACTTTGGCTCTCAAAATGGGGTTTATTATTATGGCCATTTTTAGAGGTTGTGTATGTAAATTTATTGGGTTTTATTTTATTAATTATTTATGATGTTTTGGGATTTTTATTTATTTTTCCTATTAGAAGTGTCTAGGTCGAATGGATTTTTTTGGGATTAGTACCCTAACATGTTATTATGCCATTTTAGGTGATTTTATATTTGTGATCTGGCATTCTTTTTTAAATGTATATTCGATCTAGTAGCATGAGTTTTTAGATTAACTAGTTTATGTTATTATCATCTACCTATAATTTATTTTAAGGATTCAATCCCTCCATATGAAAGTCAATTATAGTGATTTAATCAATTTTGTATACTTGTTATGGGTGCTTAAATGATTGTACCTGATTAGATAGTGAAGGGGTGAGATGTTTAATTCCTTGGTGATTTATTTAATTGGTTTTTAATGCAAGTTATATGTGAATATTTCATTTTTATTCATGGTTGTAGGTGATGATTTTATCTCACTATGGTTGTTGGATTTTGTTATTTGACCATTGGAATACCTTGAATAAATGATTAAGGCTTATCAAATTTGATTGAGAATGAAATCGATGCTAATAAACCTTCAAAGAAAGACAAAGCTTTCCAATATTTATATGCTTGTTGTTGATTATGTTTTGAATCAAGTTATAAGTTTGATCCTTTAGTGGTGAACTTATTATTTGTTGAGTAACTACTATAGTTTTAATGGTGGATTTTATATCCCTTATTGTTCATTTCCTCATCTTGAAAGACCCAAAAGTCATAATCCACCTCCCAGCTGATGGTTGGGGGTGGTAAGGGCCACCTATTAGGTGGTTCATATGAGGGGTTGGGGTGGGATGGTTTGTGAAGAGAGACTCTCTTGAAAATTGTTTATCTAGTTACTTATTTTGATCTTGATCTGGTAGATGAATCATGGTGTTATGTTTACTATAGCATGTTTTATAAATGCAAAAACATTATTTTGTTTTATGTATAAAATTAGATGATTATACTTATACTAATATTTATATGAATCTCAGTCAATCATTTAATTACTTCTCTTCTATTATATTACTGACTAGTTAGTTCAATTGGGATGGTAGGTTATATACTTGCTATGCTCTTAATGTTTACCTTAAAATGAATAGAAAGGTTAATGAGTTACAATCTATATTTTAAATGAATATTCTCATTATAACATTAATAGCTCATTAGGTAAATTAGTAAAATCATGATTTGTTTTTTAGAAGGTAAATGATGTTAATAGGGTAAACATAAGTTAATATTATAGTTCTTGGGTTATTATATTATGACTGTAGGTTTTAATTATTGTTTGGTGATCAAATTTGTGATCATATTTGCTTTAAAATATAGATCTTGTATAAGCTACAAATTGATGTAATTACATAATAAAATGCACTAAGCAAGTTCATTATTAAGTGTTGGAAACATGAGAATTTAGACTATTTTTATATTATTGTATAAGCATGATTGTGAGCATAATAATAGGTTAATTTTATGTTTTAAATAATACTATATTTGAATTTAATATAGTTGCATTTAAATCCTCTTTGTGACATGATTAAGATTGTTGTTATCAAAGTATAGTTTGTGTTGAGACTCTAAAACAATATGTATTTTTATCTTCACTTGGCATGATAAAACCAAGTATAAAAAGTTTAAAATTAGATATTAATGCAAAAAATATAAAATAATTATAGTTACATAAGTTTTATATCTATTTCTAAGTTTAGAATCCATAACTAAAATTGCCCAATCTCTACTATTAGCAAAATGAGTATCTAGTGATAATGATATGACTATTTCATCATTTTAATTACTGAAGTGTGTTTCATCTAATTTTTAAATTGGGAATTGATTTATTATTTATTGTATTTAGTCATTAATTCAAGAAGTATAAATGGTTCAGGTTGCATAAATAGAGCATCTTTTTCTGAGTTAAAATTCTCTTGGACATTATCACTAAATTCCTTCTCTTGAGATTAGTGATGCAATATAAATTTTGCTTGATTAAATGTTTCAAATAAGATTCACTTGGGGAGTGAATTAATTATTAAATGAATATGTTTTTGTTTATTATTAAACTATTATTCATAAGTTTTAGTTAGATATTCATAAATAAATAATGGTGATAAATTAACACCATGTTGTTAGTATAACATCAACTTATATTTAAGAAGCTTATCTTCTATTTATGCTAATATTCAAAGTTGAAATTTGTTATTGATTTAGGGGATTAAATAATTTATTAGTAATATATTCATAATAATTATGATCCTTGAACAAATTAATTAAATAGTTACAAAAAATAACCATAGTTATAATCGGTGTATTAGTTGAGTAAAGAAGTTAGTTTTGTATAAGCATGTTTTGGCTTAAAAGTGGATTATACCTATTTAGTGTTATGAATTGAATATGATGACCGTTAAATAATTACAATATATATTTCATGTAAATGATTTTTTTTGGATCGATATTCACTTTTGATCAGAGCTACAAACTAGTTTTGGGGCACAAATTGCGGGCCCAATCCCCATTAACTATTTAAACAATATAAATAGCTACCACTTAATCACTTGAAAACCACTGAGTAAACTCAAATGGCCACATCTTAGCCTATAAACAACCTGTGAGATTCAAACTTAGGTGGGGTTGGGCACAACTAACCCAGTTTACCAACCCTTCTATATCTCATTGGTAGTGAAATGATTTTATTATTATTAGATGAATGAATTATGGAAACTAATGATTAAAATAAAGGATTCACAATCATATGAATTAAAATTAAGTGATGTAATTTTATTATTGGTTTATATTTAATCCTACATTATAGCCGGTTCTTATTATAATGACCAAGTGACAAGTAGATAGTACTTCAGATATTTGAACTCTAAATACTTATCTATAGGATGGTCTAGGGTTACTTTAAGAATGAGTTAAGTAGTATTGGTCAATGGTATGTTTCTCACTTGTGTGAAAACATAAATCCTTGAAAAGAATCATGTTAACTTAATTAGATCACAATGGTAAATTTTATTGTGTAAAATGATAAGTGGAAGCATGTAGTACAATGATTTCTAAAAACTAATAGATCATGGTATAATGATCTAAATAGGGATAGTACTACAATGGGCTCTTTACTTACATGAAATTCACTAAATTATTATTAAAATTTAAAGGATTTTATAGGTATAATTACCATTTAGTAACTTTTCAGATGAACATCATTGATTGAGTTAAATAGAATAATGTTACTTCTATATTATGAATCATGGCTTATAAAAGAATGTTGTAACTCCTAAAATTAGAAACAATAAATTTAAATTCTCATTTTTTTAAACCTATACCTAATTTTCAAATGTAATTATTAACCTAAGCATCCCAAGTATGAAGAAAGGGTAGATAAACTACTCCAACCTATACCCAGACTTCCATAGATGTGAGTCTCTTAGGTTGGAAAAGGACACTTAGGTGGTATTATTGGGAAGGTGTCTACCCCCATATAGTTTAGAGCTTACTTATATGGACCACATATAGATATACCCTAAACTACATACAAATTTAATAGGGTAATAATCTTCCCCATATAATCTTCTAGGGGCAATTACCATAATTAAAGGTTGCATGTACGTAAATTTGGTTACAAGGTTGTGGGTATGTTACATAAAACCAAATTAGGTGTATTATACCCTATTCATGATTCCACTTTTTAATATTAATGAATTTATGCTCAATTTTTTGGGGTTGTTTCATTATGATTTCATCAAACAATTGCATAAAACACCAACTACGATCTCTCTTATAGAATTATTATAAAATTCACTAGCTTATAATGATATATTATATGAAATGTTGTGAGATACTTATGTTAATTTAAACACACACCCATATTCATTTTTTATCATTATGAACATCATAAAATATATTTATAGCACTATTTCCTTTAATAAAGAGGATTTACCTCCACACCACATAATCAAGTAGAATATTCCACTATTCATGCAAGTTCAAATTCATTTAAAATTGATTAAGAGAGAAATAAATTATATTGGTTAGAGAACCAAAATTTATATTTATAATTTTTTTCAAAATTGGGTTTCAATAATAGTAATTTTAAAAACTTTTAGCAACCTATACACAACTTTGATAATAATCCAACATCAGTAATGGGAGTTATCACTTTCAATATCATGGTAGTACCTAAAATAGTCTTTATTATCTTCCAAGTTATTGATGCTTAGTTAAAATATAATTTGATATTAGGATGTCTTTGGATATATGTTATAGGAGTTATACCCTTTACATTTCATAGGTGCATCAGTTTTCTACATGACTCACATGAGTATACAAGTCCAACTAATGACATACCTTTTCTAATATTGTAAAGCATACAAAATAGATAAGGGTTCCTTCATATCCCTTGGGAAACCAATTCTAAGTACCAAAATGCATACTTATGAGGTGGGTGAATGTATTAATATGGATGATACTAAACACACTTCTCTAAGTCCTCAATGCATAAAAGAACCTATTAAAAAAATTCACCCCAAGAGAACATTTCCACACAATTTGAAGAACCCATCAAAAATGGGCACAAGTAAAATGTCCCTCTTTTAGATACCATGGAGTATATTACAAAGTTTTAAACCCTAAAATGGATCTAAATTGGTGTTATCTAGATTATTAATGGGGTATATAGAAATGAAAATACACAAGGGTGATAATCATATCTATAACAGGCCAATTAGATGCTAAACTTGGATATAAACATACACTAAATTTATTATGCTAAGATAGTCTAAATATGAAAAAAAAAATAATGATAGATATAGAAATAAAAAATAATTTAATTTCTTAGCTTGTTCTTATGGTAATGCAGTTATAGATCTAGAATAGGCTAAAATTAGGTTGGAAGGAGAATTTGGAAGAGTCATCAAATTCTGGTTCTAATGCCTCTAGCTCTCTAGACAATAATGTCAGCTTGGGATGGTTGTATTGATGTTATTATCTGGGTTCGATCTAATGTATTGAATGGAATATCTACTAAAATAATATGCAACCACCTAGATATTTATAGGTTTTGTTTTGCTTTCATTCTTGTGCATTTAGATCTAGGTAATAGACTACCACTCCTCAAGAAATGGAAAAAACCTAGATTTTCATCTTTAATATGATCTTAGGGAAAATGGGTTAGTGGGAACATAGTTTTGAGGTGACTCCAACGACCCTGTATCAAATGATGATACTTACATATCCAATACTTCAAAGAGGGCCTCAAAATGATGTAGTTATCCCCTAGGTGTTTGCTTGTATGTGAATCATATAATATATACAAAAACAAGTAAAACATTAACCTAGCTTATAACTTGGAAAATTAGGCTCTTAGGTTGATCCTTTAGTAAAGACCTATAGATGTGTAGTCCCTATTATTAGTATATAAATAAGAATAAATAGGGAAGCTTTGTTTAATTAAATGCTATTTGGTCTAAATTCTAGGTGTTGTTAGGTGAGGAATGAATGAGAGTTAATATTATATTTATATTGATCCCTTTGGAGTAATAAATAAAATTAAAGCACTTAGGTTAACCATTAGGATACATTTCATTTGTAAATCAAATGACTTTAGGGCATTGGACACTTGGATTAGGATAGGACAATAACTTCATTGCTATTATTTGACTCGAATGTTAATGTCTAGGGAGTAAGAAAATAGGTATAGGTTTAAAACTTATAGATATATAAGATAAGTACATTTTAATTATTTTGGGCAAGATATAAGACATGGATCATCAATATAAGACTAATCATATTAAGATATATAGGCCAAGGGGCATACAGATAGAGTAAATGTGAGACTTGTAGAAGCAAAAAAAGTAGAGAACTAAGAGGAACAACTAAGGTATGAGTTTTCCAAGTGGACAAGATTGAGGTGGTATATAATTATAAAAATATCATCTACATTTATCCCCTTTAATCTAGTAATGAAATTACTAGATTAAAGGAAAGGAATCTGTACCTGGGTGTGTACATTGTCTTTTGCATGTGCCCAACCTAAGTGTTTTATTGGTAAATGACCTATAACCAAGAACATGTTATAATATAAAATTAGTGCATATAATATGGGTTTAAAGTACTTGAAATAGATTGAAATTAAAAGAACAGGGTTTAGGAGTACACCTACATGTCAATGTAACCACCTTGCCTATTGGTAAGTTCTTTTGAAAAAGATGTATCATTATAAGGATATAAAAACTAAGATTAAGATAAATATAGATAAATATTTAAATTGAATATATCCAAGGAGATAAATCTATAGATAGAGAGATATTATAAGGCACATGCCCCCAACTTTGGAACAAAAGTGATTTTCCACCTAGTAGTTGAGATTAGCTCAACCATGCAACTCAATGATACTTAAATCTAGTGAGGTTGGATGATCAATTCTAGCCTAAAAACTTGGTAATATTGAATTATTTGATCACCTCAACCATACCAAAAAGAGAACTAACTACTATAGTATATTGGCTCAATAAAATTCCATAAAAGTCTATGAGGTATCAATATAAAAAAGTCCTTGATATGGTAACAATCCATAAAAGAGTGCTAAAATTTGAAATTGATTTAGATTTTTAAATATTAGGAACATGTTGCATAACATATTCACCTTAGATATGTTTCATGCTAAAACTATGTATAACAATAGTACTAATGTATATAATTTTTCCATAACTATGAATCTGAATCATATAAATGTGTGTTTTTGCTTATTTAGATAACTGTGTAAGTGTGAAGGACATGCTTCCAAAGAATTCCCCCTCTATATATAGAGAAATATGAAAATTTATATAAATACCATTATGGAGGACATGTTTCCAAAACATGCTACCACCGTAAACTAGAGATGTTGAATACTGAATAGTTGTTGAGAACATGCTTCCAAAGCATGACCCCACTGAATCTAGAAATTGATATAAGTACCTCGTACTAAAAGATCATGGAGAAAATTATTTCAAAACATGTCTTCACTAATATTCCCCCATTTAAGGTGAGGTAAAGATAGGAACTAGTGGTTACCTCACCTCAAAAGGATAAGATAACTATATACTTTGTGATTGTAGCCATATAGTATATAGAAGGAACATGTCTAGGTAGATATAGAAGTGAAACACATAGGACCAATGTGAACATATGTAGGACTAATATTCATGATAAATATCATGGCAATGTCTAGATACTAATTATATAAGCTCAATAAGAAAACAAACACACACAAGATAACTCAAAATCAAGTCAAAAGGTAATGGTCTAAGGAGACCACAAACAAGGGGCATATTCAAATGTTGAAAAATTAGAACATGACTTAGTCAAATGTCCATAAAATAAATAATGGGATATTAAAATGTCCATACAACAAACAATGACATATACAAATGTTAATAAAAGCATACATAGTCACATAGGCCACAAACAAAGAAGCATATTCAAATGCTAAAAAAAATACAAGATGATCAAGAAAGTGCATAAATTAAAGCATAAGCAACCAACATAAACATGACATATTAGCCCATAGATCCAATGTGTTGGGAAATGATGTCAAGTGTATATAATATCAAGTACCTTATGTAAGATATAATAATGGATAATAAGTATATGTAAGTACATATGTAATCTCAAACATGATAATTTAGAGTGATCATCAAATCACATAACCCATGTGTATCAAGATAAAAGAAGCAGATGTCCCCAATGTCCATATGACATAAGTAGAGGGAAATCCCAACATCCAAAATAATAATGTATCTTGTATTTTTGTATGCATGTATCATAATTAAATAGAATTGTGAAACATACATGTCTGTAAAAGTAATTGAGAATGTCATCCATCAATATGTATGTAACACATGGATGCTAAGGATTAAATAGAATATGTAAGTGCTCAAAGTGTTTTTTGTGTTTTTTATGTTTTTTAATATTTTTGGTATGTTTAGAATTTTTAAAGAGGAAATATCATCCTATGAAGCCATTCATAAATGAAAATGTCTCATATCCCATTATGGAATCTACAATCATGTTAATATTAGGTAAAGGGAAGTCATATTTAGGGAAAACTTTATTTAAATCATGATAAGTAGTGCAACATATAATGTCACCATTTAGTTTTTTAATATGGATAATGTTGAATACCCAGTCATAATGTGTAATAGATTTTATAAATTTAGTGTCTAATTTTTTTTGAATTTCATCTTTTACCAGTAATGCCACTTTAGGATGCATTTTTCATATTTTTTGTTTAACTAACTTTATATCTGGGTATAATAATATATTATGTATTTCCACTAATAGATCAATCCCAAACATATCTAAATAAGCCCAAGCAACATGTTCAGGGAAATCATGAAGCACCCATTGATAGGTTTTTACTTCATCCTCCTACATCATTACAACAAGTAAAAATGGTCAGGGTCCCTATCCATTCCAAAGTTATATTTGACTATTTATTCATTTAATAAATTAGATTTCTCTATGATAAATGGTGCAATAGGAATAACATTTCATGCATCAAGTTGGATATTTGGGTTATCATTCTCACCAAATTAAGCATAAGTAGAGGTAGTATGAGGAAACCTATTCTTCTAATAGAAGGAATGGATATCATCATATGACCCCAAGTACTATAATAATGATTCATCATTAGAGAACTCATTCATTATTAGAATGTTTGGGAGGTAGATATTGATGATCAAAATTATCACATCAATGAATCAACCCTTTTACCTATTGTGAAGGTTAATATGGAATCATACCAATCTAATAGTAGGGATATAATAGGTTACAAATGATTTTATAGATGTGTAAGGGGTTTTTTAATTGTTCTGAGAAATATTAGGTAGATCAAATAATGATCAATACTCCATTATAATTCAAAATCAAATATCACTTAAATCAAATGGAAATAATCAAATTATGGTTATATAATATAACATATCCAACATAGAAAGACTATGAAAGAGATAACCTCTTAACGGAAATATCTTTGATTCTTCGTATTTATATTTTATCAATTTGTCTATGATCTTTTAATATCTTCGTTAAGCTCAAAATAAGTCTTAAAAAAAGAAACAAAATAACTAGAAATAAAAACCAAAAAATGAAACTACAATAAATATTAACATTACTAACTATATAATAATCTATCTAAATAAGAAATAAAATATTCTAAACTATAAACAAACTATCAAGAAATAACCTACGGACAATAAACAAACAATGTAAAGAACTTTAATCTAATCTAAACTGATAATAAATCTAAGTTTAAACTAAAAGACTATTATAAGAATTTATAAAAAATAAAATTATAATACAAACATACAAGTTAATCCAATTAAATGAAAGGAAAATTAACTATTAATTGAATAAAAACACTTAATCAAACCAAAAGAGAACGCCTAAAAAAATCTAGATTAATCAACTTGAAATAAATAACTGAATGATAATTAAACCTAAGACAATCATAAATAAACTAAAAGTAAACAATGCTGAAATGAAATGTAAATCTAAATGAAAATAAATTAAACTAATATGAAGTAAAAAAAGACAAATCTAACACTTTAAATCAAAGTGTAAAAAAAGAGAAATTTAAAGTGTTAATTTCAAAGTGTTCATAAAAATAAAATTGTGACGTATCACCAATAATAAATTGAAGTATCAAGTTTTAACTAGAAAATATCTTAAGAAATAACCCACTCATCATCATTATGTAAAATTATTCAATCTAAAGATGACCTTTATTTGTTCACATATTCAATAAATTCCATTATAGTTACATGGAACTTAACCAATTTTGTGCCCAACTGACTTCCTCACCATCTATCTCTAAATTTATCTTTTTAACCATCCTAGTAATATAAGGTGAATCTAAAGCTAAAGGACCAATTACATGATTTTTACCACTAGAAGAAGAAATCCTATCTTGTTCATGTGAATAAAGTGGTAACTGATCAAGACTTAATTTAGAACACCCTACATGTCTACTTATTGGTTTAGGTGAGGGAATTTTGGTATTAAATGAAACAAGAGAACGTGAATGAAGTTTTTAAATCATTTAGAGTTCATTTTTAAGAGTAGGTTCTCTATGATAAGGAGAAATATGGGGCTCAAACTATACAACAATATACATAAACTAAGAAGAATCACTTGGAGTTCATTGTTTGTAAGGATGAGATCTCTAAGGAGGACTTATCCAACCTCTATTTCTATAGAGATAAGTAGGATTAGATAGAAAATAATTCAACACATTCTAAAAGGTAGGGTCAACAACATTAAAATGAATAGACATGCGAGTACCATGGTTAAAAGGTCTAAGAAAATTTATAGCACCCCTATGACCAAGGAAAAATTTACCTCTTGAGCATGCCTTTGTGGAAGAGTATTTTCTCTCTACTGATCTTTATTATGTCCACAATTATTTATATTTGAATGATATGAATTTAGAGGATTCCAACCAGATAATTTATACTATAATATAAGACATTAAATAAAAATGAAAACTCTATTTGTAATTCAAATATTGATTTATCAATGTATAATGAATTTATGAAAATATATCAATCTTTGAAATAAATTGTCAACACACAAACCCAAAAATAAATAAAAAGAAATTATTGTCAATATGTATTTACTAAAAATGCCAATAGGAACATATAAAAAATGTTTTGAATCATTTTTTACATAAAAAACACTGATACTAATATGATATCAACAACTCAATCTCTTTATATTTTGAAACAAATTGATTTAAATATATGAATTCAAATCCACATAGCTCTATCCTTGATGAATTACATATATTATATCAAATAAGAATCTATTATTTCAAAAATATAAAACACAAAATTGATTGAAACCTTATAACTTCCATTTTATCAAACAAATTTCATAATCACTATAAAGATCAAATAGTCACTATATGTTCAACTCTCTAAGATAACCAAGATATTTTCTTATGAACAGTTATTCCAAATTATCTTTGAGCAACCATTTTAAAACCCAGATATGCAAAATGAATTCAAAAATTCAAAACCATTATACATGCTTTACTTTTCCAATCAATGTATCACAACAACCCATAATTATTTTTGAATAAAATGTGCATCTTTGAAAAAAATTATGCCAAATATCAATGTTACCACTAAAAATAATTAAATTGATCACTATTCAAACAAAATCTAATTCTGAAAGAGAAACAAAAATATCTAAAATGAGTCTTCAAAAAATGCCTTCTACCAAAATAAACTATATATTTATAACTAATAAAACATATTCTATATAATCAAAACTCTTCAAAATTTCTTAAAAAAACCAATCAATTTCACTTTGGACATCAAGTTCAAATCATTCAACTACAACCTAAAATCATCCATTTTATCGAACAAATTTTATATCACTAAAAGGATGCAAAGAGTCACTTCACAAACATTCTTTCAAAAATGTCTTTACAAAACAAACTGTTCAATACATGACCGAATAACCATTCTATATATTTGAACCTTCAAATTTTTTTACAAAACCATAGGTTCTATATAGGTAGAGTTCCATCATATTATCATTGAAACTATTTCATCATATATCTATTAATATTGCTAGAATCCAAATTCAATATGATAGTGAATAGAATGAGGACAAATAAGAATTGAACACAAAGCAACTTATGACTACTAGGATGCAAAAACAAGTTATAGGAAATGTAGTAATTTCTTCACAAATTACCCAATTTACATAAGTCATAATAAATTGACTACATACGACCTAAAAATTAATTCATCATAACATCAAAACAACCTTATTTCATATATATGTTAAAAAATTCTCTCATATTTAACCATAAAACACATCTTTACAAATTAATTCATTGTGAATAACCAAGAATGACTTATTTGAACCATAATATGTATGCAAAAGAATTAAACCAGATACCATGTTGACATTCAACTTATATGGATTTTTTTTAAAGAAAGATAATAGAGATAATATTATTTACTCATGACATTATAAATACATCCAAAACCTCAATAATGCCAGTTGTTTACTCATATAAATCTTATTATATGTGTTTGAGTAAAAAAATAAATCAAACCTTCAAATATAGACCCCTTTAAAATATCAACACCTAGAAAACAACTTTGAAGAATACCATTGAAAATTGTCATCTTATACACATGCAAACTACATTCAAATGAAATTTTTAAGCACCAAGAAAGATATCAAAAAAACTAAAGGATTTTGACCTGCCACCAAGTTACCATCTTACTACACATACAAAATCAAACAATAAGACTAAACCTCACAAATATACTACATGTATCATATTTCCCACAAATATTTTATAACCATAGCTTATGATAACTTAAAAAGCAATATTATTTGTAAATGATAACATGCGAGCCTATTACAGTCTCATCTGATAATGTCATACATATAAAGTTTTAAAGTATAGATAAATATTTTAACTTTATGACTCGAATAATAAACTAAATTGAAAATTTATACGAACACAATAACCATGATAGTCTGACATACCTTACTTCTACAAACCAAACCAGATTCATAAAGCTCCTTCCAAGATCAATCCCTTTATTCTTTCCATTATTAGATATTTAATTCCACCTAAAAGCTTATGAAATGACTAATCAAAGGAAAATAACCTTTTGTATTTTTTAGACTTTCATTAATAACTCACATCTATGTGTTTGATTTCCATTTGATATTAACTTTGCAACTGATTAGTTTAGTGGTTTAGCCAAATTTATCACATCACTACCAAATATAACAATTAATACCATTATTTAAAAATGCCTCACCAATTATATAAAACCAATTCACATACCTCAATATTAAATTCAACAAAATAGATCCCAAAGAAATCTCCACACAAAATCCGTACCAATGCATTAACCTCACATTACTCAAAATCTCCATGGTGGCACTACCACAATACTCAGGTTGAGTTCAAAATTTTATTAAAACCATGACCTCAATTTAAATTCAAATTTATCATCATATAACATAGACCATCTAATTATTCACCTTGTCACTTAACCCTTTAGATATAGCATTTAGGTCTAGGTACTCACATAAAACTTAGGTAATCACTAAGTTAGCATATACATTAGGTTTAAATCAAACATGTAAAACTTATAATCTTGGGTTAGAGAATAATTTTTTTTCCACATATGTAATGAATATGATATCAATATATCATAAAAACTTTATCATTCATGTGTAATAATATTCATGTGTTTGAAGACTAAACAAGTGAATTGGAATGCAAGCTCTGGACAAGAGATTTTTCAAACATACATGTTCATAGCCTTTGACTAATCAATATTTTCATGCAAAACAAACAAGATAATGTAATTTATTCATATGTTTTCATCAAAATAGATATATTTACATCACTTATAATTGAAAATAGATAAATGAAATATCACAACTACCACTATTTAGACTTAGTCAACTCATAAAACAATTACTAGTCTGCATATCTGATCATACACATATTGAATGTATTCATTAGTCACCACTTATGCTTTTGAAACCACTTGTTAACATTCAAGTAAGAATTTCATTAAATGTGATAGTCATTATTGATAATTTTACATAAGAATGCATATTCAAAATAAAATTAAATAACTTAGACCCCCATAAGTAGTTTTAGATTTCATGACCCTAAGTCATTTGTATAGTAGAATGTCTAAGTACATTTGAATTTTCAGAAAAATGAGAGGGGTGACAAAAATAGTCATAACACTGGTGACTTTGATAAACAATTTTAGTAATGAAATTAGGTAGCAATAATGAATTTTCCTATTTGAAATATAATTTACTTAAGAATATGATTTAGGTTCAATTATTTCTCAATCACCTACACGTGAACCCCTTTAATAATGATATTGTTAATGGATGAATTGTTCGACTAGTGTGTCATGGAGAATGAGATAAATTAGATAAGGAAATTTGGGTTAGATATATAATTAAGTGAAAAAATCTCAAGTACAAATTCTAAAAATTAGTAATGATTTCAACTCATTTATAAATTAATTCATGTTTCTTTATAAAATAAAAAACTAGGATTTATCATGTAAAATATTTTAGCACAATTGAAAAACTTATAATGATATGATGGATTACATTGTAATTTTACCTATAAATAATGAATGCTTCAACCAATGTGACCAATTTTGATATTTTTCAAAAAGGAACAACAAACAACAAATAAAAAATAAACAACTACAAAGAAAACAAACCAAAATAAAAACAAGAAAAATAAATGAAAAGGAGACAATGATGAAATAACTTCAAATAATATCCATTGATTGAATAATGTAACCAATTTCTATCAAGATCCTATAAATGAAAAGTATTTTTCTCAACAATAGTAGAAATTTTATAAGGATCAATCTAAATAAAATCAAACTTATGATGTTTACCTGGGTCCTCATGTGCTTTATCCTAATAAAGGACAAGATCACCTACTTTAAAGATTTTACTAGATAATTTTTCATCAAATAAATTTAATTTTTATTTAGCCATTTATAAATTTTACAAAACAATATGTTTAGTTTCATCTAAGGCTATCAAATCATTGAATATTTTTTCAATCAAATTAGTATCACTTGATAAGTATTGTAAAGCAGTATGAACAAAAGAAATTTAAAGTTTGATAGGTAATGTAGCTTCAAATCCATAGGTTAACATAAATGGAGAATAACTAGTATTTGCTCTAACAATGATATGCATATCTCATAATGATTCAAATATCTTAATATGTTAATCCATTTTATTCTTACAGACTAATTTTTTCATAATAGAAATCAAGTTTTTATTTGTAGATTTAGCTTTCCCATTTTCTTGGAGGTAATACTTTGAAGATAACTTAGAATAATAGAATAACATCCTAAAAACTCTAAATATTTATTTGAATTAAATTAGGGATCATTATTTAAAATAATTTCATATGGAATACCAAATATAGAGAAAATATGATTTTCAAAAAATGGAATGAATTTGGATGTAACAAAAATTTAAAGTGCTTTAGCCTCAGGCCCCTTTGTAAAATAATCCACAGCAATAAAATAAACTGATGAACGATAGAATAAAATGGATGTATATCATAAATACATTCAATTACCCTTTTATTAATTGGTTTATAAAGAATTATAGGATTTAAGGAATTGCAATAATCTATTTATGCCAAAAAATAATTGACAAGGCATGCATACATGACCTAGCTTATAATCATCTTGAAATAATGTAGGCCAGTAATAACTTATGCATAAAATTTTATAAGCAGTGTTTTTTGTCACATAATAACCACCAAAAATTCCTTTATGACATTCTCTAATAACTTTTTGAGTTTGATCATGGGTTAAGCATATTAATAAAATACCATCTTTGTTCTTATAAAATAAAATCTATTAAACTGATATATATATTAGAAGAGATGGACATAGATTAAATCATGCACAGAGAAGTGAATATACAAAGATAAATTATTTAAATATAAATAATAAATTCAAATATTTGATTAATCTCATTCTATTATATAGCCATAGCTATAACAAAACAACTTCCTAAATAATATGAAGACATAATAAAAAATAACCTAGAAATAGACATGAGTATAACCACTCTAACCACTAACCTATATATGAATATCACTATGGTATATTTTATTTACCTTGTTACCATATAGTAAATTTTGATTTACCACCCTATAAATTTCCCATGTAAATATTATCTGTAACATTCACCCCCTAATGTTGACATGGTATAACATAACTCCTTCTACTGCAACATGCTACATGAGCTTGCCTCATAATATAGATCAAAGAAAGGCATGTAAACTTATAAATGGTTAACTATCTTGATACACATGACCAAAACTATGCAAAGGAATGCATGTTGTATTTACTCCATGAAAAGAATGCACTCAACATTCCACTAATAGGTCATCTTCATAAAGAAGGAAGATAGTTAGAGGACTGCTACACCAGTAAAATTTTATCTACCTTTATTTGATCTATATTATGAGACAATCTTATGTAGCACATTACAGTAAAAGAAGGATTTATGTTGTACCATGTCAACATTAGGGGGTGAATGTTATGAATAATGTTTACATGAGAAATTTATAGGGTGGTAAATCAAAATTTACTATGTGTAAGTTACCATATGGTAACATGGTAAATAACATTTACCATAGTGATATACATATATATGTTAGTGGTTAGAGTGGTTATATGTATATTACCAAGTTATTTGTTATTATGTCTTCTTATCATTTAGGAAGTTATTCTACTATTGCTATTGCTATGGCTATTGCTATTGCTATTGCTATGGCTATGGCTATATATTTATATATTTATTACATCAACATACATCCAAGAATTTAGTAACACAAGGAGTGATAATGCGCGTGTCCAACCGAGGGTTTGAAATCCTACACGCGTCCGACCATCGTAGCCACGATGAAGGGTGCGCGCAGGGACTTCCAGGCGTGGATGGTGTAGTGAGGTGTGGGCGGTGATGGAGTGTGGCTACCATGCTCTATTATCGCAGGGATTTTTGGAGGAGGGTTGGGGGTTTGTGTCTATGTGGCCCCCTCATTCCCTTCTTTGTATGTGTATACATGGCACTGTAAAGTTTATTTCTTTTTGTGTGGATCTATTTTTTACCTCGGTTTCCTATTTTGTGGCTGCCGTGCTGACCAATACCCTATCTTGAGTGGATCGGTGATTTCTTTGGTGATATTTTATATGCCATGGTGGTGAGTCCTCTATGCAGAGGGGGTGATCTTGCAGATGTATGGGTGGTTGGAAAGGGCGGTAGTGGCGATGGATTCGGGGGTTTGTTGGTGGTGCTGTCTATTTTGGGCAGTGCATTTTTTGTGTGGAATGTGGGTGGAAATGAAAATCCTTTTTTGCGTGATGGGGGAAATTTTGTTTCCCTATTTGGAATGTCAAAACCAGCGTGTGGAGAGGAGGAGGCTACTGAGATATTTGACCAGCGCACGTGGTGAGGGTTCAGCTATGGGGAATGCCTGGTTAGGATCCCTATGGTGGCATTAATGGTGATGATAGCAGATCAGGAGGAGCTTTGTTTCTACTTTTACCCCAGGGTCAAGTTTGAAGATAAGTTTTGTAGGGGTGGATACCAGAACTGGTTATTCACCATTACCTTCTGTTTGTGGGGTCGTGGCTCATGAAGAAGTGTCTCTAGATGTCTTTGACAAAATTTTGATTGCCAAGGCGGTGATTCCTCTGAGTTCAGCAGAGGGGGAGAATGGGTAGACAATCAGGTGGGCAGATTGGACGATGGTGGTGCTAGTTCTAGGGATTGTTTCATTGAATGTTTGGTTGGGGTAGGGGATAGAGGGTGGACGTTCATGTAGCTCCCTTAAACTATTCCTCATGTTTACATGGCATTGTAATGTGTAGATCTATTATTGCATGGATTTTTTAAGGTTACAGGTCCCTATAAAACCTAGATTTTTGTTTCAGGTCGTTGAGCCTGGTTTTCTTGTTTAGGTATTAGGTCTTTGTAAAACCTGGGGAGCTTTTACTGGTTTATTTTGTTGGTTTTAGGTCCATGTAAAACTTGGTTTAGTTACTATTTTTTAGTGGGTTTCCCTATCTAGGCGGTTTGTATTGCTTAATCTTTTTTGATCTATAAAGGGTTTCGGGGCCCCTTCAAAACTTGCTTTTACCTTAATCTAAAACATGTAATAGAATGAGATTAATCAGAGAGTGGAATTTATTATTTGTATTGGTGACTAAGCATGTGGTGTTTTACAGTCTCAAGTATCCACTATGCAAGTATCCATCCAACTCATCATTTATTAATGCAAGTGTCCATTATGTAGAATTAGTAGTTATAAAATGGTGTGAAGTTTATAGAAAGAAAATCTGAGTCACCTAATAAGCAAAAATTTGGCAATTAGATATAAGGTGCAATGTAGGCTATAATGAAAAATTGATTTCAATAGTGTGTCGTCTCAAATCCATAGCTCAATAATAATACACAAAATTTAAACGTGCTAAGGAAGTGTATAAATATGTTGGTACTAATAAGACTAAATATACACTAATAAATTTTACAAAACACCAAAATGCTATTCATAGGGAGAAAGTTTAGTGTAAATGCCCCTCACAAAATCTTAGAACCCCATCCCTACTCTAATACGAATGATAGATATTGGAAGAGTCAAACATAGATTAAATAATGCATAGATAATTGAATACATAGAGATCAATTATTTCAATATAAATAATAAATTCCACTCTCTAATTAATCTCATTCTATTACATGCTATTATATAGCCATAATAATAGCAGAACAACTTCCTAAATAATAGGAAGACATAATAACAAATAACCTAATAATAAACATAGGTATAACCAATATAACCACTAACCTATATATGTATATCACTATAGTAAATGTTATTTACCATGTTATCATATGGTAACTTACACACAATAAATTCTGATTTACCACCCTCTAAATTTACCATGTAAACATTATCCATAACATAAACAAAATTTTAAAGCTCAAAATCTCAAAGATCATCTTTATATTTTATCTAAATTATTAGGACAAGCTTGATTTTGAAAGTAATAAACTAATTCATGATACCAATCATCTTCAACCAACAAACAATTCCAATCATTCATTTCATGTATAATTTTATTTTTTTTAGAGAAATTAAGTAACTTTCATGGACTAAAAATGAGGTTTAGCATTTAAAGAATTATCAATAGATAATACCAAAACATTTATACTATAAGAATCATTTTATGCTAAATATTTTGACAAATCATTTCATTTCATGGTTTTATATGTTTTGAATTCAAGATCACACTCCTAAATTATTGAAATTTATTTTACTAACTTTCACTGAATAGTTTATTAGTTAAAAATGTAAGTGTTATCACTTTTCACCCCTAAGAATGTTGTTCAAGCATTATTATTTGGATGATAATAATGGAAACACTTTTAGACTATGGATGGCCTAATAAATGAGGTGAATATCTAGATATGGACTATCTCCCTTGATGCTTCACCCAAACTACTACTAAACCTATTCAATTGAAAAAGAAAAGGGGGAGAGAGAAACATGAAATTAAAAGGGGTGATGCACCAAAATATTTACCTCCAATTGTATATTCACTTATGAAGTGAGTCAAGGCTGATCAAACCACACAACTCCAAGTTGAGGTTCTCCTTACATCAATATTTCATCATGGAGGTCTTGGAAGATGCAAGAATTAGGAGGGAAAACCAAAAGATGAATTGAATAAACACTAATGATAAAATTCCACATATAATTACATACATAACCATCTATAACACTTCATATGACCTAAAAAGAGATAACCTACTTGTAAAGAGGTAAGGGTGAGAGGATAAAATAGAGTGAGTTATAATACTAAAACTATCAATCATGCACAATCACAAGTATACACTAAAAATTAAGCTTGAATAAGTATAAAACAACATATTATTCATCTCAAAAGTCAAGAATAAGTGTAACTTGAGTAGAGCTTTTCCATACTCAGATTGAGGATGCTTACAATGTCAAGATCAGGTATACATATAGGAGAAAATGAGAGAGGAGTGAGAGAAGGGATGTGGAGAAAGTTCAAAATTGAGACCACATGTCATTAATAAATTAAAAAGGTCTAAAATGGATATGAAACCATCTAAATAACCTTATACACAAGTCTCACTCATGCTTGGTGGAGATTCCTCAAAAAGTTGGCATAGGAGATGTGTCATTTTCCCTTTGAAACTTCCCTAACCTCCTTTATTGAGGGATTACACACCTACATAACCACCTATTCCACATTTTTATATATTTTTAACACCTCATGAGATGATGTGAAACTACTCAAACTGATGCTATAGGTCTGACATCTCATATGCCCACTTTGTTATCTTACCAAGCTTGCCAAATGCATGGTAAAAACCTAAAACTTGGTGAATTAAAATTATTTGGGTATATAATATGTGTAATTAGTATTTTAACACATTTTAATGTTGGAATATACCTCCATGCAATTTTATCCCTTTACTCCACCTAAAACTCCCAAAAATGCCCAATTTGGTCTTTCTAGGCCTCAAGAAGCCTTGAATTGGCTTAGGGGGTAAAAAATTAGTTTTAAGGCTCAAATAGATCATTTATTTGGATCATTTGATATTTTTAATTAGGGAAGACCTGTTAGAGTTGGAAAAACTTATAAATTCTTCATAAAACTCCCAAACAAAAATTCTTTCTAAATTGACTTTTTGCTGCCCTATAGGGGACACATAGGTGTTTTGAAGTGACTTGGGATAAGTTTTAATATTTATAAGGTGGATGATAATTTATTAGAGTATTAAAAATATTTATACACCCTCTCATAATATTGGGTGGCCTTTAACATGCCAAGATCATTCAACATACTCATTCTAAGAGCAAAAGCTTGGAAAACCTATAATTTTTCATCAATTTATCATGGTTGAGAGCTCCAAATTGATTTAAAGTATTTGAGAACTAAAAATAAGATGATATTAAGTATATAAAAATATTAAATTTATGTTTCATTCCCATCAATGGCCCCTATGAGGTTTACACATACATTTTCCATACACCAGCAAGAGGCAGTCACCATTCTAGGCCTAGTTTTGCTTGAAAACTTGATTTTTCATCACTAAACATTTATAAACCTTATTAAATTACCTTTATAAGATCATAAAATCTATTACCATACATAATAGTAGTCTCCAAATATTTTGTGAGGTTTCATGCAAATAATCACTAAGAAGACTAGCAAAAACCATTTCCAGCCACCTTTAGGGCCATACATGCCCAATTAATGGATCCATTGGGTGATATAAAGACCTTTAGATGTCACCCATATGTAATTAGGACCTAAAAGTTCATTTAAAGTCATTTGGATTGCCTAAAATAATTTTAGGTCTCTAGAGGGGTTCTAGGGAGGTCAAACTTGTTAAGGATGATTCATAAAGAATAAAGCTTCAACTTGAAACTCAATGAAAAAAATTGGAAGGGAATATGGGTAACCTACATATCATAATATAACTAAAATACATGTAATTATTCCTTTGACATTTTATCATTTCAAATGGACCTTCTCAAGCTTGTAAGATTGACTAGGCAACTTGAGTTATATGTTTGATCAAAAGGGAGACTGAAAGTGATTATTTTTTGACCAAGAATTATTATTTGAGATATAAAAAAACCTTAACCATGTCTTTAGATGAATATTTTTCCACTTATAGTTCTCATATGGCCTCAATACTTATTTATGAGATTGCTAGGGTTTTAGACCATCTTGGCAATTTTGGCCCTAATGGGCTCTCATCTTATTTTATTCTTATTACAGAGGTTATAAAACTTGGAAAAGAAATTAATGTGGATACCTAACATTTATAATGATATTATATTATCATTTTGAATTTTAAAACCTTCCCATTTCTCTCATTATCCAAATTTGCAACACTAGAATTTCTTCTTCTTTGCAACCTCAAACTATCACATTACCTTGAAAAACACCTCAACTCTGGCTGTAAAAATATCATTGAATAAATAGAGAGATTATTTAATCCTCAATCCATTAATTGAGTCTTACATAAACCTAAAACAAGCACTTTAATATACAAAAACTATTTTTTTCACTTGAATGAGGTCTTTCTACACTTGGTCTACATTTGAAGATGTAAGAGGGCAGTTACAAATAGTAAATAAACATGGGACTATTAAAATGTGCATGTTTATATGGATTAGACCATGTGATTTACCCATTTCATGCTCAAATAACTCAAGCGATCTTCAAATATGACTTTGGACCCACTTGATAAGACATCACTAAGGTCTTTTGAACTTGTAAGGTGACATATTGAATTTTGCATTACCTTAACATTTGCAAAAATACCTGAATTTATACAAAATAAGATATAGATCACATTTAACCTCAAATAAAGCATTTAAACTTTATTATCATCATGATAGCTCATTAAAACCCTCCTTAAACTTAAAATATGCATGTCATGGCATTAGGCTTCTCATATATGGCATTAACCTTGACTCACACAAAAAACCTTAAAAACTAAACATGTCATTTGAAGGGAGTTTGACTCAAAAGGACCACTTAAAATGAATCAATATTAGTTTGAACATGCTATGGGTCAATGGTGGTGATTTAACCTTTTAGGGTTTTACACAAGTAATTCACATGTTTGGTTAAAGGTTTGAGATGTCTAAATTAGTTAAATAATATGCACTAGTTAAGTACTAATTTATTATGAATTTTGAACTTATTTGAATTTCTAAAAATAATAATAACTATGCATAAATATATACTTATCTTTAAAGTGATTTTATTATATGATCTAGGTTTTGGATAGTTCTGAGTGTTGTCAAAAATATTCTAGGATCTATTTTGTCACTGGACAGTAGCATCCCACCTAGACAGTAACACAATACTACTATAGTGTACTCAAAGTGGAGCTAGTGTTCCCTTTACAAGATTGTTCCTATTTTCTGGGAGTACCTTCACCTATGTTTTTAGGTCTTATTTATACACACATGAAATCTAAAGCTATGTTTTATGCATATAACACTTGATATAGTATGCAAACCCTTACCCTCATTGCAAGTATGGCATCAGCAATGATTGTGTGTTGGTTAGTAGGATAGGCTGGACATCCCAAACAACATGCTATGAAGAGAGTTTCCTACATACCAGTACTCTTAAGAGGGATAAATGCCAATGTAGTTCTCCCACCTAGTGCTTGATTCAAGTGTAAGTGAATGCTAGAATGAGAGTGTAATTGGATGCCTTAAGTGTGATTGAGCTTTGAAATATTTGAAATATAGGCTTAGGGATGATACAAATGGTAGTATGCATAAGTATGGTAGAATAGGGATAAAGTGCCTTAATTTTTCTCAATTTATCTTTAGTTTTAATAGGATTTTGCATCTATTTTCCATCTAATGAATAAAGGTCAAATAGACTTATATTTATAGAGATATGTATTTTATGTAGATAAGAAAATGTGATTAGGCCAACATTAGGAGGTGAACACATTTAAAAAATTATAAATTTAGGAGAGTTATGGAAAAGTAAATTAGTACCCAATTGGGGACACTAGCATCATGTGGCTATAATGTTCTAAATGTGGTGCTAATGTCCACCTATCAGACTACTTGGCAAACTAGGTTGTTATATGGGAAAGTTGTCCTAAGACTATGTTTAAGTTGATTGTAACTATGTATGGTTTGCACAATGATTGAAAAAGTGTGGAAAAGGATATATGATAGGTCTAGGTATAAGATAGGAATAGGCTAACTCAAGTGACACTTTTATCATCCAAATACCACATTTATGTGATTACATTTCCCCCCTTTATGATAGAAATGAAACAAAGTGAAATGACTAGTATAAAGGAAAAATAAGATTACCTACATTTAACTTGGAAGTGAAGCCTATGCAGCTAAGTCTAAGTTTGTGAATTTGGGTCTACTTATGTGAAACATGATCCAAAGTAATGCCCTATAATGAAACATGAAAAAATCAATCCTTACTTAGGAGATGATTAAAAATAAAAGACTATGCTGAAACAAAGTAATTGATTAAAGCTAAGTAAAGAGAGTGGAAAAGAATGAATACACCTCATTGGATATAATTTAAATTAATACACCAATGTATGAACCTAGTGAAAACCTATGTGTGTAAGTGTACATAGTGATCATATCATTGAATAACTATAACTGAGCTGATGGCTTGATCAATCCTCATATGGGTAGCTCAAGAACTTAAATCAATTTTGAATCCATCATTGTTCACCCCTATTTAGTAGATTTTGATCTAGGAATAACTTGGATAAGATTGTAAGTGTGTCTAACCCTATCATGTGGGTGGCTTAAAAAATCAAGTAGGCCATGAATCCATCATTTCCTACTAGTGTGAAGTAGATGCATCTATAATTTAACTACATAAAGTGATAAAAGTATCTAACTAAGTATATCTAATGATGTATGTCAGTTCTGCATCCACTTAGGTATATTAGGTGACTCTGGGCCACTTGGGAATGCCAACCACTATAGATGGAGTAAGGCATGAATCTAGTGTTAACGTAGAATGTGATATCAAGTGTATACAATGTAGAAAATGACATGGAGTTTTCCATTCTATCTGAATAGCCTATGTGTAGCTGAGTATATAGAAACTATGTGTCATGCACATATCCCTAATCTCGTATCTAAGTATATTGAATATGAATTGATTATGTAATAACTAAATTTGTGTGATTGAACTGAATGTGGGAGTGATCATGCCATGCATGATGCCCTAAAATTTGAGTAAAATATATGAATTTGAGCTAAAATGAGTGTGTTTGAGCAAAATCTAAACAATACTATCAAATTTATGACTATATTTGTGCAAATTTATATTGTATTTGGTGTAATAGTCAGCTAATCTAGATTATCCTAAAGTTGGGGATATTAAACACTAGTACCCAATAATGGATAGTAGCACCCTGTGGCACTAGTATCCTAATTTGGGTACTAATGTTTATTTGGTCTAAAATCTAGTTGATCTAAATTGACTTTTGAGTATTTATTTTTTGTGTTTGCCCTATATCTAATTTCTAAAACTAAGCCTATGTGCTAAAATTTATTTGTGAATGACAAAGTAGGAACTTGATCTTTTTGACAAACCCCTATGAATGCCCCCTATTTTAAGGGTAGTTGTGAAGCTTGCATAAGAATATCCTAAAAATAAATAGCTCTACAAAATGTGTTAACTAGAGCATGTGCATGATATTCTAATTTAATGTACAAACATAACATCAGAATGCAAAAGTATTTGAACACAAGTAGGTAATGTAAGATGTATGTTACAATCTATCATTGCACAAGGGTGTTAATATATATGTAATCAATGTGTATAACATTAGACTTGAGTAACTACCTATGGGGATGGGGCATGATTTCCATCATAACACCCAAGTAGGAAGGGGAGATGTATAAGGTTTCTCATGGCATCAAAAATTTATGTGTGTGTGTAATAAGTAAAAAAAAGTGTCATGGTGAAGAATCATACATAAAATCACATGAGGCATGAAAAGGTAGGCCAAGGGGCCATAATACAAGGGACATGGGCACATATCACTAAATCTAAGAATGAAGACATACAAGGACATGTTAAAATATCCACATACGCAAGCAAAAAGCAATTTGTCTTAGAGCCACATAGAAAGACATATTAAAATGTCCACATATAAAATTAGGAAAAACACACATAAAGGACATGGGCACATGTCTAAGGTGTAAAAATAGATAATTGGCATAGAGCCAATGAATAATGGCATATTTAAATGCTCTCAAAGATGGAAGAAGCATAGAAAACACAATAAAGTATAATCTAAGAAAACTAGAAATGAAAGCATGTATAACTGTGTAGTATAAATCTATGTAAATGTTAGGATGTACATATGTTGAGTCTAACTAGTGATAGTCAATAGACTTTTTGAATAATGAGTAGTAATGATCAATATAGAGATGTATCAATGTGTAAACTAGAATGTATAGTAGAAAATATGTATGATATGCCTGTGAGTGGGTGAAAATATCAAATATATAAACCTAGATCGATGTATATGCTCACTATGGGTAGATGATAGCTAGTTTAGATTAGTGTAGTGGATCGGGGTCTTGTATGTAATCTACAAGCACTCAAAAATAAAAATTGAAGCATATGTGTATGATAAAATTGACTATACTAGGATAGCTAGCAATATGAAATATCTAGCAAGTAATAGAAATACAAACATATCAATGCATAGAGTCTGTAAATTTTTTATTTTTGAAATATTTGAATGTTTTTATATTCTGACATATTATATTATTTTTGTGTTTTTTGGATATAATCTATGTATAAGCAAATGAAAATAAACTATGTACAAGGAGCAAGAGAGAGAAGGAAATATTTACAAGAGTAGGAACCATACTAACCAATGAGTCTCATGGGAGATTCACTATCATCATGAATTATGTTGAATAGGGGAACTATGATTGTGCATGTGGTGTAAAAGGGCAAGTGTGAGCTCATGATCTACTATGTTATGTATCTAGGTTTGAAGTTTCTTGTGTAGTGATGTTATGATGTTATGGCATTGACTGACTATAGGCCATAATCCTTGAGACTGCATGGAAATAACTTCAGAAGAAGCTAATTATTAGACACACACTCCAAGAATTCTATGTGAAAGGATCTAAGTTGATTCTTTGGGTCACCCTTTCCATTATATAATGTGAGCTTGGGTGCCATGAAATCAGATCACAAAGGAGTTTCCTCTATGTGATGTGCCAAAGGTGTATGTAAGAGAGTGTTTGAATCCAAGGCATGTGATGGACTAATTGATCCCTTCTTGAGATGTAACACTTTAGATTTTAGAGTATGTATCTCATGCATAAGGGATTATACATCTAGAGTGGAAGAACTAGCTACAAGTGGTGTATTTGTCACTAATGGTTGAATAACAATCTTGGGTAGTGCTATTTAAGTTGGTTGAGTTGGATCCATTTGAGGTGTGACAACATTATTAACTGGAGGTGTTGAAGATTGGCCATTTTTTATCTTTTGGAGTTCTTCTTGAAGAATGTTTATGAAATCATCTTGTATATCTATATGTTTGGAGATAAAATATTTTAACTGTTGCTTAGTAATTTCATCAAATCTGTTGTTAAATTATGCCATGTATTTTAGAAGGTAGGAAAACAAGTTTTGTATAATTTAAAATTTTAGGAATAATAATCTATGGAAGATTTCAAAGATTAAATATTATAGCAAACTAATATTTTGGGAATTTAAATCTAAGTATATAGAAAATGATACAAAACCTAAGTGTGTCTAGGGTTAGGGTTTTGAAATCTATGGTTTCTTTAAAGCAATTTAAATTATATGTGAAATAAATTAAAACCCTAATATCAAAATTATTTAATTAGATAGGTTGTCTAAAAAATCATAAAATTAAAAGTATGTATCCCTAATTTATTGCATAATTTTTTTGATTAATGTAAGTTAGGGTTTGAATCAATATTCAAAGTAAGACAAGTTCACTAAATGATTTAACCTTCTAAGGTTTTACATAATTAATTATTATGTTTGGTTAAAGGGATGAGATGTTTAAATTAGTCAAATAATATGCAATAATTAAGTACTAATTTTTAATGAATTTTGACCTTCTTTGACTTTCTAAAAATAGTAATAAATATGCATAAATATAGACTTATCTAGAAAGTGAGTGTCATAAATGATCTGGGTTCTATAAATTTGGTTTTAGATAGTTCTAAGTGTCGTCAATAGAATTTTGAGATCTATTTTATCACTAAATAGTAGCACCCTACCTAGACAATAGTGTCATATTGTTGTAGTGTCCTCAAAGTGGTGCTAGTATCTCCTTTACAAGATTGTTCCTATTTTTTAGGAGTACCTACTCCTATGTTTTTAGGTCCTATTCTTACATGCACAAAATTTGGAGATCTATGTTATGCCTAGAAAACTTGATTTAGTGTGAAAATCCTAAGCCTCCTTACAAGTATGGAATGAAAAATAATTATGTGTTCATTATTAAGATAGGCTCGACATCTTCAACACCCCACATGAAGAGAGTTGCCTACATACCAATACTCCAAAGATGGATCAAGCCCGATAGAGCTCTCCCACCTAGTGCTTGATGCAAGTGCAAGTCAATTCTAGAATGAGAGCGGAATTAGATGCTTTGAGTGTGATTGAGGTTTGAAATCTTTGAAATATGGGCTTAGAGATATTGTAGATGGTAGTATGAAAAATTAGGGTAGAATAGGGATCAAATACCTTAATTTTACTCAACTTATCTTTAATTTGAATAAGATTTTGCATCTATTTTCCATCTAGTGAATAAAGGTCAAATAGACTTGTATTATAAAGATATGTAGCTTGTGTGGATAATAAAATGTGCTTAGGCTGACCTTAGGAGTGTCACACATTTGAAAAATTATCTGTTTAGGAGAGTTAGGGCAAAGGGCAGTAATGCCTAGTTGGGCACACTAGTGCCATGTGGTTGTAGTGTCCCAAATGTGGCACTAATGTCTTCATATTAGACTATTGGGAAAACTGGGTTGGGATCTAGGAGAACTATCCTAGGACTATGTTTGAGATGAATGTAGCTATCTATGATCTAAAAAATGACTAAAAAAGTGTGGTAAAGGCTCTAAGATAGGTCTAGGGATAATTAAGAATACGTTAACTCAAGCGACACTCTTAGCATCCAAATACCACTTTTAGGTTATTACAGGTGGTAATATTTTCTAACATTAAGAAAAATAGGTACATTAGATCTTACAATAACCTTATTTTCCATTAATAGATTAAAAAAATTGATCAATGAAAAAACTAAAGCTAAAACAAATTTTTCAATAAGAGGGCACCTAATTTTTATGTCTTTTAAAACTTGGCTCATATAACCAATATGTTTATTATCACCATTTTTATAACTTTGATTGATTACAAAACCTATGGATTTATTAGTTGAATTTACATAAATAATGAAGGTTTTTGTAAAATTAGGTTTAATAAAAATGGGTGCACTTATAATAGCATTTTTGACATTATCAAAATTAGAATCTGCACCTGAATCCCATACATATGATTGATTTATCTTCAATAAAATGTGTAATGGATTAGATTTATCAATAAAATTTGATATTAATTTATAAATAAAATTAATTTTACCAAAGAAATATCTAAGACTAGATTGATATTCAGGTGGTGGCAGTTTTTAAATTTCTTTAATACATTTAGGATTGATCAAAATACCATCTTTAGAAATTATGTCATAATAACTTCTCTTCAATAACACAAAAGATAGTTTCTTGGGAATAAGATAAATACCATACTTTATACATCTTATGAAAATATCATGAAGATGATCTAAAATATTCTTTATATTTTTGGAATAGACTGTAAGATCATCTAAGTAAAATTAAATGACTATTCTAATTAAATCATCAAAAGTTACATGCATAGCTCTCTTAAAAGTGGCACCTTCATTCATGAGACTAAAAGGTATTTTGTTAAAATAAAAAGTCCCTCTTTGAGTGGTAAAAGTTGTAGCCTATCATCTAGATTGACAAATATTTGATTATAACCATAAAATTCATTAAGTAAATACATTATTTCAGATCCTACAACTTGTAAGATATGATCAATATTGGGAAGAGGAAAATTATCTTTTACACTAGATTTATTTAAATCTTTAAAGTCTACATAGTTTAATATCACTAATATTTTTACATATGTGTCTAAGTTAGCTACCTAATTAGAATATTTTACTGAAAAAATGACACCACCATCAAGCATATTATCAAGCTCTTTGTTGATGGTGTCTTTTGGCAAAGGGATTATTCCTCTTATTTTCTGCTTAATAGGTTTAATATTAGGTTTTATAGGAATATTATGCTTAATAATACTAGTATCATAACCCTTTAGGTTTATATATGACTAGGCAAAAATATCAATAAATTACTTAAATTTTTTAATGAATATTACATTCTCTCCATGCATACATTATATTACTAAATAAATAAATTTAGGGTCCTTTTCAGTTCCTAGGTTGATAGGAATAGTTTCTCCAATTATTCTCTTAGAAGGTTCTTTAGTATATGAAATCCTATGCTAAACATTCTGAGTAAACATTGATTCCAGGTTCACCAAACCAACATGTAATTTATTAGTACTTAGATTTAAGTAATCCCCAAAGTTCAAGCATAATCATCATATTCAAAACAATTGCCGTTAAGAAAAGAATCAATATGTTCATCACAACTGAAAACATACCAATTTTCATTTAAATCAAGAATTTTAGGTTTGTTTTTTTTGAAAATGAGAAGTCAATAGTGGGATCAATTTTAATTTGAGTAGGGTTAGAATTAAAAAAATGAGCTTATCATCTCAAACATTAAATTTTATAAGTATATGAGTGATACTAAAGGCTTCAAAAATTTCAAGTAAACCCCAAACCTTTTTAGTATATTGATGAAGATGAGTTTGATTCATTTTGTAAACTTTCCTAACTTGTCTAACAGTCAACTCAGAATCACCAAAGACTTGTAATTATCTAGCATTCAATTAAATGGCTTTTTATAGACTTAAGAATAAGGATTCAAATTTAGATGTAATATTAATATTATCAAAATATAATTTGTAATCATAATGAAAAATTTATCCTAAAGAAGAAATAAGACAAATTTCAACACCATTACCGCTTTGTAAAAAAGCACCATCAAAATATAATGACCATAAATTATCATTTGAAAAAGCATTGTCCTACTATTTTTTAGGTTCATCCAAGGTCAACAACTCATAAATACTTATCCCTCTTTCCACATTAACAACAATAGGAGGTAAAGAATCAATAAGATTGCTAAACCAATCTTATCTTTGTATAAAATTAATCTCATTTCCCATCGGAACCCAAGTTGTATCTTTTACAATAAAAACACCAGTTTCTTTTGACCAATATGTTCATAGAATCATGACATAATTATTAGGAATATCCAAAATTTGAACATTATTCATACACTTAATTCTTTCATCCTGCTCAATTTTAATAACAAGATCATGAAACTTACCACAACTCTTAGTTTGTCATGAATCAAAAACCTATAAGTTTTCTGTTATTAGTTTCTTAGGAAAGCTTAATTGATTAGCAATAAACTTTGGTGTTATATTCTTTGAAGCACTAGTATCTAGAATACAATTATGTATAATTTTATTAATAAATTTAATTGATACATAAAAAGATGGAATATAATCAACATGAGAATCATATATTTGAGCAAAAACAATAGACTAAGATTGCTCATTATTCTTTATTTCTTCTTAAAATCCTAATTTATCCTTAAATTTGGGTTTTTAGTGGCATCATTAATTTTATCAAGTTGTTCTGGTAAACCAACAACTTATAATAATGAAAACTCTATTTTGATAGTAGCCAAATCATCTATAATATTATAAGTTCCTACATCTAGATGATGTATATAAGTGCAATTCTTGGGCTTATAAGAAGGATATTGAGGATTATTAAATCTAGTAGATAAAGGATTATTATGTTGGGAACTAATTATAGCATTATCTGATGCAACATTATTCTATGTACCTTTACCTTTATCAAGATTTTTACAAGAAGAATATTGATTATTAGCTGTGTTATTTTTATGATTAGAATAATATTTTTATCTTGTATTAACTGTATAAGCATTTATATATTTGAATTCCTCTAAAGATTCATCAGATCCACACATATTTATATTTTTAATAAGATCAATGAAAATACTCTCTTTTCCTAGAATATATCTTTTAAATTTTTGTACAACTAAACAAGTGCTAGGATCATGATCCAACTCATAAACATTACAATAATGAACATTTTATTCAATTTTACTTTTTCGAGGAAAAGAAGATTTACTTGATAAAGATGGTTTATCATCAAGTTGCCTTTTGATGATGACTAGTTCATTGCTAAGACTATGAACTAATTTTAATTTTTTTGCATTATCAAAATTTAAGCCTATTGTAGTTCTATAATTAAAACTAACACATTTTAATTTCTTTTCAAACTCAATGCAAAAATTTATAGTTTCTTCATAATCCACAAGATCTTTATCTTCTAAGTCTATTTTAAATTTTAAAGTTAAAGCATTACAAAAATATAGTCTAGACAATCTTTTCAAAGGTCTAACATCATGTGGGATATTTTATCATAGTCTAGTGAATCTACAAATAAATCGATAAATGGTTTCTCCTAGATCTATAGAGATATTTACTAATTCATTAACTAGATCCAAATCTTGTTTAGGTTTACCAAAATAAAATCTAACCATTCCTCAATATCATTCCAAGTACAAATAAAATTAGAGAGAAGACTAATAAAAATTTGATAAACTTTTCCTTCTAATGTTTGAGAGAAAACTATAAGAGATGCTTTTACATTAATAATACCTAGAGTTTCACAAATTAGTCTAAAATCATCCAAATAATCCTCCCATGATTCAATAGGTCTTCCAGATAATTTAAGGATATTAAGATATTTTAATGAAGGATGCTTACTTGGACAAGCACCGATATTAATAGGATTTCTATGAATCCAAAGATTTGCTAAATATTGAGCTATTTCATCATTAAAATCTACCTCATTATTAGTTGCTTCAGTTTGATTTATATTATTTTGAAGACCTGTAATCAAGTATCGAGTTCTTTATTGTATCTTTTGAATTTATGGTAGTTGTTCTTACATTAATGTTTTTCAGTAAATTCAACTACTTGACCAAACTAGTTTAACTCTAAAGTTGTATTAGGATTAGTAGGAAAAATAATATCCTTAGGATGAAAAGAATAAAAAATAAAATGAACTCAAGGTTGAGTATTAATAATCAATATATTCTCTTTCTCTTCCTTGATTCGTTGGTTAGTTTCCTAAATATGGTATTGTTTTTCACATGAAAGACTTGCCTCTATCTTACTAATTTATTCTTCTTCGTCTTCTTCATTTATAACTTCAATTATGTGAGGTAAATCATAATGTCTGTTATACCACACAAAATGAGCTATATTAAAAATAACATCAACTTGATTATCAACAATATCAATTAAAGGTTGTATAATTGGAGGAGGACCCCCAATGGTCACAGATAGATAATGAAAAATAGAAAAATACTTATATAAGAAAGCTCTCTAATAGAGTCACCAAATTTGTTGATAATTAAAATGATCATGTCAACAAATTAAACCTTTCATGTATTGTGAAGATTAAGATGAAATTGGACCAATCTAATGGTAGGGTTATAATAGGTCACAAATGATATTATATATGTGCAAGGGTTTTTTTAAATGTTTTGGAAAATAATAGGTAAGTCAAATAATTATCAATAATCCATTATAATTCAAAAATCAAATATCACTTAAATCAAATGAAAGGAATCAAATTATAGTTATATAATCTAACATATCTGATAGAAAAAGTCTATTAAAGAGACAACCTATTAAAGGAAATATATTTGATCCTTTTTATTTCTATTTTATCAATTTGATTATGATCTTTCGATATCATCGTTAAGCTCAAAAGAAGTCCAAATAAAATAAACCAAATGAACCAAAAGATAAATAAAAAAATTGAAAATAAAAACTAAATAATGAAACTGAAATAAAGATTAACATTACTAATTAGATAACAATATATCTAAATATGAAAGAAGCTATTATAAACTACAAACAAACTATCAAGAAATAACTTACAAATAAGAAACAAATAATGTAAACAACTTTAATCTAATTTAAACTGATAAGAAATCTAAGTTTAAACTACAAGACTAATATAACAACTTATAGAAAATAAAAGGCTAATCCAAACACGCAAGTGAATCCAATTAAATAAAATGAAAATTAACTAGTAATAGAATAAAAACACTAAATCAAACAAGAAGAAAACACCTAAAAATAATCTAAACTAACCAAATTGAAATAAATAAATGAATGATGATTAAACCTAAGACATAATAAAAAATAAACTAAAGGTAAACAATGGTGAAATGAAATGTAAATCTAAATGAAAATAAATTAAATTAATACAAAATTTACACTTTAATAAGATGAAAATAAAATCTAAGTCAAAATAGATGAATTAAATCTAAAGAGATAACAAGATGAAGTAAGAAAACTAAGTAAATGAAAAGAAAATAAAACTAATCTAAATAAAGACTAATGAGAAAATGAAATCTGATTATGAGTCTTAGAAAAGAGTCATCTTAGTAAAAAATAGAATAAGATTTTATTGAGAAACAACTTCAGTATAAAATATATTTGAAATGACAACTATTACAATTTGAAAAGATCAATAAAGTGTCACACATGGTGATGTAATCATTATTATTTGGGTTAAGTACTTTAGATTCTATACATCTGATTACATATCTATAACCATCATAAGATATTAGACTTAATAGAGTTTAGATAATCAATTTATAAACTAAAGAAAATAAGTGGACATACATGCACTGATTAAACATATTACTTGACTATTAGAAGATATATTATTGGTCTATCTACAAAATTTGTATTATCTTAGAGATGTTGCATAGAAAAGAGGATAATGAATAACTTTTAAGTAACTCAGATTCTTTAGAATATATGTATAATATTTCTCCCCTTTTTTGATGTAACATTGACATCCTTTTAAACAATCTCCTTAAGATATGGCTAGGAAAATAATTTATAACTAACTTTAGTTAGTTCTTTGTTAACTATAATTAACTTTAAGAAAGTAAATTAGTTAATTTTATAACTTGAATTAAAATTCAACACTTTAATAAAGTCTTAAGATAAAAATTAAATAATAGTAGATGAAATACAACTCTAAATAGGTGGGGGGCCTTTAGTCATTACAATCATTAAAAATAAACATTCAAAAATGTCAAACAACATAATTTTTATTTGATTAGGTAAAAATAATAGGTTTTATAAGAACCTAAAACCTAAGTATAAGTAAAAGTATGATAAAATAGAGCAAGACCCATAGGTTGAGAAATAAATTATGGAGTTACCAAAATAATAAACTATCAAACATAATAGAAGATAAAACAAAAAACATAAAAAATAAATTACTTCAAGAGGGAAGATTCCTCCATAAGTGCATTATTGGCCTTGGTTTCCTTCACTTGCTGCGTCGATCTATTCTAAATGTTTTTTGCCTAGGTTTTATTGATTAGACCTTTAGCAACATCCTTTGGCATTATTATCCTCAACTTCTTCTGGGGAAGCTCCTTCTCTGGTGTTTTCTTGATGGGTGATTTGAGATAGTGTTTTCAAGAAAAAATATCCACTACCTCAGTGACCTACTTTTAGGGAGTGCTCTCAACCCCAATGTATTGTGAAAAGGATGAATAATTTTAATGAATATTCAATATTAAAGGAGTTTCACTCCTTTATCAATCCTGCTAGGCCAAATCTAGCCTCATGTAGTTTATTTTTGAACCCCTCCAACTATTTTTTGTTCATCCTAATCACCTCCAAAAGGAAGGCCTTACCTTTACCCAAAGACTCTATAATATTCCTTTCCTCTAGAAAAATAGGTTTCAGTTTGGTGACAGTGAGTTGGAGGAGTTACTCACTGGATCTTAGATAATGGGCTTATAGGGGAGGGTCTAGGTAAAGGGAAGTGGGAATCCATGATAGGGTCTTCTTTGAAGGAGTCCTAGAAGACCCTCTTGATGGTATTTCTTTACCATGTAGGGTTTTTCAATGTTTAACCATAAAAAGGATGAGGCCTTGATGAATGATAGTATTGGATTCATTTGTATAGAAGGTGAGTGTCATGCATTCTAGGGAATTAATTAGGAATTAATGAAATCTAACCTTGAAACCTTAGAAATGATTAAGAATTTGAAAATTATGCAAAAATATAAGGGTAAACTTACCTTCTAGGTTAATATATTTCATAATTTGTAAGGACACCTCTATCCAATACCTCTAAAGGTCGATGTGTGGGAATCCATTCTTATCAATTTTTATGGTCTTATTAGTATTGAAGAATGTATACATCAGTTTCATCTTCTTTGAATGGTCTTTGAAAGTTTTTACCCCTTCACAGGACATACCAATAACTTCATCGATTAATTCCTCAGTAATAGATATTTTTATCCACCTTATCTCCACTATTATCTTATTCTAGGCAACCAAAAACTCCTTTACAATGGATAAATCATGTCCTATAACCATCTACCTGAATTTAGTAAGGCCATCTTTATACAATTTCTACCAAAATTTCTTAATGTTCTAGACCTCTGAGCAAGAAATTAGCTCCAGTCTATCCTTATCACCCCCATACTATTCTTGTCTATGAGCAAGAAGTTTTAAAGGTGTTTATATTTCATCATTCCCTAGTAGGACTTGAAAACAATAGATTCAATATGTATTAAAGGATTAACTTCCCCCACCTTGAGTTATTAAATCCCCATGTGATACTATGATGGTAAAACATGATTTTTAAATCCCCTTACTTTGGATATGAGTTTCATGTGTGTGGCTACCACTCTATCACCCTATGAAAAAATGGATTCATTTTGAATTGATTTAGTGATGTGTGTGGGGATGTGGCTGCCATAATGCTAGATAGATAAAAGGGGAAGGCTAACACCAAAGTTAACAAGTAAATTAGCCACCCTATTTCCTTTATGATAAGTATGAATGATGGATGAATATGCCATCTCCTTCGTAAGTCTCTTGGTGTCATCGATGAAATTTTTAATTATGTGAGAAGGGATGGTTTTACCATCCAAGGCATTAAAGATGTTAAGGGACTCACCTTCCATAATTACACTACCCAACTTGAGATTGGCTATTAATTTGAATACCCCAGAGCACCATTGTGGCTTCAGCCACATGGTTAGTCTGAATACACAAAGGGCCAACATACGTAAAATAATCCTTACTAAGTTTTTGATGACCCTTATTCTACGTATAAGACCAAGACTTCATTTTGAATCCCCATGGAAATTAAGCTTTACCCAATCCTTAGGTGGTGGCTTCTACCTGACATGTTTTCTCAACAACTCTTTAGAGGGAGAAATGATTTTTTATTCCAAATCCCATTCCTAATGATTTTATGTTGTTGGTACCAAATAACATAATAACAATAGTAATTTAAATAAAATGAAATACTGTAAATGTGAATTTCATATGCATTTAACCATATAATTTAGTAAAATATAATCAAAATAAACTACACTACATAAAGTACAAACTTTCTATCATGTGTTCATAAAAACCAAAATACAAAGTATCCACATACTCAAAAATATCAAAGTATCACCAACAAAAAATTGAAGTATCAAGTTTTAACTATAAAATATCTTAAGAAAAAACCCACTCATCATTAGTATCTAAAATTACTTCAATCAAAAGATGCTTTATTTTTCACATATTCATTATATTCCATTGTAGTTATAGGGAACTTAACCAATTTTTTACCCAACTCACTGCCCTCATCATCTATCTCCAAATTTATATTTTTAACCATCCTGGTAATAAAAGGTGAACCTAAAGATGAAGGACTGATTGCATAATTTTTACCACTAGAAGAAATAGACCTATTTTTTTCACATGAATAAGGTGGAAACTGATCAAGACTTAATTTAGAACACCCCACACATCTACTTATTATTTCAAGTGAGGGAACTTTGGTATTTAATGGCACAAGAGAACGTGAATGGATTTTTGCAATCATTTGAAGTTCATTTTTAGGAGTAGGTGAAATATGCTCAAGATAATTATGGGGATCACATTGTATAAAAATATTCATAAACTAAGAATAACCACTTATATTTCATCATTTGTGAGGATGAGCTCTCCAAGGAGAACTTATTTAACCTCTATATCCCCAGACATAAGTAGGATTAGATCGAAAATAGTTTAACACATTCCAAAATTTAGGGTTAACAACATCAAAATGAATAGACATGTGAGTACCATGGTTAAAATGTCTAGGAAAAGTTCTATCACCCCTAAGACCATGAAAAAATTGACCTCTTTGAGCATGCCTCTATATAGAAGTATCATATTTCCACTAATCATTATTATGTTTGTAATTATTTCCTTCTAAATGATGTGAATTTGGAGGAGTCCAACCAAACATTTTACAATGAAATGTAAGACATTAAATGAAAATCAAAACTATGTTTGTACTTTAAATCTTGATTTATCAATGTATAATGACTTCATGAAAATAGATAAATGAAATCTCACAATTGCCACTATTTAGACTAAGTCAACTCACAAAACAATTACCAATCTACATATCTGATATTATAAATACTAAATATATTCATTAGTCACCACTTATGAATTCAAAACCACTTGTTAACATTCAATTAAGAATTTAATTAAGTGAGATAGTCATTAATGATAATTTCACATAAGAATGCATATTCAAAATTGAAGCAAATGACTTATACCCCTATAAGCAATTTTAGATTTCATGACCCTAATTCCTCAATATGGTATAATGTCTAAGTAATTTTAAATTTTAAGAAAAAGAGAGGGTGCCAAAAAAGACATAAAAATAGTGTCATTAATTAAATGATGGTTGACCACTTGGAGTTGGGTTGTGGAGATATTCATACATTCTATTTGGGCCTTTTGGAAAAAAATGTACTTCAAGGTATATGTTTGTATTTAGTAGCTTTATTTAAAAAACCAAATCCTTTTTGATTTATATTATTTATTAGGGAAAGGGTTTTGTTATTCCTTGCTCATTCTTACCTAACCCTTATCCCTTTACCCATATTTGAGTAAATATTGAGAGCTAAAATTAGATTTGTGATGGAGTGCTATATGGACTCAAACATCTGTAGGATCACTCTTTCAGACCATTACCTCAACATTTGAGACATTGTAGACCAAATGCATAATGAATAATTTTTAAAATAGTCTGTCAAATGTATTCACAATTTTTGTATGGGTCTCCACAATTGACCAAGTCAAAAATACATGGGAGTTCCTCTTAAATAGGCAAGGTAGGTTATATCATGCAACAAATTATTATTGGATGAATAACTTATAAAATAAGAATATCTATTATTATTGTGCACTCAATAAATATGTGCACAAAATATAATAATATCTCCAACAATAAATAAATCACTTCCAAATCAAGATTATATGCTTTAATCCAACACCTTCCCTTAAGCACAAAATAGGGAGTGAAAAAAGATAAATTAAAGAGACTAAATGGGTCCTAACAACTAGGCGTGATCAAGTACCAATGTAAAAAATCATAGTGAAATACAAACTATCCCTATGGTAACCAATCTATCTTATAGAAACACATGGATGTGTAGTGGATATAACCACCAAGTCAACTAAGAACTGGTACTCCATATGAGGCTAACTCTATACAAAAAAACAAGGGAAAAAGAGTCATCAAGGATGAAATGTATCAATATAAGGTACCCAAAAACCATCAGGACAATAGTGAGAGTGAAGAAGAAAACATATAATGCAAGGCATCCCAAGAATCATAACTTAGAATTTCAACACAAACCTGTAGTAGGTGTATTCAATAGAATGAAGTCCATAAAAAAATATGTACCCAATCAACTACCTCCAAAAGAAAATGTGGTGTTCCAAGGGATAGAAAGAATAAAAACACCTAAAGTAGTATATTCACCCCCATAATTCTAAATTAGGTGTAGTGACTCAAAAAACATATCTATATGAGTGGGCCAAAATGCAGACACTAGGATGCACCAGACTAGTTACTCTTTAGAGGGAGATCAAAATCCACAAAAAATCTAAAGGAGACTTGCAACATCAAAGATAAATATATAAATATCTCAATAATATATCCCTGGTGGTAATGTTATAGTCAACAACTAAAGAGTAAGTCACTCAATATGGATCATATAAACATGAAGAAAAAAACTACATGGCTCTTAATGTGACTATAAATAAATGTCCCATAAATAAAAATATCACTAAGTGATGCAAGGAAGTCCATAATGTAGTTAATGTGTAGTAGATGACATATATTAAATGAGAGATGTTTTCTCTAAAAAACACATGTTCCTAAAAAGGATCTCAAACAACCAAGGAACATCAAAAGGTAGGCAGAACAATGTACGATCGAAGAAGCTGAGTGATGGAGGAACCTTGCCTATAGAGTCATGTAAAAGAATGATATCGATGATACCAAAAATGATTATAAATCCACCCCAAATGAACATGAATGGTGGATATAGATGCATGCATATGAGTGGGTGAAAATTCCATAGTAAAAGAAACTCATTGGCATACAACATTAGTCTAATACCACATCATGTTGTATTACTAAATCTGGTACACATCCACTTGATGTAATTTTATAGTGTGATCTACCAGATTCCAAACAGCCCATTATTTATGTTAATCATATTATTGTAGATGATAATTATATGCCTATTATTGTTTCACACTCTACACATCCCACTCTAGTTCTACCTACATATATGCTTGCTTATTTTGAACATCATACCACTAGCTTTGGCTCCCACATGCTTCATTCCATGGATCACTCTATTAGACTTATGGGAAATAAAAGAATTTATACAAAATTTATCTCCCTATTCTTCCTATTATGTGGATTAATTGACATGTCATTGGTTATGATGTAGGTGCTTCATATTCATTGGGATATGTTAATAGAGCTCTATCTTTTGTTTACTCCACTCTTTGTGAGGATATTGAGATACAAATGGGATCTTATGCACCTTCACTCAGGCTTGAGAAACCTGAGATGATAGTGGTCAGATATGTACCTAACACTTCTTTGGATGCTACCTCACATTTTTCTACTATGGAGTTTGTACCCACTCATATACAACCATCTTTATCCACCATTCATATTCATTTGGGGTGGATTTATGATCATTATTGGTATCATTGACAACATTTTTTGAGAGTTTTTAAGTGAGGTTCCTCCACCACTCAACTTCTTCAACCACACATTGCTATACCTAGCTTTTAATGTTCCTTAGTTGTTTGAGCTCCTTATTAGTGTATATGTGTTTTTTAGAGCCTACATATCTCATTTTATAGATGTCATCTACTACACATTGAATGCATTGTGGATTTTATTGCATACACTTGGTGATATTATTGTTATATGGGACATCTATTTATAATCACACTGAGAGTCATGCAGATTTGTTATGGAGTTTGATCTTCCTATGAAGAGTAGCTAGTCTGGTATAGTCTAGTGTTAACATTTTAGTGTTTTGTAGTGGGATTGGCCCATTCATACAAATGTGTTTTTTTGAGTCACTACACCTAATTTAGCATCATGGGGGGTTTGTGTGTGTGCACATAATAATTTAGGTGTTGTGATTCTTATTATCCCTTAACACACCACATTTTATTTTAGAGGTAGTTGATTGAGTTCATATTTTGTTTGTTCTGATCTTTGTGAGGATATTGAGATACATATGGGATCTTCTACTCCACCCAAGACTAAGAAAATTGAGAATATAGTGGTCAGACATGATCTACCTAACACTTCTTTGCATTTTACCTCACATTCTTCTACTGTGGATTTGCACTTTCAACACATCCTGCTCCAGTTCAACCTGCATATATGCTTCTTTTAAGTAGCATACCACTAGGTTTGGATCTTGCATGCTTCATTCCATAGGTCACACTACCAAACTTATAGGCATTATAAAGTATTTATAGGGCATTTTTCTCCCCATTTATCATGTTATGTGGATTGGTCAACATGGCATTGGTTATGATGTAGGTGCTTCATCTTCATTAATATCTATTTATAGAGATATATATTTTGTTCACTAAACTCTTCATGAGGATATTAATCTATAATAGTCTTTCAAATGTATTTACAATCTCTGTATGGGTCTCTACAACTGACCATGTCAAAAATATATGGGAGTGCCTATTAAATAGGCAAGGTAGGTTATTTCATGAAAAAAATTATTATTGCATGAATAAAATATAAAATAAGATTATTTATTATTATTGTGCACTCAATAAATATAGGCACAAAATAAAATAACATCTCCACCAATAAAGAAACAATTCCCAAATCAAGCTTATATGCTTTAATCCAATAATTTATAGGCTTGTGGTGTAGTATACTTGGGTGGTTGAACCATTTCAAAATGTTTGAAAGGATTAATGTCCATTGGGTATGTGTAAATAAATAAATGATGACTAAATTTTAAACATGCATGAAATGTTGAGGGAACCGTGTACATCTCATGTATCCAAGGTCATCCTAAAATAATGTTATAGTTCAAATAATTTGACATAACATGGAACAAAGTGGGAAATTTATGGGGACCTATTGTAATATTTAATGTTATTTATCCCAATATTTTCCATGAAATATTATCAAATCCCTTGATACTCATATTAGATGGTTCCAAATTAGATGTTCTAATGCCCATTACAGAGAGAAATAATAAGTTGCAAATGTTGAGTTTGGATCCATTGTCCATGAGAACTCATTTTACCTTTTTGTTTCAAACACATACTAGATATAAAGTGGAAAATAACTATTTATAAGGTGTTGGGGTTATAAATATTCCTTTTCAGAGGATATATTATGTTTAGTCTATTTGGTTAATATAGAGGCCACATATAGTGGCTCAACATTACAAGGGATCAAGTTCATAAGTAATACATCTAAAAGAACATCCTTGTAATGTGAAGAGTTATGTAATAAGTATAATAGTGAGGTGTTGGTAGTAGTGTATTTGGATTGGGAAAAAAAATTCCTAGGGAAGATGATTGCTTCATGCACTCCCTTTAGCGCTTTGTAGTGATAGGTAAAATCTCATTGTAGACATTAAAATAAGGAGTATGTAGGAAAATAAGTTTTGAGTCTCTTATAGATTAGAATGAGTTAATTAAGCATGAGATGTAACAAGTAATAACCACTATAAGGTATTAGAGCATGAACTAATTAATATAACTATCCATGGAAAACATGATTGGAAAAGATATAGTAATTTAGGGATCAACAATAGAAAAAATTAGAAAACCTTAAGTGACTTAGGGTTTTGATGTTCAAAGATCGAGTTCACCAAATGTTTAACCCTAAAATGGATCTAGGTTGGTGTCATCTAGATTATTAAAGGGGTATATACAAATGAAATGGCACAAGGGTGATAATCAAATACATAATAGGTTAATTAGATGTTAAACTTAGATATAAGCGTACACTCTAAATTTATTTTGTTGAGATAGGCTAAATATGAAAAGTAAAACTATGCTATATTTTGGCCAATTGCCCAAAAGAGAACAAGGAGAGCTAAGGGATAGAGATGTAGAAATCTAAGGCTGGTCTAGATAATGACATGGGAAATATTCTTAAGAGGAGAGAGTCATCATGGGATATGAGATAAAAAGCACATCTAAATGCTCTAATGTGTTGCTAAGGATCTTACTTATTTTGAAATTTTATAAATTTTATAAGTTCCCATTATGAGGGGTATGGCCTAATAGGGATGGATGGATTAATGGGTTCATTGTAAATTTGCTCATATGTGAGCATATTTTTCTACCTAGAGGCATAGGCTTCTAGATTTTCCATCCTGTTCATAAGGATGTTCATGAAGTCAGGTTGGGTATTATATTGAGGAATACCCCCTAAGATGTTTTTTGTGGGTGTTGATAGGTAGGGAATGGAGTAGAAAAGGGTTTTGAAAAGGGATAACCAACATAAGTGGTTATGATAGGTTGGGACATAGCCACAAACTATGGGACTTGTAAGGGTATATTTTTTTATGATGATGAGTGAAGATAAGTGGATTTAAGAGTTTACAAGGAAGCTAGATATTGAGTATTCAAAGGGACATTTTGTTGAAGAGGTTGAATTAAGGGAACCTATTGTAAAGGTTGGGTTTGAGGATTTGAAGTTATGCTAATTTGGTAAAATTACTAAGTTATGGGGTGAAGTAGTGGGTGGTAGAGTAAGTGTAATTTGAGGTGTGGTAAGATTTTGGTCTTGGATGATGGTCATAGATAGAATATTAGATATTAATGGGGGTAGATTATTCAAGGGTTATAATACATTGGTATCATAACATATTGGAGGAGGATTGTTGAGAGAGGAAACCATAGCTGTAGCAATCCCTTCAGGTCCCTTTAAGGGCATGTCTAAAATAATTATAGAAGATTGGGTGTGAGGGGAAACCAAAATATGTATGGATTGACTACTAATGTAATGATTAATGGAAATTGGATTAATATCTAATATATTAGTGAATTTTAGGTCTCCTTGGGTATTGAATTAGGGAATGTCTCACCCCATGGATTCAAGAGAGGTGGAAGGACTTAGTTGTTCTCCATGGATGAGGATGAAGTAGGAGATTCAGTTTATTTCAGTGACTACTATCACATAAAAAACATGTAGCACTGAAAAGAAATAAAGAAATGAAATACAAAGGCACATAATATTCTTTTTGGTTATCTCATTTTAGTGAAAGCAAACACACACACTACTAAACATACTTAAAATGTTTTTTAATTTTTAATAGAACTAAATTTAAAATATGATAGGGAGAAGGGTTAATGAGGGTAATAATAAATGGTAGTCTAAAGATGGTATCAGGTTTAGTTTAAGGATAGGAAACTCTATATACATAAAGGTATGTTAAATATTGATTCCATGTTGGAAATAAGTATGTGGCTTGGTATTAGGGCCTACCCTCTCAATTCATAGACCATAGTGATAAGGGTGTTAGGTGCTTAGCCTTTATACTTCTTTGATAAAATTTTTATACTTGGCTGGTACATTGAGTCAGCTTTCCCCTTGGTGATGAAATCTTAGGTGAGTCCACCTTCGGTAGGAAAATGTTTAGATGGTTTTTATAAGATTTAATATGGTTTTGGTTGTGTGATAAAGTGTGATTATTATTATATATTGACCTACCTAGATTAATCTATATGAATTATCTAAGCAATCAAAGAGGATGAGATGCAATTTTTTTAAAACCTTAAAAAGGAAAGCAAAAATTTTAGATTTTCTTTCTTTTTTGAATGCAAAAAAACAATCAAGAAAATGAAACTAATAAATGATTTAAAAATGAAAATAATAGGAACAATGAGACCTTAGGGGTCCCATCGGGTGTGCCAAAATGTTTTATTATTTTTTGGTTTATTTTTATTTTATAAAATTAACTTACTAAAAATAGAAATGATATAGGGTTTTAAGAGGAATACCTATGATGGTAGTTATGTACCATTGATACAATGATATGGGAACTCATTTTTGGGCTAGGAAGGATTACCTACACACAAGAGACAACTTGGACAAGATTGGATTAATAAGATAGATGAGTGGACTTCCTAATATAAGATCAGTTATAGGAAGTGGTATACTTCATTAGAGGGATGTTAGTCCACTATTTTATGAAATAAATTGGATAATATAATGATATAAATTATAATAAATCATGTGATAAGATATGATATTAAAATGAAGCAAATTGATCTACTACATAGATATTATCAAAGCATTCATTCCAATATGTTATAGTTAAGTCTTATTCTTCTTGAATTACTTCTAATTGCTCGATGATTGCTTCTAGAGTTAGGGCAAAGATGATCATACAAAGTAATAAATAAAAGGAGATTTCACTATGAATGGAAAATAATGGGTGAGGAACTATGGGTAAGTCAAGTATTTAAACCACATCATGTATAATGCCAGGCAAGGTCATCTACAGATAGAAATGCATGATTTTAAGATTTAGAAATAACAAGTTAGAATCATTTTAGACTGTTAAAAAAATACTAGGTTATAGAAAGAAATAAAAACATAGAGATCGATGTCAATTTTCTCAAATTATATATCGATTATGAAATAGTTGTTGATCTATATAATGAATCATCATCGATCTTATCAGTGGATACTGAAAACTTAAAACGGGATCTGTTGACAATGTTGACCATAAATAAAAATGGGTCAACCCCCCTATAGTAAAAAATTATATAGGGGCCTAATATAATGTAATAGGGTGTTTTTTAGTTAATTTGATGTAATTTAATTCCATATTAGCCTTAGTCATGGTCTAATTAAGTCTTATATCATTTTGAGTCACTTAGTGGTCATATATGAAAGTGGCATGGTTCTCAAGGTGTCTAAGTGTTCTATTTTTCCTTCCAACATCTAATATGTCAAATTAATTGTTATGAATGTCAATCCCATCTAAAAATTGAAGGTTCTATAACTGAAAATCAAGAAAACAACTACAAAAGGAGTTTATCACTTGTATGGCCTATATGGGAGTTTGACGTGTGTGATACCCTTGTGGGATGACTATTAAACTTTATTAGACTCATCTCAGAATTTTATTAGATTTGGAAGTGATAAAAATGGTCAAAAACTATTCTACACCTTCATCACCCTTATAGACATGCAAAATTGATCAATAGGTTTATGCTTAGTATGGCTAATTAGAGAAGTTTCAGATCAAATGCCTTTAGGGGGTGATATTAAATTTATTTCAATTAATTTTCATAATAATATTTAAAGGATTTGTCACTTTTGATTTATGAACCATCCTTTATAAGTTGACTTTGTTTTTTTCCTCTTAAACCCCATACCCTACAAGTTTTCTTCTCATATGGATAGGTTAATATAATCTAACTAATGGAATTGAATATAGAGGACATGTTAATATTTCTCACATGTTTACAACTATTAGTTTCATTTTTTAAAGTGTTTTTATAGGCCAATCATCTCAAACTATAGGTAAAGGTACCATTCTATGTTACAGGTAGGTTTCCACTATTTTCAGAGTTTTCATGTCTTGGTAAAATTTTAAAAGAATGGTGGTAGGTTTTTTTTCATAATAAAAATTTCCTCTTGGTCCCTTCTCATTTCAAGCTCACTCTCCAAGTTAACATCCATGGGGTTGCAGTCATAAATGACATATAATCAATTTGTCCCATGACTGTCACACACAATTAATTGAGTGAGCTATGTTAGGGTCTTGAACACATTAATGGGGTTGTGATTAAGGTCTTAAGGTGTTGAAAAAATACATTTACATGAATAATAAAATTGAGTTATCTAAATGATATATAGCTATTTGTGACAACTAGGCCTCTTATGTAGCCAAGATTCATGTAGAAGGTTCATTCATTATCACGGTGAGTTACATTTAATGAAGGTATATCTAACACTCATGGAAAATTAATGCATATATCTAAGGTTTTGAGAATTATATTATAACATGAAAAAATAAGCTAAGCCCCAAATGGCATAGAGAGCATGAGAAGACAAGTTCCCATATATACATAGTCTTCCACCATTGATTAACATACATAGGAGCCTCTTAGGAGAATGTCATGTTGGAATGGAAGCTTTGACACATGTTTCAAATATTTAAATGTATAAATATTGTATTTAGATAAATTGATAAGGTATAATATTAATATAATTTCATTCATCATGATTATTTCCCAAACTCACAGTCATTACCTTATAACCTATAGTGACCACCTATAGGTAACACCTACAGAGACTGAGCAAGGTTATAACATAGTTTTAAACCCTATTTAAGCCCTCCTTAGGGTTATTAAAGTTGGAGGAGTGTCCTAGTAGTCCATGTTGATGAATTTAATTGGAAATTAAGGTTGAGGATTACCTTCAAAGGTGATGACTATGAATTCAGTGATCAAATCTCAAAAACATAAAAAATAAAGCACCTAACACATTTGGGAATGTCATATGACCATGTAATATGGAGTCTTGATGTATAAAAATGTAATCACATTGTATCCCATACATAAGAGAAGATATTTTAAAAATTATGAGGGTGAATGATTGGTGTAAAGTATTTTTTGAAGGGTTCCAACATGCATATTTGCTCATTAAGGTTTAACAATGACATCTACAAGATTTGAGTTCTAAAGAAACCTATACATATAAAAGTTAAAATGAATCATATATTCATGTTTAAATACTATTATTTAGTGAAAATTCATACCAATGATCACAAATTTCATCAAGAGAGGTTGATATGTAATGTTTTAAGACTAATCTACACCTACATGTGTCCTTTCCTTTGAAACTACCCACCTAGAACTGACTGCAAACTCCTACATCATCCATGAGGAGATTATAGATGTGGAGATACCAACATTTGTTGATAGAAGATAAATACATAGCATCTCAAATGATCATAATGGTATATCACATAGTTTATAATGGTAATCAATATCTATAGGACTTCATGTTGCTATAACACAGTCAACTGTAGCTGACTGTTAAGAGCTATATTTTGGGGTTATCATAGTGTGAAAATGATACAAATGAGTTAAAATTATTTTATAATGACTGTAGAAAAATATAATTATTCCTATAATAATTTTTTCAATCTTAAACCATATAAGAAAACCTATAAGTACCCTTTCAAACATAAAACACAATAAAAAATTACACTCAATCTTGACCAATCAAGGTGTATGAAGAGGTATGTGGGAGGTTGGAGTGATAAATATACCTATAGAACCTTCATCATTATCATGATAGTATCAAGAGGCTATTACCAATGGAGATAATGTAGAGAAAGGCCCAAGTAACACAACCTACAATCATATGAGAAAACCTTGCATGCAATCCCCTTCATCATAATCTACCTTCAAGGTTTTTAAGAAGTTAAAGGGTCTAATAATGTGATCAAGGATTGAATTTTTTTGAAAATAGTATTCATCTCTTTGATAATCTTTTCCAATATTCACCTTTCTTGTGACAATAGGGGAAGTACCCTTTGTTTTTTCTTAGACAGAGGGTACTCCCCTATGGTGCAAACCTACAGACCTTGAAGGAAAAGGATAACTAAGTGAGATGAGGATGCGAAATACATTGAAATAAGGTGTGTAAATTTTAATTACATATAAATAAATAGGTAAAAACATCCACATATGCTTGAATCACAAAAGAGTGGTTAAAAACTTCAAGGATGTAGATAAGCCTATTAGGCCTAAATCACAAATGGGAGGCCAATATCACTTTCAACCTTAGGTGAACATTATAACGATATAAATAATGTTCATAGAAGAATATAGGATGTATTTAAGCTTTGGGTATATATATAAGTCCATAAGAAAGACACTTTTGGCTTAAGACCAACTCAGGCCTATGCAAAATGGTATACAAAGCTCGATATGATAGATTAAAATGCTCACATATTCTTGGAGGGTGTGCATGGAGGTTAAAGGATATTTTAAAAGTTGAATGGGGTCCTAAAAATTTATTTTGTGGAATTTTTATACAACTCCAAAATCACATATTTATGAACAAAGCCTAAGGGTGAAAAGACCCTAAAACCCTCCAAAACCCTGACTCATGACCCAATTGGGAAAATGAGGATGGATAAATATATATATGGATCAAAATTAACATTAAATTTTTTTATGTTACATAAAAATCTCTAGGTATCCTTCCCATATACTTTAGTTTTACCCTACTTATACGAACATGAGGAAAATAATGTTTTCTTGACTATTTTTGATGTTTTGCAGGTTCTAGGAGGTTTATAGAGAAGAAAAAAATTTGGGAGAGATATTTGGACTTAATATAACTAACTATAATAATTAAATTCATCATCAAAACCCATAAGTGTTTATAAAAGTGCCTTCACTTTAGCCAATCAAAACTACCAAAGTGAATAAGCTAGTGAGAGGGTTAAATTTCTAGGTGTGAGGCCTTTTAAGGTTTACCTAATGAATCTAAGGAAATGTAAGGAATTAAAATGTTTAATTAAATATTATTTATGTATTTTAATTAAACACTAAAGCCAAATTTGAGGCCAAGTGTGAGTGGTGAGTGAAAGAGGAGTTATTTGGATTGTAGGTAGTGGTAACTCATGTGTAGAAGAATCTATAGAATTAGGGATGAAACCAATGAATGGTGGATAATTTATAAAACCCCTCCCTTTCATTTCAATAATTATATATTTCCTTATTGAGTTTTTGGATGTTATAAAAGGGATAAATGATGAAGGAAATTTTTTGAGCAAGCAGGAGTCCTAAACCACATTTTAGGAGTTTTCATGTTTTTGAAGGCCATTTGTCCTATTAAAATTTGCATGGTATATCTAAAAATAATTACCATGCTTTTATAACTAATTTTATTTGCATGAAACATGTCCTAGTGACCTTTGGACTTCATTATTTTCTTCTCTCTCTCAAATTTTATAAGTAGCAGCCATTTTGGCTCTTGTAGAATAATACCACACCATGTATGATGAAGCCCTACTGGAATGACATTGTATTTTTCATTTGAAAATTAATTAAAATATTATTTTAAGTTCATAAACAATTTTATAAGTATGCAAAGTGATGTATTGTGGAGTTAGTGATAATTCTCTATCCTTGCTTGCCTTATCCTTTCATGTTTATGCAAGAGTTCCTATTCTAATAGGTCATACATAGTGTAGTCAAGTGTGTTAGGATATTTTAAAGTGTGATATTTTCCTTAGAGTGTGAATTATTCCCTTTGTTTCATTTACCATGTGTTTATTTCATGAACATCACCTCTCTATTGAAATTTTCATGTTAGAATCCTTTAGGACGTTGACGCTAGTTTGTATGTCTTATTTCATTATGATAGGAGTATGATGATCATGTGGAAATAATCTTAGTTTATCACCTCATTGTACTAGTTTAATTTCATGTAATTTTATAAATCTTTTCCCCACAATCAAGCATTAGATAAGTGATAATAATTTTAAGAAACATACAGGGAGCTAGCCCTTAAATATAGAGGTTCACTTCCACCATAGGTACACCCACATACCTGGAAGTCTTCTCATGTTACCCAAATATAGAAGAGTTCTGAACACCCTATTATAGGGTGTAAAATTTTGAGACAATAGTTATGGCACATCTGATGGGACCCATTGTCTTCAAGATAACTTGTCAAGGTGAATGCTAGTCTTAACAAGATCAACTATAAATTGGTGTGCTACTCAGTATTTGGTGACTCCATCAAGGTAAAATCTAGTTCAAGGCCATTGTTTTGCCATAAAATTGATTCCATGAATCATGGTTCTTACTATGTGATCATCTAGTATAGTGTTCAATCCTATCAATCCACCTATTCAGCTTGAACTTCCTCTTGAAGTTCAATATCCTCATCCCAATCTACCCTTTGAGGACCAAGCAGATTTTTCTAGCCAAGGAAGTGAAGAAGTGGAAGAAATTGAAGAGATTGAAGGAAACATGTAGAGGCCTCATGCCTTCCCTACCTTAAATACTAAAAACACAATTCATCTTCAATAATATGATGCCATTCCTCCTAATGCCATAAAAGGTGTGCCTACATTCAATGATGAGAGTCATGTTACACCTAGTGAGAATATCAAGGATATATCTAGCTTTTATAGCTTCCATAATGTCACTCAAGAGAAAATTTCGATTATAATCCTTTCCATGTCCCTTAGAGGGAAATATCTTGATTGGTATAGGACTTTAGAAGGTGGATGCATCACATCATGGGATGACTTTGGATTGTTGATAACTTCAAGGTTTGAAAATGAGAGTGATCATGCTTATCTCATACATCAACTCAATGTGATCAAAAGATGATCCACAGAAATAATGCATGACTTCAATGAGAGGTTTTAAAATATTTGGTATAGATTACCTCCTTCTATGGGGCCACTTGTTATTTTTTTCCCCTACCTATTTGAGATCCACTGGTACTAAAATTGATATCATGCTTCAATCCATGGGGGGTTCCACTCTTCTTGAAACATATGAACTTTCCATCAAAGCTGAACATGGTCTCATCCAAGCTATAAGGTTGCTTCCTAAGGTTTTTATGAATTCTAATAATACTCTAAATGTGTTCCAACTTCCCAATGCTAACACCAAGCCTACAGCTGCTCCTAAGAAGGCATAAGATGATGTTGATTGGTAGTCAAGGTCTAAGTTCTTTGAGTCAAGGTCTAAGTTCTTTGAGTCAAGATGCCAAGATCTAAAATATTAAAATAGGAAAGGAAATATACATCAAGTTTCCTATCATAATTCATATCCTTATCAATAATAATTTGTCCAACAATGTGGAAGAGGAAGAGGTCAAAGGTAGCCTAACTCTAATAGGCCTACTAATGTGTACAATCCTAACTCCACTACCAATGCAAGGGAGATGGTATAGGTGCATAGTAACTTGGTGCAAGGAGAAGATTAGAAATAATTCCAATTCATGGATGATAATGAAGGTGGAGAGAAATATATTTTTGCGTAAGGATGATTTACTCCTCTCCTATCAGCTAAAGATGAGGTCATGATGCAAGCAAATGAGGATTGACAACCTCATAGAGAAAGTTTCACTAACTTCTTGGTGGAAGAAACTTTTATACTCAATTAAGGATAATATATTGTATAAAATTAAAGGGACATGAGGAAATATCTAGGAGGTGACAATAACATGCCTAAAATCTCATCCAATCATCCTATAAGATATCAAAGCATGGTTTCAAGTGTGACAATTCCAAAAACCCTACACCTACTTCAAGTCAAAATGTGGTAAGGTCTACTCAAGGTGTATCTATTCCTAAAAATCCAAGCAATAATTTTCCTCCAAGGAATAAATAAAATGTGAGTAATAATTCCATAAACATAGTGGATTCCTTGAAAAGTGCCAAAGCATCAATCTCTTTGTGAGATGTCCATCATATGCCTAGCCAAAAAGAGCTATTACAAAATTAATTGTCCAGTATTCCTACTAGTTATTTAATTTCAATTTAAAGTCATAGTAATGTTTTACTTGAAAATTTCCTTAATAAAATTGTTTAACCATATACTTTGGCTAAGAAACCTCCACCATTCTATCTCACTCTCATAGTGGGTGACAAATTGGTCCATAATTGCATAGTTGAAAGTGAAGCCTCTACATCAATCATGCCCAAAGTTGCAGCTGATAAGTTGTGCCTAAAATATGAACCTCATAGTAAATGAGTTATCCAAATAGATGGTACACATACCAAGATAATAGGTCTGATAAAAAATTTTAAGGTCTTGTTGTATGATTATCCTAGCTTTCCTATCCTCCAAGACATAGTTGTTGTTGACGTCCCAGCTCACTTTGGAATCCATCTTTCAAGAAAATTTATAGCTAATATTTGTGGATATATTTTAGATGAATGGTCCTTCTTGGACTTTAGGATAAGGTATGGGAGAAAAGTGACCATTAAAACTCAGCCTCTTGCAAAGTATCACATTGATCCTTACATTGAAACAAGCTTTAACTTAAATTGTGTGATCAATGAGAAGGCGGAGCCTAATGTGGATGATGGAACTTCTAAACTTGAAGGAATTCATGATTTGTTCTTGGATGATTATGGTGTAGATACAAATGAACATGACACATATGCATACTTTAAAAAAACTAACCTTGGGATTTATATCATGCATAAAGAGCCATTTAAAGGAGTTGAGGTAAGTGTAAAAAATTCTCATGTTGCTGAAGGTAACTATATGATTCATGAGTATGATGATGATAGGTTTATGAATATAATTGAGCACCATAGTGGGAATAATGATTTATTTATCCCTATTATTGATGAATATTCCCTTGATAATGACACTCATGAGGTAGATGAGAATGACTTGTGGCCAAAGTTTGATGTCATATATCAAGAGTTTGATCAAATTGGTAATGTTACTTCACCTCTCAAGAATTATATATCTGATTTGGTAAATTCATCTAACAAAGATGATTTTGAGTGTCTCAATAAGCATGGATAAAAGTCTCATGTTATGAATGAAGAATAACTATGGTAAAATCTCAATGCCATATGCAAAGAGTTTGATAATTTGGGTAAATCTCTTTTTTCTCCAAGAAATTGCATATCTAATGTTGAGATTTCCAAAGAGACTAATTATCATGTTGTCAATTTTAATTTAAGATATGAAGGTGAATGTCATTCTATTGATAAAAAATCTATCATTATGAAGCAATTTGATGATGTTAGTGTTCAAGAGGTTGTAAGCATGGAGAATGAAGCTAAGATAAATTTGGTTATGTTTCAAGGACAGTCAAAATATCCATATGATTTTAAACCAAATTTAAGGGTTTTGGATGGTAAAGGATAATATCTTGATACTCCAAAACATCAACTACATTTTGTCCTAAGAGAGGACAAGGTTGAGAGGACTGTCATACACTCTAATCTACATTTTTTTGGAGAGAATCCAATGGATATGATAGATATCACCATAATTGCAGCCCCAACTAATGTTTTTAGGGAGAAATAAATATAATTAAATAAGGTTACAAATATTCCATTTGAAAGCATAATAAGGTCCAAAGGTGATAGGCTTCTTGACCACACATATATGCAAGTGTGGTGATGAGCATGCTCCTCATGCTAGGCTAACTTCATGGAGTGACAAAGATGCAAGGGAAAATATTTTTGATCCTATTTAAGGTATGATAAGATTTTTCACCTCAAGAGTGAGGTTATTTAAATAGTATAATAGGTGTGTGTGTGTTGTCTTTCAGTTATGTTGTGTTTCATAAGTGTTTTAATTGAACACGTGTGTTTCTTTTGAGTTTGTCTTATTTTGTGTGATTTTTATTTGTGTTTAGTGTGTTTTCAAAGGAAATTTGTGTGTAAAAATGGTGTACATGTAACTACATGGCCCAATGGATAGGATTAGGCAACTGGTCTTGACATAGCAAGCATACCACCCTTGGGAAATTATTAAGATGTTGATCATTTTGACCACAAGTCAAAATGGGTCAAACCCCCCTATAGTGAAAACTTATATATGGGCATTGTTGATTGGCTAGGATCTAGCACAATTTTACATCCTCAAATGGGAAGTTTCAAGCTATGGGACAATGTGGCTTGAAACAACCTCCAGATTTTAGAGAAGCTAGTCTCTTCTTTTGTATTGGGTGTGGGGGAAAAGGGATAGGAGACTAAACAGAAACGCAAAATGCAAGAATTGAAACCTAACTATGGTGATGCGCCTGAGTGTAATCCTAATCCTAACTTAAGCAAAAAGTGACTATTATAGGATTCTATTACATTTAAGAGCAGACAAGTGCATGATCAATGTAAAAGATTGGAATAACAGAAACAAAGGCTCACAATAGGGGAGTCTTTTGCTGAGATACATGAATTGTCAACAAAGGCATAGCGTTCTATATTCTTAATAGAATCCTCCAATCACATAAGAGGCGCAAAAGTCACGCACAGTTATGTATAACTTTGGACTCCAGAAAATGGGACAAAAGCAAATAACATTTCCAATCATAACACTAGAAAATCTACAACATAAACTACTTTGTAATTGACACAGATAACATCAACAAGGACATAGTATTCAATTTTATTTTTAATCTTCCAGTCATACAAAAGATGTAGAAACACACACAATCATATAAACCTTTCAACTCAAGAAAATGGAACAAAAGCAAAGATATTGGTCAAAACTCTGAAAAGTCTAAAACTATAGAATTCCCCCCTCTTTAATTTACAATTATTCTTCTTTTATAACCTCAAATGTTTCCTTCCATCACTCCCCTTCCTATGCAATTCTCTTCCATCCTTCACTCACAGGGACAAAACAGACGGTGCATTCAATGCCTTAGATGCATCTTGGTCTTATCAAGAACTGCCCTGACTGTGGCATGTCAATCCCTTTTTAGTACCTCTCTTTGCACTTAAAATTCTTCATTCCATCTCCTGTTTGGCTGCTCAACTATCTACTCTGCCTTTGCTTATAGGGGACAAACAGATGGCATCTTTAATACTTGCAAGCCCCAAAAATTTACTCAGTGCATTGTTCCATCTACTCGACTTAACTCCAGCTAATTTTCCCTCCATTTCACTTTTGGCAATAGATATACGAAACACTGTTATTTTGAAATGGGAGAGGACACTTAGTCAGTTTCCTAAAAAAAATCAGCCTATTGCTTAAAAAGCACCAAAAAATGACACTCAGTGCTTTACAGCTAATTTTTGAAGACATGTGCCTTTATCAGCTTCTCTTTAGCTATGTTGTAGATTTATCTGAGGTACATGTTAGGCTTCTACAAATGGTGATACTTGGTAGCTTTTGTAGACCCATGAAGTAACACTTGGGACCCACCACCATTTTTTGAAGCCAACAAGAGGAACCCATGGATGTTGACACTTGGCAGCTTCTATTGTGCTTTGAGAGAGGTTTATCTTTAAAGCTTAAAAGGAACCCAAAGCCTTGGATGCAGACACTTGTCGCACTCTACGGAGGTGGGATAGGACATGTGGTGGCATCCACTTTCTTATAGGGTCCTTTGAGGGTCATGTGAAAGTTGACACATGGCCTCTTCCACTTATGCCTTCCATTCGATGATTCCCTTGCTGCAAAATTTGACGTTTACGTGCCTGTCATAATTTAGCCTCACCATTGGAACTGTTCCTCATTGAACCAAAAATAAACCAAGACATGAACTAAACATAATTTAGATGCCGCCACGTGGTGGCATCCACTTCTTCTCAGCTAAAATATGTGGCAGCTTCCATCACTTTTAGAAAAACAACACTGAGACCTTCTGCTACTACCACGTGGTGCATTTCGCTTGACTTTGACACTTAGGATTTTTGGAAACCTTTCACTGTAAAGAGATAAAACCCAGGTGCTGACACATAACTACAGATGCTGCCATGTGGCACATTCTGCTAAGCTGATATGAGACACGTGGCACATTTTGGACAACTCATAGAACATAAAGAATGTGCCTTAGATGATGACGCTTGGCAACTCCTGCTTGAATTCAACATTTAGGCAAAATGAATCAAAAAGGAAATAGAGCCCGTGCTCTATTTCATGACTTTGACATCTTGGACCAAAGAAGGTGAAAGCAAAATTTTGTAGTGCATGACTGAAAAATAGAGTGAAACGTAGAGTAAAATTTTACTCTATAGTTATTGGAAACCCTGAGGACTTTTGAGCTTGCTAAAAAAGAACCCGACTCCCACTCTAGTTAACCATGGTAAGGCATGATCCACTTGGATCAAATGGAAAATCCTTGAACATGATCCTTTTGAGAGATGGTATAATTTGTAGAGCAGGTTGTTTCTCAGTCATAACCTTAGATGAGGCATTTGCCTTATTGACCAACTGTATTAGCATCTTCCTTAATGGGTCATCAATAGCAAACCAATCATCAATAAAGATAAACTCACCAAGTATTTCTTGATTATTTTCAAATTGCTTGTCATCTATCACCATGGCAAGTGATACCCCATATATGTGTGCCTTTTGAGTGAGCACACCCTTCTTATTTACTGCTACAAGTTCATCTAGCTCTTCAAGGATCTTTGGGCATGCAACTCCATCTGTATTATGACCTTGAATAGGGGATTCTTGATCAAGCTTCTCATAAACATGCTCTTCAATACCCAACAGATCTGTACAAAGCTCTTTAGTCTCTGGTAGAGGCTCAAGGTACAACTGCTAATCATCCTTTTGTTCCTCATTTTGGTCTATTTGAATTGAATCCATTGTCATGATATCTAGATTCTTCTCAATAGGAGATACCTATAACTCATGTATGACTTCAATTTGTATCAGTTCCTCTTGAAGTTCCTCCATATCAAGATCAGTCTTCCCACTCTCGATTATAACTGGATGCTCAATTACCACCTTAAGAGAAGTATCAATGGGAAACTCCTCTTTAGGCACTTTTGAAGCATCCTCTATACATTCTGTAAGAACTTGTCCTGTAGCTCCAACCTTTTTTTCAATACTCCAGAGAACAGGGTCTTCTTGAGGAAGGGTGTTGGCGGAAGGGTGATGAAATTTATTTGTTTGAGAGGGAAAATGAAGCATGGGAGATTGATCGTGTGTAGACACCGAAAACGTGTCGACTCCCCTGGTCATTCCTCGTCTTATTCTTCTTCGCCTATTGAACCCTTGTCGATCACTTGTTCCAACAACCTTGACCCTGGCAGCATGTAAAAATGAGCACAGAGCTAAAGCTAGACTCTATCCCCATTATACATCTGCCGACGACGGTCTTTACCCGGCCGATGTCGCCGACGTCGGTCACCTATCGGCCGACGTCGGCAATCCTGTCGACGTCGGTCACCTTCCCGTTATCCGTTATCAGTTACCATTCGGTTTCCCGAAATGGTTGACGAACCGTCTCTAGAACCGTCCCCCGCCTTCATCAACCTCCGCCAACCATTCGAGACCAGATCCCTGAACGCTATTTGAAACGCTGATCAACCAACCTACGAATTCCTCCATCAACCTGCAAACTTCGACATCAACACTCTCAGCATCAACACTCCTGGCATCAACCAATCTGCATTCAATCCGACTCCAACCATGGCTTTCATCGCGTCTTCTGGCAGGTAAGTATTATTCCGTTTATTTTATTTCTTTCTTAGTTATTATTTATCAGTTCTGTCATCCCGATTCCCTCAAACCCCCGGACTCTGTTCAGACCCGACCTGACCTTACCCAGACCCTGTCCCGACTCTGTTCAGACCAGCATCCCTCGTTTACATCCCTGACCCTGTCCCAACTCTCTCAGACCTTGCCCAGACCCTGTCCTGACTCTCCCAGACCCTGTCCCGAACCTGTTCAGACTTTTCCCAGACCCTGTCCCGAACCTGTTCAGACTTTTCCCAGAACCTGCCCCTACCGACGCCGGTCACTACCCCGACCGACGACGGCACCTTAACCGACGTCGGCACCTTCCCTAACCGACGTCGGCACTACAGAGACCGACGTCGGCGACTGTGCAGAATAGTACTGCATATCAGGTACGCATCTTTTATTTTCTGTCATTTATTTCTGTCATTTTATCTTTCATTATTATTATCTACTTTCGTCCAATATTCTGCTTTTTTATCAGTGGGTTGATATCCTTCTAGGGAGTCTTCGTACTTTCGGGATCGGGCGTTCGCCTGACAGCCCACCATATCTTTGACTAACATTTTTCCATGTTTTAGCCTTTTCTTCGCAGGTGTCATTCCTCCACAGCAAAAGAGGAGAATCTTTCAATGTCTGATTTCGGTGCGCACGACTTTATCAGGTACTTCTAGCCTTGACCATTTCTTTTAGTTTCTTATTTCTTCTTTGAATGTAGAAAGCAATTTTGCATAGAAACATTCTGGCACGCCCGGTGGGACCCTAGGTCCTCCTTGGGTTCTTTCTTTCTTTCGTTCATTTAGGTGCATTAGGTTTCTTCCTTTTCACCTCCTTTCGTCTCTTCTTAAACGACATCATAAGCAGAACTAAAACGAACATTTCTTTCTTTCTTGCACTTCTAGACTAGCTAAAAGTCATATTCTTCGACTCTTTCTCCATTCGTCTTCATACAAACAAACATTTTGACTTGGACATTAAAACACTTTGCATTCATCTCTGTTTGCCTGCATCTTTTAGACCACACATAGTAACTAAAAATGCATATTGAATTAATCTAGATCACTTGATGTTACACGACCAAACCACCTGCACAAAACGAACATAAAACTTACCTGAGACAAGGCCCGACTGGGATTTCATCCCCCAGCGGATACCTTACCCATCCCGGTGACCCTACTTGGATTTCATCACCAAGGGGGAAGCCCACTCCGTTCTCTGGCGGAGGATAAACTCCAGTGGAAGTATATTTTGGCTAAGCGAAACCAGCTAACCACTGGAATCGTGAAGTGAGGGGAGCTTGCTCCTTAGCACCAGGCCTATACGGAAGCTAACACAGATTTCTTGAGCACCTAAAACAAAACCCAAAACCATCCATAGACTGCTTCTTCTAGGACCCGACTCACAAAGCCAATCTTCCTCTACACACATATTCTAAGGCATAAGCCACTATAATCCTAATAATTTACTTCTAGGGTTTTAGGATCTGCTTGTGTCTTCATCTTTTGGTTCTTATCTGCTTATTTGAGCTTGTGAGGATGTTCTTCTTTGCCTTGAATGGTTCTGACTCGTAGCCAGGCCAAGGCTCTAGTCGATCACGCGAGGCATCACCCTCTTCCATCTACCCCACCTACAACCAACCCTATAATGGAGTTCAACTCGAAAATTGAAAGAACTCCTACCAGACCATCTCCGACCCAAACGCCTATTATTACAGAAGGGGACCAAGACTTCGCACGATTCTTGGACCTCAATACCAAAGCCCTGCAACACTATCTCGCGAATAGCCAAATGCGAGACCCCTTTGGCAATCCAATTTATGGAATGCCGACTTCTCTCCTCGCGACGGCGGTCGTATCAACAACGTCCGTAGTCCAACCCTTCGACACCCAGGCTGTTGCCTCAACCAATGACCAACCTTTCACCAACCATCCAAGTGTGGCCTCTCCTTCCGTCGTTGGGCCCACTTTCACCAGGGTTTCGGCCCCCAATCAATCTCAGTCCACTCAACCACTTTCTACCCCCTTTCAAAACCTGGTCGTCTCTATTCCGCCCACCCTTACTCCTATCAACACTAGGGTGGCTACCCATCCGTTAGCCCATGTTACCTCTAACCAACCTCCCATGACAACATCAAACCTAGCCATGCCTTCCATCCAATCATCCTTAGTCACTTCTTCCGTCCCTACGACTAGTCATCCGTATGTTGTGCCCTTATTGGTACAACCGACTACGTCGTATACCTCTTCCAGCCTCTTTCAAGCACCTTACAATCTAGGAGGTGCTCCACCTGCCAATCCGTCAGTAGATATTATCAAGATGATGATGGATAAAATGTCCAACCTAGAGACCTCCATTACCGGCTCACGCAACACTCTCTCGTATGAACAAATCTGTAACGAGCCCATCCATCCTTCCATCCCCATCAGACCATATCCCAGCCAGTGGGAACTTCCTAAGTTTTCTCGTTTCTAGAGTAAGGAAGACCCACAACAACATTTACGGGCATTCAGACATGCCTGTTACCTTATCTCCCACGACGATGCGTTGCTCTTATGCATGTTTCCCATGTCCCTCTCGGGTGCTGCACTTGACTGGTACAGCTCTCTTCCCAGCCATTCCATCCTCACGTTTACTCAGCTGGCCCAGCTCTTCCTCGATCATTTCTCCATCAATATCACCAAGAAGGTCTCTATCACAGACCTCTATTCTATTCGCCAGTTCGAGGATGAATCTATTGCTGATTTCGTCGCTCGGTGGAGGAGCCTTATCAATCAACTTTCATTTTCTTTACCTCAGCCTGAGCTTATTGAACTTTTCTCTCAAGCCTGTGCTAAACATATTTCTTCTACCTTGAGGGTTCAAACCTTCCGCACTTTTGGCGAAGCCTTCACGATGGCTCGTAAACTTGAGTTACGTGCCGTTGAGGAGAATAAAGTCAAGTTGCGGAGTAAGAATCCCAACTCGAAAACCAATGACCCTTCTTCTAAGCCCTCCTCGTCCAATCCTAAATCTAAAGCTTCAGCAAATGCTGTGGTTGTTAGATCTTCCTCTTCTTCACCTTCAACTAATCAACCTGAACCATCCACGTCCATGAGCGCCACTCGCCAATTTCAGCAGAGATACATACAGCGACAGTTTACTCCACTTGGAGAATCATACGCGTCTGTGCTAGAAAAACTCGTCAAACAAGGGGCCATCAATCTCCCTCAGATCCGACCTCCACCACAATTTGATCCCTCACACGCCATCCCTGCGTGGTATAGGGAGAATGACTTCTGCCACTACCACCGTGTTAAAGGTCATGACACGGGCAACTATAAAACCCTTAAAAACATAGTCCAAGACATGTTGGAAAAGGGTGACCTCATCCTCGACAATCCTAACGCCCCTCCTAATCAGGGTATCGATATCTTCAAACAACCATTCCCTAATCATCCACCAACCCAAAACAACGTCCAGACCTTGACTGACAATACCCATGAACATAATATTCGAACAGTCAATACGGTCTCGCCCCTCATTTCTAACCAACCCCAAGAGGTGAGTTCATCCATCAGTCCATCACATGTGGATGAACTTCTTTCTCCGGCTAGTTCTCCCTCAACTTCTCTCATTTTGGAGGATGCCTCGACCTTACCAGCACCGCCAGTTTCACCATCTTCCTTCTTGCTGCCCATGGAGGACCCAACCTTTCCTACTCCTCGGCCACAAGTGGAGGGCACTATCATCCCTGCCCTTTACCCGCTGGAGGAGCTTCATTCACCAGTTTCTTCTCCACCCAGAGAAGAACCTATCTCTCCTTCATCTCCAACCAAACATGAACCTATCACAACTTCACCATGCTTTGGGCCCGAGACTACTACATCCGTCTCACCTTCAGTCCCACAACCATTGGCATCTTCTCAAGAGCCTAAGCCTCATCCCGCATCTTCTCAGCCATTTTCCTGACTAGTGGAGAGACTCGAACTTCTCCCTTCTAGGAAAGTGGAACATCAGGGATTGTGGGACCGTCTCACAGCTCTTCAACAAGCCTGGGCCCTCTCATCTCATGCTGCTAATCCACCCATGACGAAACCTCCTAAGACTATCAACAAAAATCCGATCTCCACTTCCAAACCATCTACATCTTCATCAACTTCATCAAAACCAAAACCCTCATCTACTCCGCCTTAACCTATCAAATCACTTGGTGTTCACCCCGTCTCCAACCTCACTCATCCACAAGTGAAGGTGGACTTAACCCAAACTTCAACTAATAGTAGTCTTCAACCTAAATCTCAAAAGACTGCCAAACCACAGAGGCGAACACCTCCTCTTCCGTCACCATTGCCCTCCATTTTGGGCCCGCATCCTTCAACCTTAACCAGAGTCCTTCCTGCTCCAACCTCTAACCAAAATCGGTTGCCTCCTTTGCTTCCTTTACCTACAGCTAGCCTGCCCTCTCCCAAAAGGGTGATACCTCTCACGAAGAGTGTACCGTCTCCGCCTGTCATCGCACCATCAACCCAGAAGGTGGTACGAAAACCCCCTCCCGTTTCGCCCAAGCAAAAGTCACCGACATTGCATACATCGATGAGCATTGACCCTTTAGTGGGCTCATACTCTTTGATCTTGCAACGACTTTTGCAAACTTCTAGCTTAACTCTTCCACCCATCAAACCCTTTCAACCTCTCGGGTCTAAACCTTCCTGGTTCGATGACACGAAGATTTGTTTATATCATCGTACACCAGGACATGACACCGAGACTTGCTGTGCCCTCAAGGCTGTCATTTGCCGTTATCTGGAGAAAGACACTCTTCTCTTCGAGGACACTTTCGACCGCCCCCCGACTCCTTCTCATAACCCTTCAACCTCTTCAAACCCATCCACATCTCATCAACCTATTACAACCCCTTCATCATCTTCACCTCCCATCTTTGAAATCAATGCCATTCACATCACCACTAGGTCACAAAAGGATAAGGCGAAAGAAAAAGCCGCCATTCCTTGGACCTACCCTTTTGTCAATCCACCTCAACCGCCTAAGCCTAAGATTTCTATCCTTGGCGCGCCTCAACCCTCTTCTTCTTCTTCTTCCTCTTCCAGACCAATCCACGACTCCATGTTGAAACAGCTTCACCAGACGCCTGTTAAGATGTCCCTCTACGATCTCATCCAAACCTCACCCCAACATCGTCAGGCCCTCATCCAAGCCCTGCAGGCAGCGGAGGTCCAACCTGAGGATCCCCAGCCACTTGCTGCCCTTGTCCACTCCTTAGCCCCTGTTGCCTCCATAACATTCAGTGATTTTGAGATTCCTACATCCAACACGGAAGATCAGGATGCCGCCCTCTTCATCACTGCCTACATCGATTGGACACGCATTAAAGCGTTATGATCGACGGGGGCGCTAGCATCAACATCATCTCCACTCATGCCTTTGATCAGTTGGCTCTTTCCAAGAATTGCGTCTCCAAAACTGACGCGATCTTGCGCTCTTTTAATGACACTACTGCCACAACCATTGGCACAGTCATCCTTCATATCCGCGTTGGTCCACGCACAGTCCCGGAGCTCTTCTACATCATCGAAGGAGAGTTCCAATACAACATCTTGCTCGGCCGACCCTGGATCCGCGCCATGGCCTGTGTCCCCTCCACCCTGCACCGTTGTGTAAAGTTTGAGCATGACGGACAAGTCCACACCATTCCTGCTGATCCTTCACCTTTCAAAACATGCAATACCACCTACCGTCCAAATGATGTCCTCATTCCTATCAAGCCGTCAACCCCGGCACTGCCTCCATCCGCGGAAGCTTCGACCAGTTCGCAACAGGCGGTCGCCCTTACACCTCCCCTTCAAGCGACAACCACAGACCCCATGGAAGACGTCTTCCAAAGACTTTCATTGGGAGAGTATTGCTTGCTGGATTTAGACATGTTCCAAACTCTGCAAGAGTATGGACGCCTTCATCACAGCCCCAGCTACGACCATCAGATCGGGATGATCATACCTTATGGTCCCCCTCACCTCCCCACCAACCTCGTCTATGGAGGGCTTAATCAAGCTCCTACTGACGGTAATCCTCTTTCTTCACCCCAACCTTTCACATCAGATTTTTCATTTCTTGGCAACCCCGCCTTTGCACATACTTACCTTTACAGGTGTGCATGGAAGGGTTTTGGTTTTGGATGCTATGAGCAGGGCTCCCATCAGCCTATCCAACCGCTCAATGATGATGACGCCAAGAAACGGTATGGTCTGGGATATCACGACCCCACTCAAGACCCTGTAGACCTTTATCCTGAATCAATCCTTGATCAATCTCCTCCACACTCACCTATTTCGCCACCTTCACCTACGGAGTCAGTGGTTTCCATTCCTCCTAGTTTTTTTTTCCATAAACACCATCCGCCTGGACCCCTTGACTTATCAGCTCAATGGGGTATCCAAGTCTCTCCCTCTCATTCTTCCCACCATGATCGAAGATGAGTTGACAACCATTCACACTGTTCACTGCGTTGACGATGACGCCATTCTTTCCTACATGGGCGCTGATGATTCTTTCATCCAGCGCTCCCTCCCTTCTGAGACCCAGGTTATGTTAAATGAATCAACCATTGACATCAACCTTCCTTCTTCTGATGTTCCTCATGTCTTAAAGATTGGCCAATCTTTAGACGCTCAGGAGCAGCTTGACTATACCCAGTTCCTCTCCGACCATAGCAAGGCCTTTGCCTGGACTTACAGTGATATGCCTGGCATCGACCCCACCATCGTTACCCATAACATTGTCACCAAACTAGAGGCTAAGCCTGTCAGGCAAAAGCTTCAAAAGATGCATCCTCGCGTTGCCCTCCTTGTCAAGGAGGAGCTTCAGCGTCTCCTTTCTGTCTCCTTCATCCAGCCCATCGATTATCCACAGTGGGTCTCTAACATCGTCCTAGTCACCAAGGCAACTGGGGGGATTCGGATCTGCACAGACTATCGTGACCTTAATCTAGCTTGTCCTAAAGATGACTTTCCTCTTCCTAACATTGACCAGCTTGTTGATCTTACGGCCGGCCATGAGATGCTATCTCTTATGGACGGGTTTTCAGGATACAATCAAATCCTGATTGCTCTGGAAGATCAGCACAAGACTACTTTCATCACCCCATGGGGGACTTTTTGCTATCGAGTCATGCCTTTCGGCTTGAAGAACGCAGGTGCCACTTATCAGCGTGCCATGACCTACATTTTCCATGATCTCCTCCACAAAATCATGGAGGACTATGTGGATGACCTTCTCGGTAAATCCAAATTTCGCCGTGACCATCTGACCATTCTCAACATCATCTTTTCTCATCTTCTTCAGTACAATGTCCGTCTTAACCCCAAGAAATGTGTCTTTGGGGTCCTCTCTGGCAAGCTTCTCGGCTTCATCGTTTCCTTCCGTGGCATCGAGATAGATCCCGCCAAGATTCGCGCTATCCTCGAAATGCCTCCCCCGACCAATCTCAAGTAGCTTCGCAGTTTGCAAGGCAAGCTCCAGTCCATTCGTCGCTTCATCTCACAGCTTTCTGACCGCTGCCAACCTTTTCATCATCTCCTTAAGAAGGACGTCATTTTTACATGGGATAAGGACTGTCAAGAGGCTTTTGAAGCCTTAAAATGCTATCTGGTCTCTCCACCAGTTCTCATTCCACCTAAAGATGACCAACCCTTCTACCTTTATATCTCAGCCACTCACCATTCATTAGGTGCCATGATCGCGCACCGAGACGAGCATCACCGTGAGCAAGCCGTTTATTATATCAACCGAACACTGGTCGACTATGAAACTCAGTATACCCATATCGAGAAACTCTGTTTGGCATTAGTCTTTGCTGCTACTAAGCTTCACCACTATCTTCTCAGTCACAAAACCTTTGTCATCACCCACACCGACCCTCTCAAATATATGCACTCCAAGCCATATCAAAATCAACGTATGGCTCAGTGGCTCATGCTGCTTGCTGAGTTCGATCTCGAATTCATCCAGCAGAAATCTATCAAGGGGCAAACCATCGCTGATCAACTAGCAGATGCCCCTCTTCCTGACACTCAACCTTCGCAGTGTGAATTCCCTGACGAGTCTATCACTGTGCTTTCCTCCGACGACACCACCTATCAGATGACTATGTTCTTTGACGGATCCAAATGTCAACTAGGTGGAGGTGCTGGGGTCATTCTCATCCCACTCGAAGGGGAGCCCATGCCTTTGTCTTTCAAACTAGACTTTGATTGTACCAATAATATGGCCGAATACGAGGCCTTAATTTTGGGACTTCAGACTGCCCTATCTCTCAGCATCAAGTCCATCAACATCTTCGGTGACTCGTAGCTCGTCGTCAATCAAGTCAACGGTTCATACCTCTGTAAAAATGAAATTTTGCAAAGGTACAAATATCATGCTGACATTCTCCTTGCATCTTTCGATCATTTCCTCCTGCAGACTATTCCTCGATCCACGAACAAGTTTGCTGACACCATGGCTTCTCTCGCTTCACATATCCCATCTTCCTCATCTGCATCCGAACTTTTTGTCACGGTGCGTCGTGTGCCGTTGCCTTCATATATCTCTCCTCACATTCATCATGTCAACACTATAGATCCTAGCCCACAAGATGCTTGGTATAAGCAACTTGTGGACTTCTTATCTCTCTCTATCATTCCTCCCAACCTCTCTAGTAATGCACGACAAGCTTTTATCAAGCGTACTGCTCGCTATACCATGCTAGGGGGTCTTCTCTATAAGCGAGGCTTCGACAGCCTCCTTCTTCGCTGTCTCACCTCCACTGAAGCATCTCACGCCATCCAGCAAGTCCACGACGGGATTTGTGGTGGACATTTCAATGGAAATTCGGTTGCCAAGCGCATCCTTCGTCTGGGCTATTATTGGCCTACCCTTCATCAAGACTGTAGCGATTATGTTCGGCGTTGCATCAAGTGTCAGTAGCACTCTAACTTGCTTCATCTCCCCAGTCACGCCTTACAAGTTGCTCAGGATTTCTGGCCTTTTTCTCAGTGGGGTTTAGATCTCATCGGTGAGATTAACCCTCATTCGTCTCTTCGTCATCAATCCATCATCACAGCCACTGAATATTTCACCAAGTGGGTGGAAGCCATTCCTCTCGTCTCCACAAAAGCCGACAAGATCGTCGACTTCATCAACACCCACATCATCTGCCATTTCGGTGTCCCTCATAAAATCATCACTGATAACGGCAAGTCCTTCAAAAACAAAACTGTCCAAAAGCTATGCGACTCCTTCGGCATCAAACTCAGTTTCTCTTCGCCTTACTACCCACAAGTAAATGGGCAGGCCGAGGCTTCCAACAAAATTCTCACCAAAATTCTCATGAAAGTGGTCAGTGACACAGGCAGGGATTGGCACATTCACATTCCCTTCGCTTTGTGGGCTTACCGCACTAGCATCTGAACCTCCACGGGTGCTACCCCTTTTTCTCTCGTGTACGGAACAGAGGCTGTCTTACCTCTCGAAGTACAGATCCCGTCTCTCCGCATTTCTCTACATGATATCCTTTACAACGATGACTTTTGTCAAGATCACTTAGCTCAACTTGAGTTACTTGACGAACACCGTCTTGCTGCCCTTAATCATCTCCATGTCTATCAACATCGCATCAAGCGCACCTATGACAAAAATCTGCGAGAACGAGATTTCAACATCGGAGACCTCATCCTCAAAGAGAATCAACACGTGACCAATATGGAGCGAAGTAAACGAGGCAAGTTTGCTCCTAATTGGCTCGGACCTTTTATTATCATGCACAAGTATGGATCAGGGACTTACCGTCTGTCTTCTCTTGATGGACGCCTAGAACCTGAGCCTCTTAATGCGTTGCATCTGTGACCGTTCTACTGCTAGTCGAGTATTCGTCCACTTGACACTTAACTTGAGCTCGTCCCTTAAGCAATCCCCGTCCTCTTCATCCTACTTCCTTTCAACCCTATTCCTCTTAACAATTCCTATAACCCTTTTATACTGTATGGATGCTTTGTCCTAATAAAAGGGAGCCCTTGACCTTCTACAGTCTTGTCCATGACTCACATTTCTATAAAAACAAATCAAGATGTCAAAACATATCCATGGTCACTATATCAATATCAAAATCAAATAAACAGACTGCTCCCTCGAAGGACAGCTGTACTATCATTGCTGTAATAAATAGACTGCTCCCTCGAAGGACAGCTATTCAAAAGCCTTTATATTAAACAAAAATCTAGACCACTCCCTCGAAGGATGGCTATGACTACTTTGGCAATAAACAACACCATTTTAGAAGCTTCCTGCATTGATCAGCTTCGCAACCTGACCACCAAGCAAATGACATCTCTCTGTAGGCTTCCCGCATTGATCAGTCTGCGCCAAAAAAAAAAAAAAAAAAAAAAAAAAAAAAAAACGAGTCACGGACTTGGCTTGTAGTTGTCTCAGGGTCTCCTATAAAAAGGGGCAAAGTTATCTCTGCTCTTAAAACGGGTTACCCTCTTTCCTCCTCCTATTACCTGCTCAAGGGACTTCGAGCTCACTTTAATGTCTAAGTGATTCGATTACCGCTCTAACATAACTATGGTCAACGACGTCACGCATGAATGGGGCTCTTGGTTCTCATAACCCCTATCTATGCTATCTTTTTGGTCCTTGTCAATGAAAGAGCAATATGCTTTTCACTTCTTCTGCACTTTGGTCGCATTCACCTTCACCCCTGTCAATCAACTTCGCTCAACTCTCTTTTCAGACCATCAACATGACCTAGCCTATTCACCCTAGTTTCTATGGACACCAATACACATGGAAACTATCGACTCGCCACAATTTATGTTCAGCATAAACCACTACTTGCTGACGCATAAATAGACTTCAATTCATTTTTAGCATACATCCATCACGCATATGGAATATTGCTAGGGATGAAAAACCCCTCAACCAATGTTGCAGAATACACCATTTGGAAAAGGCTGCAACATCTTTTTTTTCCTCACCATCCCTTTGACCCTTCCTCCCTTCTAGGGAGAACTACATCAGCCTGAGGCCCTATCACCAGGGCTATGTAGGCAGCACTCAGTTGACATGGGGTCTTCTGGGGTTAGCTTGGCCGCATCCTTTCATCCATTCATCCATCCATCGACCACCAACCATTGGAGATCATGCCTATCTCCTCCGACCTCGACCACTTCCAAGACGTTGTTGCCTTGGTTGTTTTTGCATGTATGCTACCTCATGACTGGTTAGCAGAATTGTGCACAGACCTTTTTGGACCCTCACAAGTATAGGATCGCACACCGGTTGATCTGCACTACTTGTGACTTTTTCGTGTTTCTAGGAGCACTTCCTGAGCCCGGGATACCTGGAACGCGATGACCCATTTGGAGCTTCAGCTTAGATTGAGTGACCCGATCAGCAGACGACTAAATGCTGGGGCCTGGTTACTTCAATTTTGGCACTCCTCGACCCTTGACCTGCGACACTTTGGCCTGACCATCTCGTGCAGTGGTATGCGTGCAATCACGACCTTTGCAGCGTTCACCCTCACTCCTTTTCATCCGCTCTTTGTCAAACCAGCACCCGATTCTCGGTTCCCTTCCCTCGACTCCTGCTTTGAGGGGGAATACCTTATTCATACTCGGGGCATTTTGCTTCCTATTTTTGTCTTGCAATTCATTCGAACAACCAACAAGACGAAATCGACCTTATCCCTCACCTGGGGCACTCACTCCTATTTTTGTCTTGCAGTTCGTCCAGAACAACCAACAAGACAAAAAGGGGCAAATGTAGACACCAAAAACGTGTCGACTCCCCTGGTCATTCCTCGTCTTATTCTTCTTCGCCTATTGAACCCTTGTCGATCACTTGTTCCACCAACCTTGACCCTGGCAGCATGTAAAAATGAGCACAGAGCTAAAGCTAGACTCTATCCCCATTATACATCTGCCGACGACAGTCTTTACCCGGCTGATGTCACCGACGTCGGTCACCTTCCCGTTATCCGTTATCAGTTACCATTCAGTTTCTCGAAACGGTTGACGAACCGTCTCTGGAACCATCCCCCGCCTTCATCAACCTCTGCCAACCATTCGAGACCAGATCCCCGAACGCTATTCGAAACGCTGATCAACCAACCTGTGAATTCCTCCATCAACCTGTGAACTCCGACATCAACACTCTCAGCATCAACACTCCCGGCATCAACCAATCTGCATTCAATCCAACTCCAACCATGGCTTTCATCGTGTCTTCTGGCAGGTAAGTATTATTCCGTTTATTTTATTTCTTTCTTAGTTATTATTTATCAGTTTTGTCATCCCGATTCCCTCAAACCCCTGGACTCTGTTTAGACCCGACCTGACCTTACCCAGACCCTGTCCCGACTCTGTTCAGACCAGCATCCCTCGTTTACATCCCTGACCCTGTCTCGACTCTCTCAGACCTTGCCCAGACCCTGTCCCGACTCTCCCAAACCTTGTCCCGAACCTGTTCAGACTTTTCCCAGACCCTGTCCCGAACCTGTTCAGACTTTTCCCAGAACCTGCCCCTACCGACGCTGGTCACTACCCCGACCGACGACGGCACCTTAACCGACGTCGGCACCTTCCCTAACCGACGCCGGCACTATAGAGACCGACGCCGGTGACTGTGCAGAATAGTACTGCATATCAGGTATGCATCTTTTATTTTCTATCATTTATTTCTGTCATTTTATCTTTCATTATTATTATCTACTTTCGTCTAATATTCTGCTTTTTTATCAGTGGGTTGATATCCTTCTAGGGAGTCTTCGTACTTCCGGGATCAGGCGTTCGCCTGACAGCCCACCATATCTTTGACTAACATTTTTCTGTGTTTTAGCCTTTTCTTCGCAGGTGTCATTCCTCCACAGCAAAAGAGGAGAATCTTTCAACGTCTGATTTCGGTGTGCATGACTTTATCAGGTACTTCTAGCCTTGACCATTTCTTTTAGTTTCTTATTTCTTCTTTGAATGTAGAAAGCAATTTTGCATAGAAACATCGTGATCAGATTTTGGAATCTTGAGGGCAATGGAATTATCTAGGGAGTTTTGGAGAGGAGGGAAAGAGAAATTCTTAAAGACATCTGTATTTTGCTCTTTCCACTCGGCCATTGCCTCATCAAGGTTTGGAACCTGCTTGTCCTCCTAAACAACCTGAGCTTGAGAGATAATTGGTGAGGTAATGATGGGAATATAAGAAGGTCTAGTCTCATCAATAGTCACTTAAATAGGCTTTTGGATATGCTCTTGGATAGGCTCTTAAATAGGCTCGTGAATGGGCTTTTGATTCCAACTAGGAAGCTTTCTTGGCACACACTGGGCATGGTTATGAGCTTCAGAAGAATAAGAAGTACCATAGCCTTTTGTAGACAAATTCATTTAACTCGATTATTTGTCTTTCCCAAGCCTCCACCTTTTCTAATGCGAGAATACATAGTCCATTTATCTCTTCTAGATCATTAGACACATTTTGAAATAGACTATTTACTTCCTCATACTGAGAGTCGGAACAAACCTTTCTTGCATATGCCAGTATTATGAGCTCTATTTCATTTATTTTTTATTGAAGGTAATACTGCTCATATGCAACATCATAACCATATGGGGAAGATGAAATCTAGTCTTGAGACTGATATGGCTCATGAGAAAGGTAAGAGTCATGCTCTTGATAATAAGGATCATGAGAAACTTGATAAGGCTCAACATAGTTTTGAAAGTAGCCTTGAAAAGGCTGATTAGGCTCATAGATATCAAGACCAAGCTGGTATGATCCCTCATTGGGCTGATAAGGAAATATACCATAGGAATTCTCTCCATACATAGCCATCAAAATTTATTAACAATAATTCAATAAAAATAGACTTACTTGGAAGCTGTCCTAGATTTATAGAAGCAATTCATTTGAAATATTCATCCCACCGGGCATGCCAAAAACTATTGATGGCATAAAATTGTGCTAGATCCTAGCCAATCAACAATGGGAAGTTTCAAGCTTTGGGACAATGTGGCTTGAAACAACCTCCAGATTTTAGAGAAGCTGGTCTCTTCTTTTGTATTGGGTGTTGGGGAAAAGGGATAAGAGACTAAACAAAAACACAAAGTGCAGGAATTGAAACCTAACTATGGCGATGTGCCTTAGTGTAATCCTAATCCTAACTTGAGCATAGAGTGACTATTATAAGATTCTATTACATTTAAGAGTAGACAAGTGCATGATCAATGTAAAAGATTGGAATAACAGAAATAGAGGCTCACAATAGGGGAGTCTTTTGCTGAGATACAGGAATTGTCAACAAAGGCATAACATTCTATCTTCTTAATATAATCCTCCAATCACATAAGAGGCATAGAAGTCATGCAAAGTTATGTAGAACTTTGGACTCTAGAAAATGGGACAAAAGCAAATAACATTTCCAATCACAACACTAGAAAATCTACAGCATAAACTACTTTGTAATTGATACATATAACATCAACAAGGGCATAGTATTCAATTTTATTTTGAATCTTCTAGTCATACAAAAGATACAAAAACACACACAGTCATATAAACCTTTCAACTCAAGAAAATGGAACAAAATCAAATGATATTATTGGTCAAAACTTTGAAAAGTCTAAAACTATAGAATTCCCCCCCTCTTTAATTTACAATCCTTCTTCTTTTATAGCCTCAAATGTTTCCTTACATCACTCCCCTTCCCGTGCAATTCTCTTCCATTCTTCACTCACAGGGACAAAACAGATGGTGCATTCAATGCCTTGAATGTATCCTGGTCTTATCAAGAACTACCCTGACTGTGGCATGGTGATCCCTTTCTAGTACCTCTCTTTGTGCCTAAAATTCTTCGTTCCATCACCTATTTGGCTGCTCAACTGTCTACTCTACCTTTGCTTATAGGGGACAAACAGATGGTGTCTTTAATACTTGCAAGCCCCAAAAATATACCCAGTGCACTATTCCATCTACTCGGCTTAACTCCATCTGATTTTCCCTCCATTTCACTTTTGGCAATAGATACACAAAACACTCAGTTATTTTGAAATGGGAGAGGACACTTAGTCAGTTTCCTAAAAAAATCATCCTATTGCTTAGAAAGCATCAAAAAATGACACTCAGTGATTTCTACCTGATTTTCAAAGACACACGCATTTCTCTAATTCTCTTTAGCTATGCTATAGATTTATTCGAGGCACATGTTAGGCTTCTACAGATGGTGATACTTAGTGGCTTCCGTAGACCCCTGAAGTAACACTCGAGACCCACCACCATTTTTTGAAGCCAACAGGAGGAACCCATGGATGTTGACACTTGGTAGCTTCCACTATACTTTGAGAGAGGTTTATCTTTGAAGCTTAAAAGGAACTTGAAGCCTTTGATGTAGACACTTGTCACACTCCATGGAGGTGAGAGAGGACATGTGGTGGCATTCACTTTCTTGTAGGGTCATGCGAAAGTCGACACATAGCCTCTTCCACTTATGCCTTACCTTCGATGATTCCCTTGCTATGAAATTTGATGTTTGTGTGCCTATCATTATTTAGCCTCACCATTGGACCTAATCCTCATTGAACCAAGACATGAACCAAACATAATTTGGATGCCGCCACATGGTGGCATCTGCTTCTTCTTAGATAAAATATGTGGTAGCTACCATCACTTTTAGAAAAACAACACTGAGACCTTCCGCTACTACCACATGGTGCATTCTGCCTGACTTTGATACTTAGGCTTTTTGGAAACCTTTTGCTGTAAAGAGATAAAACTCGGGTGCCGACACGTAACCGCAGACACTGCCACGTGGCACGTTCTATTGAGCTGATATGAGACATGTGGCACATTCCAGCCAACTCACAAAACATAAAGAAGGTGCCTTAGATGATGATTCTTGTCAACTCCCACTTGACTTCAACACTTAGGCAAAATGAATCAAAAAGGAAACAGAGCCTGTGCTCTATTTCACGACTTTGCCATCATGGACCAAAGAAGGTAAAAACAAAATTTTGCAGTGCACGACTGAAAAATAGAGTGAAACATAGAGTAAAATTTTACTCTATAGGTATAATATAGTGTAATAGGGTTTTTTTAGTTAATTTTATGTAATTTAATTCCATTTTATCCTTGGTCATGGTCTAATTAAGTATTATGTCATTTTGAGTCACTTAGGGGTCATATAGGGGATATATATGAAAGTGACATGGTTTTAAAGGTGTATAAGTGTTATAATTTTACTAAAAATGTCCAATATGTTAGATTAACTATTATGAATGTCAGTCCCATCTAAAACTTGTAGGTTCTCTAACTGAAAATCAAGAAAACTAAAAAAGGAGTTTGTCACTTGTATGGCCTATAGGGGAGTGTGACGCACGTGGTAACATTGTGGGATGACTCTTAAAATTACATAGAATCATATTAGTGTTTTATAATATTTTAAAGTGCTAAAAATTGTCAAAAACAATTTTGCTCCTTCATCACCCTTCTAGACATACAGAACCAATAAATATGTTCATGCTTAATATGGACAGTTGGAGAAGTTTCAAGATAAATTAATTTAGGGGGTGATATTTAAATTATTTAACTTAATTTTAATAAAAATATTTCAAGGATTGGTCACTTGTGATTTATGAAACATCCTTTATAAGTTGACTATGTTTTTTTGCATGTTAAACCCCATACCCTAATATTTTACTTCTCATATGGATAGGTATGTATAATAAAAATAATGTAATTGAATATAAAAAATATGGGAATATTTATCACATGTTTAAAATTCTTGTTTTCATTTTTTAAAGTGTTTTTATAGGCCAAACATCTCAAACTGCAAATAAAGGTACCATTCTAGGTTACAGGTAGGTTTCCACCATTTTTATAGTTTTCATGTATTGGTAGAATTTTTAGAGAATGGTGGTAGGTTATTTTTCATACTTAAAATTTCCTCTTGGTCCCTTCTCATTTCTACCTCACTCTCCAATAAATCATCCATGGGGTTGCAGTCATAAGTGACATATAGTCAATTTATCCTATGACTGTCACACATAGTTAACAAAGTGAGCTATGTTAGGGTATTGAACACATGCATGGGGTTTTTATTATAGTATTAAGGTTTTGAAAACACCCTATTATATGAATAATCAACTTGATTTCTCCAAATGGTATATACCCAACTATGACAACCAGGCCTCCTATACAACCAAGATTCCTATAAAAGGTTCATTCACAGTCATGTTGAGTTACATGTAATTAAGGTATATATAACACTCATGGAAAATTAATAAAGATATTTTAGGTGTTGATAATTATCTTATAACATGAAAAAAAAAGCTAATCCCCAAATTTCATAGAGAGTATGAGAAGACAAGTTCCCATATACACATAGTCTTCCACCATTGATTAACATACACATGAGCCTCTTAGGAGAATGTCATGTTGGAATGGAAGATTTGAAACATGTTTTAAATATTTAAATGTATATATATTGTATTTAGAGACCTTGAGATTTTTTAAGCTTCATATAAGCTCATTCATCATGTTTACTGCCCAAACTCACAGTCATTACCTTGTAATTTGTAGTGACCATATATAGGTGGCACCTATAGAGACTGAGCAAGGTTATATAATAGTTTTGAATCCTATTTAATCCCTAATTATGGTCAAAACATTTATAGGAGTGTCCTATAATTACATGTTTAGGCATTTATTTGGCAAGCAGGGTTGAGGATTACCTTCAAAGGTGATGACTATGAATTTAGGGATCAAATCTATAAAACATAAAAAATAAAGCACCTAACACATTTGGGGATGTCATATGGAGTATTGATGCATAAAAATGTACTGAGATTGTGTCCCCCACATAACAAAAGAGTTTTTAAAAATTATGAGGGTTAATGATTGGTGTAAAGTAAAATTTGAAGGGATCTAACATGTGTATTTGCTCACTAAGGTTTAACAATGACATCTACAGGAATTGAGTTCCAAAGAAACCTATACATATAAAAGTGCAAATAAATAATATATTCATGTTTTAATGCTATTATTTAGTGAAAATTCATAAAACTTAGCACAAAGGTCCTTAAGAGAGATTGATATGCAGTGTTTTAAGACTAATCTACACCTACATGTGTCTTTTCCTTTAAAACTACCCACCTACAGTTGACTACAAACTCCTACATCATCCATGAGGAGAGTCTAGATATGAATATAACAACATTTTTTGATACAATATTAATCCATAGGATCTCATATGATCAAAAGGGTATATTAAATAGTTTCTAATGGTAATCAATACCTATAAGACCCCATGTTACTAAAATATAGTCAATTGTAACATAGTAGTGAGCTAAGAAGCTATATTTTAGGGGTTATCATAGTGTGAATATGATATGGATGAGTTAAAATTAATGTATAATGATCTTATGAAAATACAAGGAGGCTTATAAGCATTGTTTTTAAGCTTAAACCATACATAAAACATAGTAAAAAGTTACACTCAGTCTTGACCAATCAAGGTGTATGAAGAGGTATGTGGGAGGTTAGAGTGATAAAAATACATAAATAAACTTTTTCATGATAATTATAGTCTAAATATGCTCTTAATAGTGTATATAATGTAGAGAAAGGCCCAAGTAACACAACCTATAGTCATATGATAAAACCCTACACACAATCCACTTCATCATAGTTTGCCTTCAAGGTTTTGAAGAATTTGAAGGGTATAGTTATGTGATAAAGGGTTGAAAAATTGTGTATATCATATTAATATCTTGGATAATCTCCTTCAATATTCACCTTTCCTAGGACAATAGGGGAAGTACACTCTATTTTGTCTCGGATAAAAGGTACTCCCCTATGGTGCAAACCTATAGACCTTGAAGGAAAAGGATAACTAGGTGAGATGAGGATGGGAAAGAAATTTCAAGAAGGTGTGGAAATTTAAATGACATATAAATAAAAAGGGAAAAACCTCCATAGATTATTGAAGCATAAAAGAGTGGTTAAAATCTTCAAGGATGCAGACAAGCCTATTAGGCTTGATTTAGGCCTAAAGCCCAAATGGGAGGTCAGTATCACTTTAAACCTTAGGTGAACCTTATAAAACTATGAATAATGTTAATATAGGAATAGAATATGTGTTTTATCTCTTGGTATGTAGATAAGTCCACAAGAAAGACACTTTTAGCTTAAGACCAACTCAGGCCTATGCAAAATGGTATACAAATCTTGATAGGCTAGATTGAAATGCTCACATCTTATTGGAGGTTGTGAATGGAGGTTAAAGGAGCTTGGAAAAGTTTAAGGGGATCCTGATCATTCATTTTATGGATTTTTTTTGTAACTCCAATGTCACATCTTTATGAATAAATACCAAGGGTAAAAAGAGCCTAAATAGTGCTGTCCTACTTATACAAATAAGAGGGAAATAAGGTTTTCTTGATTGTTTTTTATATTTTTAGGTTCTAGGGGGTTTTAAGAGATGAAACAAACTTTTTAAGAGATATTGTGACTTAATATAACTCACTATTATCATTTCATTCTTAATCAAAAACCCTAAGTGTTTATACAGGTGCCTTCACTTTAGCCAGTCAAAACTACCAAAGTGAATCAGCTAGTGAGAGAGTGAAATTTCTAAGTGTGAGGCCTTTTAATGTATACCTATTGAATCTAATGATATGGGAGGCCTTTAAATGTGTAATTAAATATTATATATGGATTTGGATGGAAAATTAAATCCAATTTTGAGGCCAAGTATGAGGGGTGAGTGAAAGAGGAGTTACTTGGATTGCAGGTAGTGATAAGTCATGTGCATAAGAATCCATATGATTAGGGATGAAAAAAATTCATGGTGGATCATGTGTATAACCCCTAGATATTAGTGAAATCATGATATCTATACCTAGTTATTTTTCATATGTTCTAAAATTGCTAAATGATGAAGGCATTTTTTAGAGAAAGTAGGATTTTTACACCACATTTAAAGAGTTTTCATGCTTTTTAAAACCATTTATCCTATTATACATTACATTAACTATATCAAACTCATTCCCCTACATTCATAACTCATTTTATCTACATGACACATGTATTAGTGACCCTTGGACTTCATTATTTTTCTCTCTCTCAAATTCTATAAGTAGCAACCATGTTAGCTCTTGTAGACTATATAACACCATATATGGTGAAGCCCTAATGGAATGACATTGTATTTTTCCTTGGACTTCATTATTTTTATCTCTCTCAAACTCTATAAGTAGCAACCATGTTAGCTCTTGTATACTATATAACACCATATATGGTGAAGCCCTAATGGAATGACATTGTATTTTTCCTTTTAACATTAATTCAAGTCTTTTTTATATTTCATCAACAATTGTATAAGTATGCAAAGTGATGTATGGTGGAGTTAGTGATAATTCTCTATCTTTGCTTGCCTTACCCTTTCATGTTTATGCAAGAGTTCATATTCTAATAGGTTGTTTCTAACTATTTTCACTTTTCTACATTTAAAAGGATGAAAGAAACTAAGATAATGGTCAGGGGTTAGATGATACCCGGATGAGGTCTGCGCACCATTATCCAGACGTTGTAAGGAATCCTCTTTGGCTATGGAGGATGACACCTGTAGAAGAAAGAGACTCAAACATAGATATTGTTAGATGGATATAAGGTGGACTTCCAAGCAGAAGCTCGATCCTAGAAGTGCAAAGACTTCCTCGAGGGATGACAGTCCACTTTTGATAAAAGAGAATGTTGCTAGATAGAAATAATGAAAGACTAAACAAAATAAATAAAGGTAATGCGTACCTGTATTGTGCTATCTACCTTCCACAGTCACTGAAACTGATTAGTCTACCATCATTGATTGGTCTAAGGTTGCCGACGCTGGTTAGTCTATCGATGTCGGTAGGGGCAATGAGCTAGGAGGCCAGCATTAGTCGGGGCAATGGGGCTTTGGACAAGTTTCAGGTGTGTCTGTGGTTGACGAGATGGTCTGTGGTAGTTTGAGAGTCTGTTTAGGTTAGTAGGGTAGTGAATATGGTCTTAAGAGGGACAAGGGGTAGATGATAGGTTATCAAAAAAAAGGGGTAAGGGTAGGACAAAGGCCTCTCAGCATCTTTGAAGAGAAAGTCAGGTGTGGTCTGGTTGATAGATGGGTCTGGTCTGGTCTATAGTACTTAGAAATAGTAAAAAGAGAACTAATTACTGATGCTTTCTAAGCTACTAAAATGAAAGGGTAGAAGAAATACTTAGCTTTAATATGCTGAAGGAGTGAGGAAGATTTGTTGCTGATGTGGCTGATGTACCTGCAATGTCTTTAATCCAAAGTCTAGAGCTATTCCTGTAGAGTGCCTGTAGCCTGTGATGCTTGGTGTGTGACTGGGAGAGAGAGAGAGAGAGAAGTTGGATTCAAAGTAAGAAAGTTAGCATTCATGATTGTGATTTCACATCCCAGAGGGAAGACAATTCACCTTTGGGTTGTTTTAAGTGACCAACGTCGGTGATTCCGCTAACATCGACTGACTAGTAACCGATGTCGGTGGCTAGAAGGTGGGAAAAAGGGATAAAATTAGCCTTTTGCCCATTCTTCCAACTGCTAGGTCTAATTTTCATTGGAAAATAGTTGAGGGTGGATTAAATGAGTGCGAGAGGGTTGAAATAGGTCATGAATTGGTCATAGGGTGATGGGAGGCATCTGAGGAGAGGTATCCAAGGTGGGGTGAGGTGTCATGGGTGAGGTGTCAAGGGGGGTGGACCCAAGAGACCAAGGGGGAGGATGACCAAGGGATAGACATGATTTTGGTGTCTACATTTGCCCCTTTTTGTCTTGTTGGTTGTTTTGATGAACTACAAGAAAAAAATAGGAGTAGGTTGCCCCAGGTATAGGATGAGGTCTTTTTTGTCCTGTTGATTGTTTTAATGATCTGCAAGACAAAAATAAGAGTTGATTTCCCTGATTATGGGATGAGGTATTCCCCCCTCAAAGTGGTAGTCGAGGGAAGGGAACTTGGAATTGAGTGCTGATTTGATAGATAGTGGATGGAGATGGTGAAGTTTGAGTGTGAACGCTGCAATAGTTGAGATTGCGCACATACGACTTCACATGATGGTTAGGTCAAATTGTCATAGGTCAAAGGTCGAGGAGTGCCAAAATAAAAATAACTAGGCCCCAACATTTAGTCATAGCTGATTGGGTTATTTGATCCAAGCTATAGCTCCAATGATCATCATGTTCTAAGTATCTCAGGCTCAGGAAGTGCTCTTGGAAAACATGAAAATGTCACAAGTAATGGGGATCATATTTCTTGAGATCCAATACTTGTGAGGGTCATAATGTGGGTTGTGGACAATTTTGCTAACCATTCATGAGGTAGCATACATGAAATCAAAATAACTAAGGCAAAGTTGTCTCGAAAATGGTTGTGGTCTGAGGAGATAGTCGTGATCTCTATAGTCATTGGTCGAGTCGAGTCGAGATAGAAGTGATCTCAAATAGTTGTTTGATGTGGTCAAGGAGATGTATGTGATCTCCAATGTACCCCATGAGAAGTCAAAGGTGACTTTTGCAATGTCAGGGCTAGTTGTTTGGTCATGATTGTGGACTAGGTAAAGTCATGGTGAAAGATAAAATGGTTTGTCCACTAGATAGACGAACAAATGGATGTGGCTGAGCTAACCTCAGAAGACGTCATGTCATCTGAGTGCTGCCTATATAGCCCTTGTTGGAAGGGCCTCAGGCTAATGTAGTTCTCCCTAAAAGGGAGGAAGAGGGTCGATTATGGATTGGGTCTGGATCATGGTGAAGTCAAGGTGAAAGGTAATATGGTTTGTCCATCAGAGAGACGAACAAATGGATGTGGTCGAGCTAACCCCAGAAGACATCATGTAATCTGAGTGCTGCCTACATAGCCCTTGTTGGAAGGGTCTTAGACCAATGTAGTTTAGACTAGTTGATAGGTTGGTTTGGTCATGATGATGTTACAGCCTTTTCCATTTTGTGTAAGGGTGTATTCTGTAACATTGGTTGAGTGGTCTTTCATCCCTATAAATTTTCCATATTGGTAATGGTGTATGCTAAAAATGAATTGAGATTATTTATGCTTTAACAAGTAATGGTTTATGCTTAACATAAATTGTGTCTGGTCGATAGTTTCTATGTGTATTGGTTTCCATAGAAACTATGTGAAATGGACTATGATAGTGTGAGTGGTCTGAAAATGCTTGGTTTGATTTGGTTTTGGTTGGGTTGGCAAATGATTTGGTTGAATGTGTGACCAAGATGTATAAGAAGTGAAAGGTGCATTGCTCTTTCATTGACAAGACTATAATGATGGCATAGATAAAGGGTTTTTAGAAACAAAAGCCCCGTTCATGCATTACGTCAGTGACCATTGATTGTTGTTAGAGAAGTACTCAAATCACTTGACGTTAAGTGAGCTCAAAATCCCTTGAGTATGTTGGGGTGATGAGTTTGATAATATGATATGGATGGATGGGGGAACCCTTTTTGGCAGGAACAACTTTGCCCCTTTTGTAGGTGACCCCGAGAACGACTATAGACAAGTCCATGACTTTATAGTTTGTTAGTCAATTTTTTTTTGACAGACTGATCGATGCGGGAAGTCTACAAGGGGATGTTGTGTTGTTTTGTGGTCATTTGTGAAGCTGATCGATGTGAGAAGCTTTTGAGATAGTGCTATTTATAGCAAGATTTAGGCATAGCCATCCTTCGAGGGAGTGGTCTAAATTCTACTTTGTATATATTTGAGGGCTTTGAATAGCTATCCTTCAAGGGAGTAGTCTATTTTTTATAGCAATGATGTAGCTGTCCTTCGAGGGAGCAGTCTACATTTATAGTTTATGACCTTTGAATAGGCATCCCAATTTGATATATTTTTGTTGACTGAAATTTTGGTTATGGACTTGACTATAGAGTTTTAGAGGGTTTCCCTTTTATTGGGACAAAGCATTCATGCTTTGACAAAAGGGTTAACTAATGTTTTTAGGGTTGAGGGTTGAGGGAGATAGGAATGATGATGATGGGGATTGTTCAAGGGATGAGCTCAAGTTAAACATCAAGTGAATAATTACTTGACTAACAGTAGACTAGTCAAAGATGCAAGGCATTAAGGGGCTCAGGTTTTGATAAGTCCCTGACCCATGCTTGTGCGTCATGATGCAAGGTCTGAGTTAATGAGGAACAAACTTGCCCCATTTGCTTCGTTCCAAATTGGTCACATGTTAAAGATGATTAAGAATTTGGTTGATGTTTGGTTGAGGCTTGGTTGAGGCCGATGTTTGGTCGAGGCTTGGTTGAGGTCGATGGTTGGTCAATGCTTGGTTGATTGATGTGTTGTTGGCATGTTTTGGTCGATGTTGGATGTGAAGATGATTAAGAAGTTGGTTGATGCATGGTCAATGCTTGGTTGGTTGAAGTTTGGTCGATGGTTGATTGGTTGAATTTTTGTCGAGGCTTGGTTGAAGTCGATGTTTGGTTGAGGCTTGGTTGAGGTCGATGTTTGGTCGATGCTCGGTTGAGACTTGGTCGATGCTTGGTCAAGGCTTGGTCGAGGCTTGGTTGGTTGATGTTTGGTCGAGGCTTGGTTGAGGTTGATGTTTGGTTGAGGCTTGGTTGAAGTTGATGTTTGGTTGATGCTTGGTCGAGGCTTGGATGTTTGGTTGGGATGTTGTTGGCATTAGATAAGGAGGCTATCGAGACCTCGCTTGTAAAGAAGTCCCCCTAGCATGGTGTAACGAGTAGTGTTCTTAATAAAATCTCACCATCTATTGCTAGAGAGTTTGGGAGGGATGATAGAATATGTCAAGTAGTCCACGAGTCGCTTATACCAAGCGTTATGTGGACTAGTGAGGTTAGGAGGAATTTCCCCCAGAGATGATGGTCGAGACATGTCCAAGATAGAAATCTTGGGTTGTGTTGGTTGAGAGGTCTTGACAAACAATGGATATGTCAAAGGTGTAAGAGCCTGGCCTTTTCCTTTATTCTTCACTGTTTGGGGCCTGGTGGCCATATTAACAGTGTTGATTTCGAATAAAGGTTGAGGAGATGGTTGAGGGGCCATAGTCTTATATGGGGATCCCAATTTAGGTGAAGAGGAGCGAGAGGTATGAGATGGTGTTGATAGTTGGTCAAAAATGTGGTTAGAAGAAGCCTCAACATGAGGGGCATCCTTTACCAAAGTTTGATAGATGACAGCCTTAAGGGTGCAACAACACTCAATGTCATGCCCCAGTGTGCAATGATACCAGCATATTTTAGTGTCATCGAACCAAGGTGGTTTTGGTCTGAGAGGTTGGTAAGGATTGATAGGCGGGAGGATGATGCTAGATGACTGAAACAATTGACATAACATTGAAGCATAAGAGCCCTTTAATGGGTCTATGCTCTTTGTTGTAGTAGAGGTTAACCATTGCTGTTTATGAGTTGTTTGGAGGGTTTATTGTGTCACTTTTTTAGTTGGCGGTATGTCCACATGTGGAGATGGCACATTCTTGTTGAGAGGTGTTGGATGTGGGAGCAATCCTACTAAATTAGACGGATGTGGACCCAAGATGGATGGTAATGGCGAAGGTGGGGGAGGAATTCTTTGATGGGGTTTAGTAGTCTTGTTTGGTTTAGTGTGAGGACTACTATTGTGTGGGGTGAGATTTAAGTCTACCGTCACTTGTGGGTGAGTGAGGTTGGATGTAGGGTGCACACTAAGGGATTTAACCTTTTTTGGCATGGTAGATGACTATAAGGGTTTGGATGAGGTTGCATGAGGTTTTACAGTCGATCATTTAAAAGATTGAGGTGATTGTGAGAGAATCGTCACCGGATCTTCTTTGGTTGAAGTTGGTGAAGTGATAAGTTCTCTCAGTGGAGAAGGAATTGGACAATATGGCTCTTTAGTTGGATAGAGCGTAGGGATAATCATGGCTTCCTCATGTGGTTGAGGAGCAGAAAAAGTATGATCCCCCATTGATGATAAGAAGGATGAGGGTGAGGTAGTCAGTGGTGGTGTTGTCAAGGCATCCTCCAATATGTGAGAGGTCAAGGTAGATTCTCTCACATGTGAAGCAGGTGTAGATGGAGGACTATCCTCTATTAGCAGAGGATAAATAGGAGAAGAGGGTTCCTCTACCCATGGTGGAAAAGTAGGAAAAGAAGGCTCTTCTCCCTGTAGTGGACAAATAGGTTGATTAACCTCTTTAGACTGTGAAAGAGGTTGGTTAAGAATGGAAGGCAAAACCATATTGAATATGCATATATTACACTCTTGGGAGTCATCGGTCATGGTCTGAATGTTGTTTTGACTGGGGGGATGATTAGGGAAAGGTCATCTAAAGATGTCCAAGTTCTAGTTAGGCAGCGCGTTTGGGTGATCCAAGACAAGATCCCCCTTATCTAACATGTCTTGGACAATGTTTTTAAAGGTTTTGAAGTTGTTTGTGTCATGGCCTTGGACACAGTGATAATTGTAGAATTCATTTTCCCTGTACCATGCAGGGATAGGTGTTGAGGGGTCAAATTGAGGTGGTCAAATTTGAGGGAGATTAAGGACCCCCTGCTTGATGAGTTTATCCAAAATGGAAGCGTATGATTCTCCTATAAGAGTATACTGATGCTATATGTACCGCTGTTGGAATTGTTTTGTGATACTTTGTGATGTGGAAGGCTGAGATTGGTTAGTTGTTGTTGTTGATGATGGTCTAAAGACCATAGCATTGGCCACTCCCTTGGGTTTGGAGTGGGAAGAAGTAGGTTCAAACGAAGAAGGGTCATTGGATTTTGCATTGTTATTTCGCAATTTGACCTTGTCCTCTTCGACCGCACGAAGTTCAAGCTTTCGAGCCATGGTGAAAGCTTCATCAAAAGTGTAGAATGTCTGAACCCACAAAGTAGGTGAGATGTGCTTGGCACATGCTCTAGAAAAGAGCTCAATGAGCTCAGTTTGAGGTAAGGAGAAGGAGAGTTGGTTAATCAAACCTCTCCAATAGGAGACGAAGTCAGCAATTGATTCATCCTCAAATTGTTTGATAGAATATAGGTCTGTGATGGAGACCTTTTTAGTTATGTTGATTGAAAAATGGTCAAGAAAAAGTTGGGCAAGTTGAGTGAAGGAAAAGAGAGAGTGACTGGGAATAGAGCTATACCAGTCAAGGGCAGCCCCTGAAAGTGATATGGGAAATGTGCGTAGCAATAACACATCATCATGGGCTATAAGGTAACAAGAGTGTCTAAACGCTCGTAGATGTTGTTGTGGGTCCTCTTTACTCTGAAAGTGAGTAAACTTGGGGAGTTCCCACTGACTTAGATAGGGTCGTATTGGGACTAAAGGATGAATGGGTTCATTACAAATTTGCTCATATGAGAGAGCATTGCTTGAACCAGAAATGGATGTCTCAAGATTAGACATCTTATCCATCAACATTTTGATTAGATTAGTTGATGGATTTTTAGGTGGGGCACCCCCTAGGTTTTAAGGTGCTTGGAAGGTGTTAGGATGGGCATATGACGTAGTTAGTTGCACTTGTATAGGCGCAACATGTTGATAACTAGTCATAGGGGCTGATGTTAAAGTTAAAGGCGGTTGTGTCATGAGGCTAGAAGGCACAAGTTGACTAGATACCGCCAAAGGTGGTTGAATGGCAGCATTGGTAAAAGGATGGGTAGTCACTCCCACGTTTATAGGTGCAAGAGTGTGCAGAGTCGAGACAATCAAGTTTTGAAAATGTGACAAACTTAGTTGAATTGAAGAGTCTCACATTTGGACCTTAGCGAGATAGTGTTGGAGAGCCTTGATGTTATGGTTAAGGAATCTCTCAAAGTTTTGATCCCCTTCAAGAATGATAGGGGATTGATCAAGGGTTGACTGGATAGGAGAATATTTAGTGTTTGAATGATACCCCATTAGAGGACTTGTTATGGAGGGCGAAGGCGGAAGTAGTTGTTACCTTGTGTGGTCAACAAGAGTTTTGGTTTGACTACATGTCAAAACCATCCAAGGCAAAAAAAGGGTCAGGTTCCAAAAACTATGTTTTTTTAGTTTCAGAAACTCAGAATGTGGTGTCTAATAGCAAGAAAGTCAGGTTTTAAGCCTGCTATTTTCGAAGAAGGATTTTGAAAGTGATCAATGTCGATTGAAAAATAGATGTCAGTGAGAATAAGTGGCTGACATCGGTCAGATAATTGATGTCGATGAAAATAGGTTGCTGGCATTAGTTGGAAAATTGATGTCAATTACTGTGTGTTTCTAGAAACTAAAAGTTTTTGGAAGAAAGAAGAAAGAAAAAAGTCTGAGCTATCTTTAGATCTCAGAATGCGACCTCACCAGCTCAAAAAAATAGATAGAGATAGAAAAATAGATGGAGACAAGAAAACCCTAAATGTTAATTCCTAAGAATAAATTTTAGAGTCTTGTTGGCTTATGCCTTAGATGAATGTGTTTGGGAAGTTGGCTTTTAGAATGGGTCCTAGAAGAAGCAGTCTAAGGTTGGTTTTAGGTTAGTTTCAGTGCTCAAGAGTTTGTATTAGGTTTCGTACGTGGCCTGGTGCTAAGGAGCAAGCTCCCCTCACTTCACGAGTCTAGAGATAAGCTGGGTCACTTAGCCAATATATACTTCCCCTAGAGTTTATACTCTGCCAGAGAATAGAGTGGGCTCTCCCCTTGGTGATGAAGTCCAAGTGGGATTACCAGGAAGGGTAAGGTATCTGCTAGGTGATGAAATCCTAGTCGGACCTTGTCTCAGGTATGTTTAGATGTTTAGTTGTGAAAGTGGTCAGGTCATGTAACATAAGTGCACTAAGATTTATTCATAATGCATTTTAAGTTACTAGGTGAGCTAAAAATGCATGCACACAGAAATGAAATGCAAAATATTTTTAAGCCCAAATTGAAATGTGTGTTTGGATGCAGACAAGTGGAGAAAAGGTTGAAGAGTATGAAATTTCACTACTCTAGATGTAGGAAAGAAAGAAAAAGAAGGATTCTTTTTAACTTTGTTGATAGTGTCTTTTCGAAAGAGATAGAGGAAAAGGATGCAAGAAGAGACCTAATGCACCTATATGAAAAGTTTGTTTTTAGAATAAATAAGTATGAACCCAAGAAAAACTCTTAGGGTCCCACCGGTGTGCCAGAATGTTTCTAACTATTTTTGCTTTTCTACATTCAAAATGATGAAAGAAACTAAGATAATGGTCAGGGGTTAGATGATACCTAGATGAGGTCTATGAACCATTATCCAGACATTGTAGGGACTCCTCTTTGGCTGTGGAGGACGACACCTATAAAAGAAAGAGACTCAAACATAGAGATTGTTAGATGGATATAAGGTGGACTGCCAAGCAGAAGCTCGATCCCAGAAGTGTAAAGAATTCCTCGAGGGATGACAGTCCACTTTTGATAAAAGAGGATGTTGCTAGACATAAATAATGAAAGACTAAACAAAAGAAATAAAGGTAAGGCGTACTTGTATTGTGTTGTCTGCCTTCCGCAATCACTGACGCTGGTTAGTCTGCCATCATCGGTTGGTCTAAGGTTGCCGACACTGGTTAGTCTACCAACATTGGTAGGGGAAATGAGCCTGGAGGCCAATGTTGGTCGGGGCAATGGGGCTTTGGACAAGTTTCAGGTCTGTCTGTGGTTGACGGGATGGTCTGTGGTAGTTTGAGAGTCTGTGCAGGTTAGCAGGGTAGTGAATATGGTCTTAAGAGGGACAAGGGGTAGATGATAGGTTGTCAAAAAAAAGGGGTAAGGGTAGGAGAAAGGCCTCTCAGCATCTCTGAGAAGAAATTCAGGTGTGGTCTGGTTGATAGCTGGGTCTAGTCTGGTCTACAGTACTTAGAAATAGTAAAAAGAGAACTAATTACTGATGCTTTCTAAGATACTGAAATGAAAGGGCAGAAGAAATACTTAGCTTTGATATGCTGAAGAAGGAGTGAGGAAGATTTGTTGTTGATGTGGCTGATGTACCTGTAATGTCTTTAATCCAAAGTCTAGAGCTATTCCTGTAGAGTGCCTATTACCTGTGATGCTTGGTGTGTGTCTGGGAGAGAGAGAGAGAGAAGTTGGATTTAAAGGAAGAGAGTTAGCGTTCGTGATTGTGATTTTGCATCCTAGAGGGAAGACAATTTGCCTTCGAGTTGTTTTAAGTGATCGATGTCATTGATTCTACCGGTGTCGGCCGATTAGTAACCGACGTCAGTGGCTAGAAGGTGGGAAAAAGGGCTAAAATTAGCCTTTTGCCCATTCTTCCAACTGCCAGGTCTAATTGTCATTGGAAAATGGTCGAGGGTGGATTAAATGAGTGTGAGAGGGTTGAAATAGGTCATGAATTGGTCATAGGGTGATGGGAGGCATCCAAGGAGAGGTATCCAAGGTGGGGTGAGGTGTCAAGGGGGGTGGACCCAAGAGACCAAGGGGGAGGATGACCAAGGGATAGACATGATTTCGGTGTCTACACAGGTCATATAAAGTGTAGTCAAGTTTATTAGGATAATTTAAAGTGTGATATTATCCTTAGAGTGTGAATTATTCCCTCTGGTTCATTTACCTTGTGTTAATTTCATGCACATCACCTCTATATTAAAATACTAATGTTGGAATCCTTTAAAACTTTGAAGCTAGTTTGTATGTTTTGTTTCATTGTCATAGGAGTATGATGATCATGTGGAAATAATTTTATCGTCTCACCCCATTAGATTAGGCTCTTTTCATGCAAGTTTATAACTCTTTTCCCTATGAGAAAGCATTAGATAGGTGAGAAGCATTTCAACATATATTTAGGGAGCTATCCCTTAAATCTAGAGGCTCACTTCCACCATATGTACACCCACATAGCTAAAAGTGTTCCCATGTTTCCCAAATATAGAAGAGTCTTGAACACCCTCTTCTAAGATGAAATATTTGGTGACAACAAGACCTATGGGTGGGTTTTAAGAGATTCTAAAAGGCTTAGGAACTAGTTATTGATTATCTAAATAGACTCAGAGCAATAAACACAAATTAAATAGACAACATAGTAATCAAAATGTACTTCAACAAATAACATACCTCTAAAAATTCTTCCTATGTTGAAGAGAATATCTCATTGATAGGGATGTGCTTGAGCTTTGACAGAGTGAGGATGGGATGAGATAAGGGTGGCATTCTTCCATAATACTCTAGGGTATTTTTTCAAGCATTCTAGTGTTAAAATTTAGGATCCCTCTACCTAAGGATGGACTAAGTATAAATTTACATTGATCCTAATAGGATCGATGATGATCATGGGGATTAGTGGTTTTCGAGTCTAGGTTTAACCTATTTATTCTAATAACTCCAAATTATGGGATTAAACTTAGTCTAGGGTTATTTTTAACAATAATCAATTATGAATAAGTTTTTAAATATTTAAATAAACTTACATCTAATAATCTTAAGTATATTTTACTAGATTTATGGATGGTTAATTAGTTACTTAGATAAAAAGTAATTAATAAGATTAATAATGCAACATAAGATGGTAAATGGTAAAACTATATTAACTAGCATAAAAAGGATGGGTAGGGGTAAGACACATTTATTAGTAATAAAAATGGTGTAAATTTATATTGTATACAAACATATTTACCATGTTCGATCAATTCACCATTCCAATAACACATAATCTCTAAAAAAGCCTTCAAAGTCTCATAATTACTATGCATACCTCCCTATTTTATCCCTATTCATCCCTATTCAACATGTACTTCACTATAACTTTGTTTTCAAAATACTCTATCCATTTTGGATAAAATTTCACTATCAAACAAGGATGCATTGCATCTTTGTCTTCTAGTGTTACTTTGTCCAAGTGCTCCGACGATCATCTTTATAAAACAACATACTTCATAACAGATGTCACATGTAAACCAATAGGTTGGTTATAGAATTATTTTTTAAATATTAAAATATAAAATCACATTAAGGCTCATACTTTAGGACCTCATATATTTTATCTAACATTCTCTTACAAGGTGATTTGAAAAGTAACTATCTATTCAACAAAGTGCCTTACTACAATTTGGTTGTGGTATTTAACATTATTTTTCTTATAGGTTGAGGACATTACTTTGTCAAACATTCTAATAATTTTTTTATAGTTTTAACCATATGATATTACCTAAAGGGATAAATACATCAGCTTGAAGTCTACATGGACTATGTAGGTAACACTCAATCAACAAGGGGTTTGCTAAGGATAACTCGACCATATCCCACTTCCCCACTTTTCCCATTTTTTAATTTGATCTCATTTTGTGTACCTATGTAGGCCAATTTTTTTATTTTTTAGGTCATCCAAGAATCTAAATAAGTCTTGAAAAATTTTAGACATTATACAGACAGAGATAAACAAGCCCAGATTTTTAAATCTAACATACAGTCTATTTGGACAAAGCCATAATATCAAATAATGATATAATGCAACCTTATCTACCTTTTGCATACCTGTCCCTGCATATAGTAGATCTCTATTTTTATTAATTATGTGTTTTAAATTTATTATAGATAGTTATAGATAGTCACATTCAAATAATGAATAACATAGTTTGAAATAAATTAGTTTGCAAGGACTTCTCTCTAACCCTCACAATAGTTTCTATTTTTAGCAATTTACAACTTATGTAAATTGTGTATATCTTTTTATTTATTTCACATTATATATTTTTTTAAATTCATATATTATATTTTAATAGTTTACATTTCCAACTAGATCCAATTATTTATTCAAATTAATTATAGTGTAAACAATGGTGTTTGAAAACACCATCGAGAGGACCCATTACAATGTCTACTTTGGGAATGGAATCTCTCTTGCTATCTAAAACCATAGTCCCTTATGGGTGATTAGTGCTAAGAAAATTCTAGAGGGGCTCAACTAATAACACAAGGATCACTCCCCAAATGATCCATTAAAGTCTATAGGTTTTCCACCTCTAGGTGCACTTTTTCAGCTTGAACCTATATTTGAAGCAAAAGTATTAGATGTAACATTAGAATTGTTAGTTTGAGGAAAATAGTCATCAAGAGTAGCATGAAAAAAATTAAATTCATTCATGTTTATCCATAGTTGAAAAAGAATCTCAGTTCAAAACAAATGTCAAATTTGTATGTATTTGTCAAGAATCATGGACAACTCTCCTAAAAGAATCATATTACAAGTAAATATTTTTAAACATAAAGGTTTCAAGAGGGTGTGGATCCACAGATAAGAAAATTAGGCATGTTTTTAAATTAAAAACAAATTTTCTTTAGAGATTCTGTGTAGTTTCAAACTGAATAAACAAGATGAGCCATTCCCATGAGAACCAAATGTGTTTCATTTGGAAGCCCTTAGTCAAGAATACACTGGATGAAGGGGTCCTATTTGGGCTCAATAATTACAACCCACAGACGTTCATATATTCCCTTGCAAACTTGGTCTTTGGAATTAACTTTCCACTTGACATTGAGAGCATCAACTTGAATATATTGTGGAGAGAGGAGTTAATAACCTTATCAAGGTTTTTATCAATGAAAAGGTATATCAACATGTCACCTCCAATCGATCCATCATATTAAAGGAGATTCAACACTTATATTACGGATATGCACTTTTGGTATATAATTCTAAATTTCCAAAATAGGCTCTTGGTCATTAGTGCTACATGTGTATGACTCATAATTAGAAAAGGTAGCAAGTCAGGTAATATAACTATTTATATCACTACTCATGTAATCATGTGTGGTATAAGTATCTCTATAAGACCTATGATGATTTGACATCTGAGAGGATTAGTAGAATGTTATTCCAAATGTTGTGTTATTTTTTGAACATGTTGATTTGCGTGTGTCACCAATTTAGAGTGTGTTTTGTGTGATGGTGATTTTTATGAAATTAACACCTTTTTTTGATATGATGCTTATTTTTACATTGGATGATTTTGATACTTTTACATTTTTTTGAATTAGTTGTCTAAAAAGTTTTTACATAGGTGAAAAAATTGTAAATGTTCTTTGTTATTGAATAAATGTATCAATGCACTAAGGTGGTAGATGGGGAGGAGGACATACCATAGATTATAGAGGGTACTCATATATAATTCCTAAAATTGTGACCACTTACATGAAATGAATGTATGTTAGGCATATATGTACCATGAAAGGTAAAACACAGAGATTTTATAACCAAGGGAGTTATAATATAAACTAAAAGACCCCATTTTGTGTTAAATATATAAAAAGAGTAAATAATATAGTAGGACCCACTTGAAGAGGTAATGTAACATGTCCCAAAATAGTTTTTTATTTACCATTGAATAAATGTTTCTTGTATGTCATGTTGTGTGCAATCCAGTGAATTGAGTAATTTCATTGTAAATGTATTCTCACTTATTCTATTATCAACTATAACATTATGTATGGGTTATTGATCAATGCATGCTCGTATACATAAAACATGGATATCAAAATCATCATCCACTATCTCACTATCATTGAAGGTGATCATAGGACATTATTGGAAAGTTTAGATAAGTGTACTAATTATTCCATGTAATGGATGATAATATGTCTCAGGAGGTGGTTATGAATTATAGCTATGATGCACTTTTGAATTTTCCTTGAGATAATAGTTCACTGAAAATATTTAGCTTAGCATTTCATTATGTCATGGATTAATTTCCTTTATAGAAGTGCTTAACTCAATAACATTGTTATTGATAAGATCTTAAATGTGGTGTTTGAGCTTGAAAAAACTATTATTAGAATTTCCATTTCATCTATGTTAATAATAATATGCATTGATATTGAATGATTGAATTTGAGGTCTACTCATGTCCACCTCTAGTGGTGGAGGTAGAGTAATGAGATTGCACACATATAACTTTTATAGAAATTTATGAGGTATTTGTGGTAATATATAAAATTACCTTATTAATTGATATCATAAAACAAGATTATATAAAGGTTGTGATATAAATTTAACTATGATATTTGTATCAGTTTTAATATTTGTTGGCTTAACTTTGTAATATGGTTTACTTTGAAACTTGATTATGGAAGTTGAAGTAGAGGTAGTTGCATATTTGAGATTATTTAAAATGAAAATTTTGAATCCTCTTTCTATTATTGTATGAAAAAGTTCCTCAAATGATATGAATTTATTTAAAATGATTGACTCATTGTTTAACACTAAAATCTAGATTTATGGATAGCTAGGGTTAAAGGGGGAAGATATAGCCTAGGACACAAGGATGGTAGACTGTCTCTAGAGCATGTTATTTATTTATGAAATTTAGATAAACATACATTGACTTTAATATGTAAAGATGCCAAAGATTGAAAGTATAGCTATATTATATATTATAATATCAATAGAAACAAGATATTTAGCTAGTCTTGATACTAATATAGATATGGATCTAGAATAGGTAGAATGTGGAATGGATCTATATTCTTTAACAATAGAATAATTCTAAAATTTGATATTTTTAACCCTAGACACTTGAATTAACCTCAGATGGTTGTGTTGATGCTATTATCTAGCATGGATGTAGGTGTTCATTACACAATACCTACTGAAACTAGATGTAACCACCTAGATGCTTTTAGGTTTTGTGTCATCTTCACTCTTATGAATTTAGATATGGGTCATGGACTATTTATCCTTATCAAATAGTAAAAACCAAGTTATTATTATTCATATTGGATGTAGGAAAAATGGGTTAGTGAGAAAATGATGTTGAGTTGCCCATAGGCCCCTCTGTCAATGAGCATTGCCTACATAGCCAATAATCTAAAGAGGTACTTAGAATTATGTATTTCTCCCCTATACATTGGCTTGTGTGTGAATCATACAATGTATGATAAGTAAGTACAACAATGACCTAGCTTTTAACTTAGAAAATATAGCTCTTGGGATGCTCCCTTAGTATTTTATACATGTAGATGTTTATTTCCTATTTTTAGACATGTAATGTGTTTTCCCTATGACTAATATGTAAATAGGAGAAAATAGGGAAACTTTATTAATTTGAGTGATTGATTGAGTGATTTTTAGTCTATGTTAGGTCTATTTTGGTATTTTATAGGTTAATCATGAATGGGGGATGATCTTGTATTTATACCAATCCCTTTGGAGAATGTATCACATTAAATAACTTACATTGACCATAGGAATACATTTCATTTGAAAATTAGATGACTTTATAGCATTGGAAACTTTTAATAGGGTAGGACACTTGCATTAATGTAAGCATCTGACAAAGACACAAGTGTCTAAGAAGTTGGAATATAGGTGTAGGTCCATACTTGTAGAGATAGAAGATAAGTAGGTTTATAATATTATAGGCAAGATAGAAGGTCCGAGTCATCAAAAAACATAGGTTAGAATAAGATATATGAAATTAGACACATAAAGGTAGTGTATGCAAGCCTTTTGACAAAGGAAAAGGTTTATAATCTTAAGGGAAATCCATGATATGTATTTTATAAGTTCACAACACTAAGGTTTTATATAACTTATAAATAATGTCTACATTCTCCCCCCTTTAATCTAGTAATGAAATTGCTAGTTTAAAAGAAAAGAAATGCGTACCTAAGTGTGTATATAACACCTTATTTTTGTTTGAATCAAACTCGAGAGCTTTGTTGGTGATTTAAATGCACCTAATATCATGTTATAATATATAATTTGTGAATATAATATGAAATTGAAAGCATTGAAATGATTGAAATTGAAATAGAGTAAGGTTTAGGAGTACACTTATGTATTGGTGCAACCGTCTTGATTTTTGGCCATTTGATTTGAAATATATATCATTATGAATAATTAAAATTGAGATTAAGACAAATATAAATATAGAAAGTGCATATATCTAAATAGATAGAGAGAGATATTATAGGACACATGCCCCCAAAATTAGAGAAAAGGTGAGTTACCACTCTATAGTTGAGATTAGTTTAACCATGTAACCTAATCATACTTATAGCCTAGTGAGTGAAAGTGAACCAAGTCAAATCACACTATAAAATTGGCAAGGATGTATGATAAAATAAAATCCAACCTATAAAATTGGAAAGATTGAGTGATTTAATCACCTTAACCATACCAAAAAATGAACAACTGGTGCAGTAGATTGGCTGAATATAGTCCATAAAAGTCCAACCTAGTGGATGGTGATAGTCTCTGAAAGTGTTTGAAATCTGAAACTAATTTGATTTTTTAATATTAAGCACACATTTCATAACATATGCAACTTAGATATGTCTCATGTTGAAATTGTGTATAACAATGGTACTAATGCATAAAATTCTACCACAAATGTGTATCTAAATCATATAACTATGTAATCTAACCAATTCAAAACTATGTAAGTGTGGAGAAAATGCTTCCAAAGCATGCCCCTAATATATATGAATAAATTTAAAAATTGATATGAGTACCAATGTGGAGGACATGTTTCCAAAACATTCCCACACTGTAATCTAGGTATGCCAAATACTAAATAAGTGTGGAGAACATGTTTCCAAAAAATGCTCCCACCTAATTTGAAACTATGAGAAATGTGTGGAAAACACATTTCCAAAACATTCCCCTACTTCAATCTAAATATATGAAGCAATATGGAAGTCATGACTCTATGAAAATCCCCCATTGATATGCGCCCCCCCCCCCCCATTTTGAGGTGAGGGAAGTAGCGATTAGGAGTTACCTTACCTCAAAAGAATACGATAACCATGTAAACTGTGAAATTACCTATTGACTATTCAAGTCACCTTGATATCTTGGCACATGATATGCATGGGACATAACATTTCTCTTGATAAAGTTAGTTGAGTATGGTCTGAGTAGCACCTTCATGATGACTATGCTAGCCCAAAGAGAGGTATGTTTGGAGTCAATGAAAATCCTTGAACATTTTGCTTTGCTAGAGGAGAACTAACAGTCATTTTTGAGGTTATAGATTGGCATTAGCCTTATAACATGCCTATTGGTGTGGTTTTCAATATAAATGTGTGATAAAGGTATTGTATGAGGTCTTTAACTTGATCAAGTCCTAATTTTATGACTAAAGGCATTCAAGCTACCTCTTAATGCAACATCTTACCAAAAGGCATAATAGGTATTCTTAAGTCCTAGGGTAACATTGGCCTAATGAAGATCTGTTTGATGATTAGAGACATGAAAATGATTTTCAAGGGTAAAATACATTAGAAGTGTACTAAATTCATTAATTAATGTCATGTTAGTCTTGTAGTGATCTCTTTAATTACTTTTCAATGTGGAATATAGTGCAAGGGTATTAAAAGGCATTCATGAGGTAATGAAAGGGTCAAAGGGTCTTAAAAGTCACTCATCAAGGTTATTTTAGAGGAGTGAAACATTCTATAAGGTTTCATAAAGACACCTTGATATTTGAAGCCTCTTTACAAGCCATAAAGTCTATAAATTTTGTCAAAAATGAATTTAACTTAGTTTTTTCCCCTACATTCCTACCTCTTAGTGGACTTATTCATCTCTCAATGTGGAGAAGTTCACATCAGACCATGACTAAACTATTACCTATCTTCAAGATCTTATCCATGATAGTCTTCATTATTTTAAGAGGTTACGATCATCTTTGGGGATTTCATGAGATTACAATGAAGAAGGTTAGAATTTGAAGCATGTTACAGGGTTATCAATATGCACAAAAAGATCCATAAGCTCATAAAAGAATATTTGCAAACTTGTAAGGTGAATAAATGTTAAATTTTTATTATGTACAAGGAATAAGATAGGTCTACACTTAGGTTTTAGGACCTTTTTTCAATCAAGAAACATAGATGATGAAGTTTTCTCCAAGGTTTAATGTAGGTTTCTACATGCCTTGAGGTTTTCAAGAGGAATCAAGCTTTAAAAGAAGATAAAAACATAGAATATTGTAAGTCTTAGAGGTTTTTTAGGAAAATTTATAGAAAAATATAGAGATGATAGGGTCATATTGAATATCCAATGCATATTATAGATGAGGATATGTTTTTTTACAAGCTAAAAATACCTAGTTGCTGGTTTTGGTGATACCTCCATTATTTTCAAGGTTGTAAGATCCAAATATCTTCATAATAGACCTAAAAATTGGTTCTAAAAATTTTCATGATAGTATTGGCATTTTATATTTCCTTCATACTATAAATAACCTCCATGTAGACCATAGACAAGAGATAAAAGGAGTTTTAAGATTGATGTTAAAAGTTGCATGTTTCGCTATGACATTTCATCTTCATTATACTAGTGCATGGGTCAAATCAAGTCTTAGAGGGTGTTAAGAGGGTTAAAAGTCTTCTATCAGTGATGATCAGATCAATGGAGGAGGATATAATCATGTCATTTTTATAAGGAGAGTGAAGGTAGGTCTAAAACCCTGCTAAAACCCTAACCCAAGGAAATACAACTAGCAAGCATTTTGAGGCTATATAAATAGATATGTACACCCATTTAACACATTTTCAAGGATATTTTGAGGTCTCTATGATATTATGGCAAGTTTTCATGATATTATAATCATTTAAAAGTGTATGCAGGCCTAGATATATCACCAAGGGTTTTGATGTTATAGAACTCAAGTAAAACTACCTACAACGCCTCCATAAGATTCAAGAGAGTATTTAAGCTTATAACCAGGGTGTTAGTTTTGAAGTAAGTATCAAGCCTAAAAATGTTCTTATAGACCTATATTAATAAATAATTAAGGTTTTAAGGACAAAGGTTGATTGAGTTTTATGAGTTGTAGCATAACTCAACTATAGATGCAAGTCTACAACAAGCTATGAAGGGTGTCTTGATGATCCCATGGGTAAAAGAAGTTTCAAGAATGATCTAATAGATGTCCTATAGGTTTTTAAATCTCCATAGCTCCATGATCCTCTCAAGGTATCATCCATGCCTATAATCATATTGCAAGGGTCATCTCAAGTAGTCAAATGAAGAACTATGGAGTTATTGGCAGGGTCTTTGAATAATTCTCAAGCCATGATGAGAATTTCAAGGATTTTGAAGAAACCTTATACATTTTTCAGACATTTTTACAATATTTAAATGGATCTTATTAGCATTCATGAAGATAAGGATGAATACCAAGCTCTAAAGACCCCAACAATAGGCCTACACCATGTTGTATGGTCTTAAGACTCTCTTTGAAATTTGTAAGATAGAATTTCATGAATATTTAAGCCTTCAATGGAGGTGAAATAAGCCTAAAATCATGATCCAAGGGTTTCAAACATGTTTCAAAGGGTTTTTTGTGGTTGTAAGGGTAGTTATGTAAGTCTATGAGGACATTCAAACATGATCTTGATAGGTCTGCCACATACCCTCATAACTTCTCAAACCTCCTACAAGGTCCTAAGATGGTCATCCAATAACAATATCATGACTATTGTAGGTGGGATTTAGGGTTTTCATATATTTATTAGTATCCATAGTTTTACCCATAAAAATGGTGAGGTTACAAACATGTTCATGGGTAAAAATTGACTGTAGGATTATGAGGATAGGGTCTACCTCAATGTTCAACAGGTTTTTAGGCATGAAAACAAGGAGTGCCATGGCATAGATGGATACAAGTCTACATAAAGAGTTTCAAACATGTTTACAAATCATTTTAAGACCTTTCCAAGAGATTTCAAGACTAAAATTAGGGTCATAGTTTCAATGAGCCTCAAGCCTTATAATATTCCTTAAACATGTAGAGGTGAAGAATTAAAAGTTATAGGTATAGTTTTGAAGGATTACCAATAGGTTACAGACTTCAAACATTTAATTATGGGACTATAATGATGAGGATTAAGGTTTTCAATTTTATAAATGTTTCCATAACCCTTTGAAGTCTTTAAGATGTTGTGACTTCTTCAAGGGGCAAGGGAAGGTTATATGATCCTCAAACATTGTCAAGAGACCTGAAAGTCTGTAGTAGGCTTCTTTCAAGATTTCATACCTCCAAGACAAGTTAAAAACATGATGAAGATTCTTGTAGGCCTAATAGTGTAAGGTTAAGGGTTCTATCATGGTAATATAGGTATTTAGACCTTCATACAAGTTTCAAACCTCAAATCTAGTCTCCATAGGTTAACAATCTTGTATATAGGCATGTGGGCTTGTTCAACAGGTTTGTAACCAATTTTTAGGTCTTCTTAGAAAAATTTGAGCTAATCTACAATCAAAATAGGTTGTGATGGTGAGTGAACCTATAACAAAGAGGTTCTTTAGATTCTTTAATAAGATATAGGGATAAACAAAGATGAACTAAGTCTTCTAATGGGATAGAAGACTGCCTTAAAGGTATAATGAGTTTTGAAGACCTAAAAGATATATTTTATGATCTTCAAGGATTGCCAACAATATGAGGCCTTTAATTTGTAGGCCTAGTTGATAAATTTGAATGAGTTCCAAGGTTTCTTGGTAGGTTTTGGAAGACTACATGAAAAAGAAGTGTTTAAAACAAAGATTTTAAAGCCTAGAAATAATCTACAAGTCTGGAAGTTGAAGAGATGGAGGTTTTATGACCTCAACACAAAAATTATAGACCTGATATAGGTTTTTAAGAGTATTTTGAAGATTGTAAAGAGATTATTTTAGGTTTTTAGGTCAGAAGATAAGGAAAAATGGAGCCTTTAAGCATGAAAAAACATGTTTCTTGAGCTTCTCAAGGAGTTATCATGGGCAAAGATCAAGTTAAATAGTTTTTTAACCTCTCCAAGTGGCCTTCACCTAAAATTCAAAGCTAATTTCAAGCAATCCATTTCTCTAAAACATGTCTAACACTACCATGAATGGAGTTAATTATCATAAAAAATATGAAAGAGGTATAGAGGCATTGAAAACTATCCCTAAATATGTGTAACTCCATCCAAGGAGTGATAGTCATGATAGGTCAACCCAAAACTCCAAATAGGTATAGTAGGTCTACTTCTAAGTCAAACATTCTCCAAGCATGGTAGTTAAGGAGGCAAGTCAACTTGAGCTAGATTCTCTCTATCATACATGTATGGGAGGAGGAGATGGTTGAGTTAAGGTTGTTAAGGTAGGATTTTCCAAAGGATATAATAGCATTGAAAGAGCACATCCATCATCCATAAGCCTTCTTAAGGATAAAAATAGAAAAGAATAAGGTCTCCTCTCCCACTGCTACACCAACCTTCTTGAGAGGTATTCATGGAGAGACCTAATACATTAGAGAGAGCTTAATGACCCAAATTCCCCTTGTATCTTCTCTTTCATAAGATGGATTAATGAATTAACAACAATAATCATGAGGTCTTCTAGTGCTCTATTCTTATATCTAAACTCTATTAATTATATATAATCTTGAAGATGGATTTTTTAGCATTCCTCCTCTTGGATATGATAAAACTCTACTTTTTTGAAACTTATAATACTAGTTTGATGTCTTGAATCTAATAAAAAATGATATTTTCCTCTTCTACATAGTCAAATTTCTTGAGTATTGTGTAACTTTGAGATGTTAATCTTCATTTTTGGAATTTTTCATCCCTTGTGTTATTTTCCTATCACTTTTACACCCTTCTTTACAGATTGCATGTTGTGTAAATCACTACCTACGTAAAAATTACTTATGCAAAGGTTGAGAAAGTTATAGGGTTTATAGAAGTTGTGTGAGTTACTATAAAATTTGAGGATTTCTTGTGTTGTTATAAGTGAGTGAAGGAGATGTCTAGACTTTGTGCATCACCTCTTTTATAGTTTTAGTTCATACTCTTCCCTTTCACATGACTAATAAAAATAGTCTTAGCTATAATAGGTCTTTTTAGCATTATTATAGGCTTGCATCCAATCTTAAATTAGGTGCACATAGTTTAGGAAGTTATCCTTATCCAAAAGTTTATCCCATAAAGCCAAGGTCCCACACCTTGGGGATGATCCCATTTTTTCACTAGATTAGCTAATTGATCAAACAGGTGTAAGATCCAAGTGACAATAATTTTTAAGATGCCTGATGGGACAAAGGCCCATAGGATTGAATATTCAGCTAAGGAATAAGTATTAATATTTAATAGGATCAAAGATTAAATACACTTCAGATGGACCTGGTGACTCCACTTATTTTGGATTCTAGATCAGTCCTACACTTTCATGCCAAATGAATCAAGGGCTTCTACAAGAGGTATTGGTTTTAGTTTGTTGAATTATCTTTATCTCTTAGATGAAGAATAACCTCATTGTTAAGGTTCCATGAAAGAATAAATAGAGGTTCTAGATATCCTTATATAAGGGCTCAATGTACACCCCCTTTGGGATGTTTCCTAGACCAAGAGGGAGGCTAAATCCTATTCTTCATATGGTAGCTGAAAGAAATCAATTATTTGTTACCTTTAATATATGTAGTCCCTTAGCCATTCAACAACATGATGATATCCTAGTTGCATATCTAAAAATCATCCCTTATTTCATTGGTGATAATAATACAACTCCAATAAAGCACATATAATATATTTCCAACATATGTTTAGTCCACAATATCACTCAATAAAATGTGGCCGTGAGACTTCTTACTACCTCTTTGAAAGGAAAAGCTCTTACATGGTATAAAGGGTTATAAACTAGAATAATACATAATTAGGATGAGTTATGGGAGAGATTTTGTGAGTAATTTGAAGATAAAAGTGATCACATTTCTCTTATGGAACAACTCACTACCATTAAGAGAGATCTTCATGAATATATGGTAGACTTCAACTTCAGGTTCCAAAAGACTTGTAATATAATTATTCAAGTGTGTTCCTATTGTTATTATTGAGGAATTAATGTTTTCATTTATGTAAAAGGTTTTTTATTATCATTTATGTCCTAGATATGTTCTTATGATGCTGTATGGTGCGTGTTCATGATGACATTGAGCATGGTTTAATAGTCTTTGAGTTATGTATGAGGTCTTGACACATTGTTGTGGTGTAACAAGCTCATGAGACTATTTATAGTAGTGTTTTATTTATAAAATATTTATTGAATAATGATCTTTGTTGATATCATTGAGATATATTTTGTTTGAGTTCATATCTTTGAGTTCTAGGTGTCTTAAGAAGCCTAGACTAGCCCTGTGAGAAGGTGTATCCATCATGCATAGTGAAGCTTGGTTAATTATGTTAGTATAGGAATGAAAGAGTGTATAAAGGTTATTTTTCATGATAATGAGTCTTAGAGTTAATTTAAATTGGTAGGAAGGTCTCAAAGTGGTATGGTGCCTAGTAGGTCTGTTTGAATGGACTTGTTCCTAAGCATATATATGGCTTGTAGAGGCATGATAGTAGTGATATGGATGTGTATGAGATTTAATTTGTGTAATGAAATTTTATAATCATGTGATAAAGGTGTTGAGTCAATCACATGACTTTTAGAGTGAGCCAAAGGGGCATGTTCTTCTTTAGTGGTCTTCTCATGGACCTAGTTTTAAGACCCTAGGTGGTAGAATTAGGTATCATGATCAGGTTTAGAGGCTTGTGAGATCATGTGAGAATGTATTAAGGTTTTAAATACTATTTAAAGTATGGTTTTATATTTTTAGGTCTTGATTTAAATGATAAAGCATTAAAAATAGTTTGAAGGTCTCCTATGTGTGCAGAATGAAGAGATGAAGACTTGAGAGACACTTTTTGATGATTATTGGCACATGTGACTATTTCATGGGAAGATGAGATATCTAAGAGAGATGTAAAAGGGTCATAAAAATGGTTCCAAGCATTATGAGTTGGTTTCAAGGATAGAGCTTTATGAATAAATGTTAAGAAAGGAAAATGGTCTAAAACCCTACTAAAACCCTCATAGTGACCTAATATGAAAAATCTTATTGTAAATGGCTTAAAATGGATTTATTGACATATTTTTATGTTTGTAGTAGGTAAAAGACTCTCCTAAGTACCTCCAACTGGAATTTTTCTATCATAAGAATGAGTGGAAGCTACATAAAACCCTTATTTCTCAAAAAAATGGTATAATAGGTAAGGTTGATTGAGTCAAAGTTGAAAAATGGATGGAGGTTATTTCTTGTGAAATTTAATTCATTTTCATGGTGGTTTATAATTAGGTTATATACCTTAAATATGTTAAACTAGTCATTGAAGTTAACCTATGGCTAAAATGCCTAATAGTGAAGATAGTGAGAAAAAATAGGTAGAGGTGAGAATGAGATTAGGGATATATTGACATGGATTAGGAATGGATACAATTACATGGGGTTGATGTTCAATACCTATAACACATGTCCATTATGGTTAGATGTTTTGGAGGTCATTGAAAATGTTGTTCACAAGATGACCTTTCTAGTGAAGATGAGATAGTGAAGGTGTAAGGATCAAAATTTGGTCTATATATTCCATATTTGTCACATGACCTATATATATTTATTTTTAGAGATGTTATAAATATATAAGTATCATATTCATGCATCAATACTTATTTATTGCATCTATACAAGTGTTGGAATGCAAGTTCACCATGACTGGTTCTCAAGATAGGATGGAAATTTTGGGTATGCAAGTGTTTCATGTAAAATTTCACTTAAATTATAGGGGAGAGAGAAAATAAAATCTATATGGGTGTGGTTGAAAAACCTATTTGGTTGTGCACACATTGAATCAAAAGATTATGAAGAGATCCTCTTTATCTTGAGAGGAAAACCTGCAGATAAGAAAACACTAAAGCAAACTTATTTGTTAGACAAATAGTTGGGTGGATTGCCTAGTGATAGATAGATCCTAGAAGTGGGAGATTCCTTATGGGCTATCAATCCACACATTTTAAATAATTAAGTTAAAAAAACTAGAAAGAAAGTACTTACATGAATAATCAAAAGGTACTGAAATTGAATGCAAGAAATGATTGCTTGGAAAATAGACTAGAAATGATCAAATTAGTGATAAACTAATTAATACTAGTGCTAAGGGGTTGGGGTATGGTTTAAAAAAATAGGTAGAGGTCTATGAATGGGTAGGGACACAAAAAAATGGATTTGGTTGGGTGTAGGTAGGTGAAAAGAGATTGCTAGAAATTTGCCTAATAGTGAACTATCAACATTAAAGGTGACCATCATCAATTTAAGGGAACCATTGTCAGTCATATAATAGTCATTAGTTTATTCTAACCATCACTGATCAAGAAACTATCATCAGTTGCCTATCAGTGGAATTGGGAGTGAAACTGGGTTGGTGTTGCTAATTGATGGGATTCAAAAATTAAGTTCTAAGAGGTAGATAAGGGTTAGATTGCTCTTGAAATGGAAATATGATAATTAAATACTAGAAATCAAATACCTAATTTAATAGAAGTCATTTAGTTGGATGGTTGAGATGGATTTCTTATTGGTGGAATTTGGCTTGATTCTGGCAGAGTTATGGTACCTAAAAGCTTGGTTAAGAGGTGATGGTATGTCAACTCCAAATAAGATGGATAATGATGCTTGATAATATTGATGATGTTTATTGACCTAAAAAAAGAGATTCTAAATACCCAAAACTCTGGATAATAATTGGAGATGGATTTAGCCTCCTAGGCCTCTCTCTCTTATAGGGACAAGTAAGAGGTGGAAGTGATGATGTAACTAAGCCATCTAAATATAAATTGTCCATGTAAAGGCTCATAACAAGATTTAGATAGCCTATTTGTAGAAAAAAAAAAGTGGTGGTTTGTATGTGGCTTGCATGCTAAAATTTTAGGTGGTGCAACCTGATCATCATTAGTTAGGGTGACCATCGTTGATTGAGGGTTTAAGGAAAAGGTGGGTTATAAAGGTTAAGAGGTGAATTAAGTCAGATAGGTGGATAACTTGACTCTAGGTTAGGTGAGTCAATTAGGTAAGGTAGGTTTTTTAACCTTGTAGGTATAGTTTTAAGAGGTTAAAGAGAAACCCAAGACATTTCAACAACTAGGTCTGTGTGTGCAATTTTCTAGTGTTTACATTTTGCCCCTTTTTATTAAGTAATTTTGAATTAATAAGTTGTAAAAAAAAAAATTACATTGGTCAAAGGTCTTATTACCCTGACTATGGGAGGAAGTATTTCCCCTCAAATCAAGAGTTGATGAGGTAAGGTGGAATCAGGCTAAGGTTTGATAATTGGTAGATGGTGGGTCATGAGGTAGGTGACAAAAGATTGGTTGGTCATTTAAAATGCAAAGATGTGCAAAAAATGTGACTAAGTGTGATATTCATGATCATTTAAAGACTAAAGTTTCTAATGTTGGTAAAAATAAGGGTCAATGCTAAGAAGAGAAGTGACCAGTATATCGCATGATCGTATTTAGGCATGGCAGTTAGATATACATGTTAGTCTCCAAAGTGGGGTGTAGTGTTTTTGTGGGTACCAAAGCATGAATTTATCATAGTGAAAAAAAATGGGTCAAGATTCATGGGTATTCAAGGTAGGAAGTGCTCCTAAAAAGAAACAAATGATTTGGTTGTGTACTAGGTGTTGCAAAAATGAATAGTTAATAAGGCAAGGTTGGTATACATAATCAAAAGTACCAAGAATGGTTGGTGCAAAATACATGAATAGGGTGGGTTAAAAATGATGAATGTCAAGGTGGATGTGGAAAAAGGTGAGATATTGGTTAGTGGGGGTGGCTGAGCTAACTCCATATGTACTGGGCAAGTGGACGCTACCTACATAGTTCTATGGACATAATATCCAACAAAAACTTTAGGCCAAATGTAGTTCTTCCCTCCTCAGTAGATAAAAGGCTAAGAACCTAGGTGAGATGTCTCAAAAGTTTAAAAATGGAAAAGGGAACCTTGATCGAGGAGGATCAGGGGCTACCCCAAGCATCAACTGATGCTAGTCACCCTAACCAGTGATAGTCAGGGTGAAACCCTAATAAATTGATAGGTTAAAAGTGAAAAGGTGAATTGTTTTTTATAGACATGTAAATTTGGCCACAAATGGCTTCATATCCAATTTAGACCAATTTTTACTAATCGTTGAATACCTATTCCAAGAATTTTTAATAGTCTTGAATTTGGCTTTATAACCTTGCATTAAATCAATTTGGCCTATTAAATCAATTAAACAAGGTAAATATACACATTGAATTAAATCAAAATCAAATAAATGACCAAATGCATACAAATAATTAATTAACTTGAACACCCTAATCAAAATCAATTCTATCAATTTCAAATCCTAATTGAGTTCACCCATGAGCTAATAAATCAATTAAATCAATTATTGAAAAATAAATTCAAAAGCATATTAGAATATTATAGAACACACTCATTACCTTTGTGAGCTGTTACTTGATGAAAATATCTAAAAGAATATTCTAGGAATATGCCAAACTCAACCAAAGTTAATAAAATATACCATGGTTAGATTTAATCCATTCCAAGGAACTTGAAAGCCTATAAAAGTAAGCTTAAAGCTCTTCATTTAAGGAGCTCAATCAAAGTAGAGTTATAATGTAGGAATATATTCATGAAGTTAAAATCTTAGTGTTATAATGTTGAAATTGAGTCAAACCATATCAATAAAGCCAATAATTCAACAATAGTGCATAGAGGAGATGATGTTTGTGATATTTCATTGATGAAGACTTCGTATGCATAAATCGATCAAGCCAATGAAGAAATCATTTGGAGCTCTCAATGAAGGTAAATATTGTTGATCTTTACATTTTAGTTAGGGTTTTAATTATTATATGTTCATTAAGCTCCCCCTAAGATCTAGGGTTAGAGATGTTAGTATGTTAGTGTATTTATTTCATACTTTTATGTACTAACACTTGATCTAACCTCCTCTCTTTGTCAAATTTCTTGATCAAAAATGGCATGCCTGGTGGGACATGATTGTGCATCCCACACCTTTGAACAAAAATAAATGTTAAAATAGATCCAATTTTAAATTTTTTTACTATTTTTTTATGATTTTTTTATAAAATGTTATCACTGGTTTCATCTTAATTCTCTTAAAATTTTATTAAAATCTGATTTGTAGTTTAAAATTTATAACTCTTTTAGTGATTGTCACTTTTTATTTATTATTTTTATGGTAAAAATGATTACTAAATATATAATAATTTTTTTTTAATTTACTAGTTTGATCTTAATTTTTTTAGAGAGGTGCACCCTAGACCTATAAATTACCTCCAAAAATTTTGTGACAAATAGATTTATATTTTATATTTTATCACTAAATTACTTACTACATGTTTTTATGATTTTTGTCTTCAATTTTATTGTTTTTAACCTTCTAACTTGTTGTTTGCATGTTTTATAGGTTTAATTTATTTTTTTGAGATTTTTTGAGTTTTGTATTGAATTTTTTTTTGACCTTTTCCTAACTTAGCATGTATGATTTTTTAGGGTTTTGCTTTTGGGTCGATAGATTTTACCCTTCAAAGTTGCTTGTCTCATTTGATAAATAAGATTAAAGGTTAAATGAAGTTTTGACCTTTTCTTTGTATAATTATTTGGAGAAAACCATTTAAATACAAATTAGTCTTTTCACACTTAATTTGTATGTCTAAAATTAACTAGGAATCCTTCATTTTGGTGTTTAAGGAAATATTTTTAAGATGTTTTATTGGTAAAGTTTTTGTAGTTTATTTCAAAGTTTACAACTTAAAGCCAAGGGGATAAAAGAACACCACCACACATTTCATTTAGTTATATAAAATTGACTACACTTCAAAGTTTTTGCAATTTGTTTTCATTATTTTTTTATTCTAATTTTTTTTTGAGTAAATAGGGAGTTGTGCATATATGCTCTCCCATCCATCCCCTTTAGGAAACTTTTGGGATCAAAAGTGCTAACTTATTTTTGGGTGGTTTGCAATTATTTTCATTTATACATTCTAAAGCCAAGGGGATAGTAAGGAATTTAGTCAAACAATTTTAATTTGGTGAAATCAAATTAACCTCACTTTAATTATTTGAAAACTTGCTTGTTGATTGTGTGTTTTAGTGAAAAGAGATGTGCGTGTATGCTCTCCCATCCATCCCCTTTAGGGAAATTTTATGATCAAAAGCGTCATCTCATCACACTTTGAGCCTAGTCCAAGGCATAGAAAAAATGTCATTTAAAGCCCTCCCCAAAAAAATCATAATAGTATTGGGTGATCTTGAGGTGACCATAAAGTCTTTCTATTGTGTAATTTATTTCATTGCATCTTGACTTGTGAGGGGGAATTCATTACCTCCCATAAGTTTTTAAGGGAATATTTGACCTAGGGTTTCATCTCTCAGCATTAAATTCATCACCCCCACTTGGATTAGAGGTTTGAGCAGTTAAACCACATTTTAGTGTTGGGGTTAAGCACCAGGACGTATCTACACATTAGACATTGCACTATTATTAAGCAAGCAATGGATGTAGTGGTTGAAAAAAGGAGAAGACCTTTTTGAAACAAGCCAAGTGTCATGAATACCCAATTAAAGTGTGCTTATTTTGCATCTTTTGGCATGAAAGTCATTCTATAATAGAATATTCATAAAATAATTAGTTTTTATCAACCCCACTTTGCCATACCCTTAATAGGAATTTTGATGATTTACTTATATTTTATCATTTTATTGCTTAGTGTTTTGAGACTAAAATTAATGTGTTTGTTTATAAACCATGTCCAAACCAATTTGTTTATATGCCACTCTTTTTTATAAAGAGGCATTATGCTAGCCATTTTACACCACATTTATGCCTTGCAATTTTTTCTAAACATGTGTGTGTGTGTGTGTGTGTGTGTGTTACTTGTTTGAGATGGGTACCATTGTGCTACCCAAATCATTATCAAATTTGTGCCTTAAAGTCTTTGAAATAATACATTGATCACATCATTAGAGCATGCTTACGCTGTTAGGCTACTCATTTTTTTTCAAGACTTGTTTACCATTCTATCAAAACCATTATTCAAAACCAGTCATGTATATCAAAACCATTTTTCATGCACCATTATATTGTTCAATCTTATCTAGATTGTTTGGTTAAATCCTAGTCTTCAATAGTTGAGTTTTCAATAAACCTTTCCAAGTTCAATTTTAAACATTGATTGATTTCTATTTAGGCCTCATTTCACAGGGGCTAGTACATAGATTTTTCTCTTTTGGGTTATGTAACTTATGTTAATTGATTACAAAAATTTAAAAAACTATCACTTGTTTATTCATTTAGCCTATCATTATCATTATTTGTGCATTTATTTGGGAAAACATAGTATTTTCTCTAGGTGCCTTTTGCCTTATGGCTTATACCAATTGATCATGTTTATGTTTGATTTTGTATATCGGGTCTATGTCAAAGTTTTTCCAACCTTGTTAGATTAAATCAAATCACAATAACCTTTTTTTCAAAGTCTAGATTTTGATGTCATTTGACCAAAAATCCTAACAGATCATGTTTGTTTGAGCTTAGCTTTTGACATAATGTTTGGATGAAAGCCCTAACAACTTAACTTTTCCCTTTCTTAGTTTAGACCTTATTTGAAACACTTTGGCCTAGAATTTGACATGCTATTTTTATTCAAACACTTGACCTTTTGTGTGTATGAAATTTGACATTAGACATTTGACTTTAGACTATTTTATTCCAAGTTTTAGCACAAACCATTTTGGAGATACATCTCCATGATCAAATCATTGTTTGGAGATATAGCTCCACCCCTTTTAACCAATTTAGACCAAGTTTGAACCATTTGTCCTTTTAACATAGTTTTTTAGAGTTTATAGAACTCTAATCCTTTTTTTTCCAGAGATTTCATCATTTATGTAGATATGTCTAGCTACACTTATGGTAGAGTCACATATAATCCAAACTATAATAGAATGGCCGCACAAAATGACTTTGATTTTTATGGATTTATTCAAGACCCCTTTGATGATAATATGGTTTGTGAGATGGAATTTTATCCATCATGTAAAAATCAAATTGAGGACTAAAGTCAAGACCTCAATTGGGATGCTATGGTTAGTGAGGTAGAATTAGGTACATATCTCTACAATGATAATTTTGTTTGGGATATGGATCCATACCCTTATTACAATAATCAATATAGAGAAAAAAGGCAAAGATCAGCTTACAATCCAACTCAAGACCTTGATTGGGATGATATGGTTTATGAAGAGGACTTGGATGCTTTGGATTATGCAAGTAATCAATCTCTATGATGCCCTACCATTTATATTATAGGACTTTATCCTTTGGCTTGTGAGAGAAATCAATCTCTATAGTGCCTACCCATTATGTAACCCAAAGCCATTCCTCATCTAGTAACTATCATTCCCCACTTTAGAAAACTCTAGGAAATCTAACCCAGCTATAAAATAATCTAATCATGATTATAACCTATCATTCAACCTAAAACTCATCCAATCATTTAGCCTAAACCTTAACCTATCATTTAGCCTTAAAAAATATTTCAACCTAAAAATCATCCAATAATTCAACCTAAAAATCATCTAATCATTTAGCATAAACCTCATCCAATCATTCAGCCTAATCCCTAACCAATCCAACCAAAACACCAACCAATCCAACCAAAGCCTCAACCAGTCCAATCAGTACCTACCCAATCGAGCCAATCATTTGAGGAGCAAGTTGTGTTCAAAATTGGTATTTTTTAACTCATTAGAAACTAAGGCCAAGAAAACCAACTAATCCAAGATGAAATTGTTGAACCAACCACTTGTGATAATTCAACTTGTGATGAATCACCTATTAATCTTATACCAATTATCGATGAGTATCACTTTGATAAGATATTATTTATTAAGTCACTTCTTAATGATTATAACTATCTTTGGGAAAATAATTACCTTGACCATATGCCTATTTTTCAAGAGTCTCCCTTTGACAAGCTAGTCTCTAAGGAGTTGTCTCTTGACCCTTTTCCCATCTTAGAAAAGTCTCACTATGACAAATTTGTCTTTATGGAGCCTGTTATGCCATCACAGGTCATTACTTGTCCAAAACCAAACATTTAATAGGACATAATTGTAATAGATTACCCATTAGATGAATAATCAAAATTAGAGTCAATTTTTACTCTTGAACCAACATTAAATTTAGCAGTAGAAGAAAAATCAACATCAATCTTGAAATTAGATTTAGAGTCCCTTCAGCTAGAATCAAATTCAGAAATAGAATATGTTCATGGTTGTTATAACATTGGTTATGCATGCCTACTAGATTAGTATGAATATATTTGTGATCCTTCTATGATTTTTGAATATGATTACTTCAACATTACCATAAGTTCTCCTAGTATCTGCTACAAGGATTATCCAACCTTTCCCCTTTCTATTACCATTCCACATACCATTACCACTAACCATCATAGGCATATCATTGACATTCTATATCCCACAAGTGTCAATTAGAACCAATAAAATCATACCTTGTTGAAATACATCCATAGTGACATATCAAATGAATAAAATCAAGGAGGCCAAGACCAAAATCATACAACAAAAGAACACTCTCTTAGTGAAACCTTTTTAGAGATACTAGGGGGCAACCAAAGTCAAAACTTGACATCTTCTAGTGAAACCTTTTTGAAGGTAGTAGGGGATAATCAAATTCAAAAGTCCATGTTACTTAGTGAAACCTTCTTGTAGGCACTATGGGATAATCAAGACAACTTCATTGGTAGAAACCTCTTCGAAGCACCAATAGTTGAGCATAAAAGTTATTCACTATTTAATGATGACATTATCAAAGATCAAATAAAAATACTTTCCACTCTATAGCCTAATTAAATGGTAGATACTCTCATGACTAAACAACATAAAAATATATTGGTCTTATCAAGAGAATATTCAAAAGTCTTTAGCCCTACCACATCTAAAGTTATGTCAAATCTAGAATCAAAAACATTACATGTACTTGAAAATAGTAATCTTCATTTATTTCCCATCCATTATTCATTACATTATCCTCCATCATTACATTTCCAATCAAACATACCATCCAACATTTATCCATATTTACCACCCATGATCACACTTTATTTTGTAAAGGCTACAAAGATATCTTATCTCAAAGTTTTAAGGAAACATAATCAATGACTAATGAAGATCCCAACAATATCATTTGGATCCAAATCTATAACAAGTTCTTGATAGAGTAGCTATTCAAAAGAGGTATGGGTTATCAATTTACATGATTGATTATTCTAGTTATGTCATTTGTTGATTGAGATGTGCATCTCCACTTTAACAGGAACAACAAAATCATTTATCATACCTAAGTCAGAACCAAACATGTACCATATCATATAATGTTAACAATCCTTTTTTCCATTATCACATATCCTAACCATTCACCTTATCACTTAGGGGAAACCCTCTTACAATCTTATCTAATTTATCAAACCATAATTATCTTAGAGAAAAACCATTTTGTTTTACCATTCCATTCCTACTTGACCAAACATATTTTGAATCCTATCAACCTAACCTATTTGACCTTGGTTCATCCATTGGTTTCATGTTTTTAACATACAAAATTAGATCAATTTCAGTAGTTATTTTTAGCATTTTAGATAGAGCTAGTATTTTAGAGTAGTATGACAAAAGTTTTAGTAGATACATCCTTTATTTCTTATTCCATCCTTATCAAGTTTATTTATGTGATCTTGATATATCACCTACTGGGGAAAATCTATGTTCACCAGTCTTGATACTAATTATATCACCTATTAGGGAAAATTGGCATCATTGATCTATTAGTTGTATCCTAGTTATAACCACCTATGGGAAAACTAGGGGTGACATTTATTTATTAGACCTTGACATATCACCTATCCATTCCTATGCCATACTATGCCATCATACCAACTATGACTATTTTGTTTGAATTGGCTGCTACACTAGTCAGATTATTTTCCTGTGAGGTGAACTACTGTGAACTAAAACCATTTTGGGACTATGTGGGTCACATTTGATTCATGTTGAGGTTATCTTAGTCCCCCTTTATCCATGCTCTTACTATTTTATGAGCATAATTTCAAGTTATAATCCTCTCACCATTTTATAATAAACTTAAACCATGCTCTTACTATTTTATGAGCATCATTTCAAGTTATAATGCTCTCACCATTTTGAGAGCAAATTCAACCATATTCTCTCCAGTTTGCAAGCATCATTTTAGTTTATAACACTCTCACCATTTTGTGAGCTTAGATTATTTTAGTGTCTCATCATTCTTAATTGAGTTGAGATGCTTCAAAAATTCCAAAAATATTTAGAAAAACCAAAAACATTTAGAAAAACCAAAAACATTAACCACTTCTTTGCCTTAAGGATTCTAGGAACCCTCACTAAGTAACAAACAAATCATTTGTTCCTTAGTTTCCCCATCATTTTTGCCCTTTTATCCTACACTATTCCCATTTTATGAGTTTATCCCTATATTTATATCACATCCATCATGTCATCTATCAATCATCATTTTCTTCCCATTTCTTGGGAGAACTACATTTAGCCTAAAGTTTTGTTAGATCATCATATCCATGGAACTATGTAGGCAACATTCACTTGCCTAGTGCATATGGAGATATCTCGAACACCCCTTTCCTTTTCTTCTATTCCCCCATATTTTTTATTTGTTTAGTTATCACCTAGTTTCTAAGGTCAATGTTCATCATGTTATTTATACTAACATTGGGACTAACACTTGTTTGTCTATTTTATTTGTTTGTTTGTGTGATTGTTTGTTTTCTTTTAGCACTGTGGCCTTGATTCAGTCTATATGTGTTCATTGGGTGATTCCTTGCATATTATTCTTGAATATATCCATATTCAAACATCTACATTATCATCTTGGTTTTTATCATTGGTGCAATTATTTTCCATTGAGTATTGGATATCGGGAGTAAGTCCTTATGCATATTTTAGCCAAGCTCCCATGATGTTCTATCATGAGGCCTACCATCAAATGATACAACAAAAATAGAATTTGAGAGGTTTAAAATATCAATACAACATCATCATATCCTCAGCACTAACATCAACAAAAATCCCAATCCAATACCCAATCATATCCCAAATAGAGTAATTAAGTAACAAAAGAATTTGAACCTTTGTTAGTTTAGATGAGCATCTCCCTACTAGTAGGTTTTCCTAATTCATCTTTATCCTCTATATCAACTTATCAATCATCAATAATTAATCATTGTTTTCATAATTGAGGTATACTGCATCAACACTATACACCATCCCACATGCATTCTCAATGATTATATCACCTACCAGGGCAAATCATTATGTTATAACCAATTTTCCTTTCTTGTTTGTCTATCCTAACTAGGGTAGTTCCATCTTCTCAATGATTATATCATCTATTAGGGTAAATCATTGTGTTATCATACCACATTGCCACTATTAGGGTATAATGTTTATAACCACATTTAGACAAACCATTATACACCATCCCATTTACATTTCTTAGTGATTTTTGCCAGCTTTGGGTAAATCATTATGTTGTCACCCCACCAATTCATTTTTTTGGTCCCCTCATTTCACTTCTTTCTTTTGAGGGACCATTTATTGACCCACTTGCCAACCACTTCCTCAAGGGGGTAGCTTATTCCAATCATTACCATTGCAGTCATAAGCATAAAGGACCATTTTATTCTTTAAAAAGATATCACTATGCTTACAACTTGCAACATCTTCTCAAATAGGGGAAAATTATAGACATGTAAATTTGGCCACTAATGGCTTCATATCTAAATTTAGACCAATTCTTTCCAATCATTGAATACCTAGCCCAAGAATTTTTATTAGTCTTGAATTTTTCTTTATAACCTTTCATTAAATCAATTTGGCCTATTATATCAATAAAACAAGGTAAATACACACATTGAATTAAATTAAAATCAAACAAATGACCAAATGCCTAGAAATAATTAATTAAATTGCACACCCTAATCAAAATTAATTATCAAGTTAAATCAATTTCAAATCCTAATTGAGTTCACCCATGAGCTAATAAATCAATTAAATCAATTACGAAAAAGAAAATTCAAGAGCATCTTAGAACATTCTAGAACACACTCATTACCTTTGTGAGTTGTCACTTGATGAAAATATCTAAAATAATATTTTATGAATATGCCAATCTCAACCAAAGTTAATAAACTCAACCATGGTTAGATTTAACCCATTCCAAGGGATTTGAAAGCCTACAAAATCAAGCCTAAAACTCTTCAGTTAAGGATCTCAATCAAAGTAGAGCTATAATGTAGGAATAGATTCATGAAGCTAAAATTCTAGTATTATAATTTAGAAATTGAACCAAGCCATATCAATCAACCCAAGCATTCAACAATGTTGCATAGAGGCGATGATATTAGCCATATGTCATTGATGAATAATATTTATGCATAAACTGAGCAAGCCAATGAAGAAATAATTTTAATCTCTCAAGGAAGGTAAAGATTATTGTTATTTACATTTTATTTGGGTTTTCAATTGTTGTTTGTTAATTGATCTCCTCCTATGATCCATGGTTAGAGATGTTAGTGTATTTATTTCATAGTTTTATATACTAACACTTGATCTAACCTCCTCTCTTTGTCAAATTTATTGATCACATTTTTCACCATTTAAATTTTGGCATTTTGCTTTGGGTGAATAGTTCATGGTGGCCATTTGTGTGCTAACTCCAATGAGATGGAAGGTTAGGATTGGTTCATTTGTTTGATTGAGGATTGAGCTGATGGAGGGTGGTCAAGGATGTGATGGAGTGGTAGGATGAGGCCTTTGACCATGCCAATGGTCACAGAATGAGGTAGGTTTTATTTTGAATTGATAGTTAGATGAGTTTATGGGTGGAATAACATGTGTTGGTAAGAATTATAGGGGGAAAAATGGGTTTTAAACATTTTGGTTTGGTTTCCCTTGGTCTATGGTTTTGCATAAAGTAGGCAAATGGGTAGAAAAATTAGGTAAATATAGGTGTATGAGGTAGGCATAAGGTAGAAAAGACTATAAAAGGTAGAATTTAGGTAGATTGGTAGGGTTTTATAGGTTTTACAGAGGTTAGGGGCTTAGGTTTTTATATCACTAGGCAAAGATAGGGATCGATGATGATTCACCTTAATCGACACCGATCAAACCCAAGGAAGATAACTGGTCTTAAGTGACTGGTGACGGTTCAAGGAACTGTCGATGGTTAAAAGGGGTAGAATTTATTTCAAAAGTGTTTGTTAAAGGGATTAAAGATTGGAAATTATAGTTGATGACGATATATTTTTGAGGATAGTTATTTATCGAGTCAATGACAATCTTAGCTGATGAGTGTGTGATAAGTGTTAGGAGTATAGGAGGATAAAATAGGTGTGGTTTTGACAAAGAAGGATATGAGGGGGGAGGGTTGAATAGAGGCATAGGGTTGTGTGGGAAAAATGTATGTAGAGTAGATGTAATGGGGTAAATTGTAATAGGTTAAAATAAAGGTATAAGTTAGTACTTAGCTTTGGGCAGAAAACTAAGTATGCATTTTGGGTGTATGTTGTGCTTGTAGGCCCACAAGAAGATTTAGTTGAGGGATCAACTTCCCATGATTTTTATAGAGGTTTAAGATGCTATGCATATTGATGAGTGGAGGCATATATATTCTATTGGATTAGGTATGATATAACACTATCAACACCTACCATGAGATATTGAGATGATTATCATGCTCATCAAGAGATGGGATCTCATGATGAACACTTTTTGGATACCAACTAGAAAATAGACTATTTTATGGATCTAATATATGGTGAAAATTAGTTCATATGCATTTTCACATAGGTGGATTTAGTTATGGTCCATTATACTAGAGGGTTCATGAGGAGAGGCTTACTCATGATGATGATGATGATGGCCTTGACAAGTTTTGTGATACTTGATTTAGTTAAAGGGTAGTTTCCACATATGTTACTTGGTGTTTTAGTTGAGATATTACTAGGGAGGACCATATTTAGATGGGCCCTAATTTTATTGGTGCAGATGTACTTAGAGCTCTAGGGATTTTGAGCACATAGTTAGTATGGGATCATTATTGGATTCATACTTCATTGTTGGGCATTCAAGCATATTTGGGTATTGAGACCCTTAGGGATACTAGTGGAGGGTTATATACCAATTGATTATAAAGTGGGCTTCCTACATTAGAGGAAAGGTGGTGCCATGATAGGAGTAGGTGGAGCAACTAGATATATTGAGTGGTTTTGGGATGTACTGGAGGGTTTGGTGGTCAAAGATGTGACATGGAGACCATATGTTAGGTGGCCTTAGTGGTCAGGACTCAGGTATCACACCACAGGTCTTTAGAGTTGGTGGTGGATATATAACCATTGGGAAGGTGAGGATAAGCTCATCCATTTTAATCAGGTGTAGAGATAGTTTGGGTTGGTTTAAGGGAACTCACTTGACTTTCCCTGATATAAGAGAGATGGATCTCACTTGACTTTCCCTGATATAGGAGAGATGAGGCTGAGTTTATGTTGCTTGAGCCACATCATCAAGGTATTGTGCTTGATTATGTTGAGATATTGATTAGAGCTCCCATTGATGATGTGAGGGTTACTGATGGATACACAACCTCATTCCAAGGTAGGTATGTGATAGTTGACTTTGGATGGGGTGATGGGGGATAATAGGCCATGGATGTAGACTTGATAGGGGCACAAGTTTAGGGTCATGGCTAGGAGGTAGCACCACTCACCACACCATAGGCCTAGGTATAGGTACTATAGGGATAGGTGGCCACACTATAGGGTTAAATTATTGTGTTATAGGGTTAGTGGTGACTATCACAGTAGAGCTAGATCAGGCATAGGCATCCTTTGGGATAGTTACATAGGAGAGAGATGTTCTTAGATAGAGGGAAGAAGTAGGAGGGGGACCAACACCAGTGGATGAAGAACCACCAAACATAGTTTTGAGGCTCTAATACTTAGACACCATTGAGGAGCTTAGGTATTACAAGGTGATGGTGCTAGGTTAGCTGGCATAGGTGATGAAATATGAGGATTATAGATCTAGTTTGGTTGGTGGGCCATCTATAGCTACCTTGGGATAGTGGGCCTCCATATTTGGTCATCAGGTAGGTATCCCAAGATGACCACCACTAGATGGGGGTATAAGTATAGGTACATGTATAGGTTGGATTAGTAGTAGTGGTGTGGGTGGTAGTGGTCCCAGTGATCTAGGAGTTTGATGTATTCATATGTACTGATATGTTAGTAGAGATAGGTGTACATTATTTTTGATACCAACCTATGTGATGATACAAAGAGATGTACATGTTTTGGGAGAGAGTTTACACATTATCACATGTATTTATGATGACATGATGTATATGATGATGCATGGTTTATGATGTGATATATGATGTATGTTTATAGTTCATTGTTGATATGCTCAATGTGGTTATTCATGTATATGCTAATGGTTGATGGTCTATGGTTTCTTGTATATGCTTTATTAGAGGTTTGACTTAGTAGCTCAGGCATGCAATGTTTGGAAGATAGTTATGATGATTTGATATTGCTAATAGATATGATAGAATGTGTTATGGGTGGATATATGGTATATGATGAATTAATCATTAATGGTTTCAATTATGGTTATGACGATGTGGTTTGCATGAGATGTATTATGGTAATGTTATGGATAGATTGGTAGATGATATATGATATTGTTCATGATATTTTGATTATTGATTTTGTTTATGCTAATGAGAATGAATTTAGGATATAATATATGTTGGCATGATGTTTTGATGGTAGATGGATATGATTATGTTTATGGCATGGCATGATATGATGGTGTTTTGATCGTAGATAGGTAGATGATGTGGTTCATAGATATAGCTCATAATGTTATGCTTTTGATTTGATACTTGTTTCTTATGATGATGGAGATAAACTATGGATATGGGTGAAGATGTAATGAGACTACATAAATTAAGTAGGTAACAAAATAAATGTTTACGAAAGGATAAGGATCATGAGAGGTATGAACCAATAAAAGATAAAAAATAAACATGATGCCTCTTCATTGGTAAGGACAAAAAATGAAACCCAAATTTGGAATGGCTTAGTGAAATAAAGCCTTTCAAATGCTTCACATTAGTGTGTTTTGATTGTTAAATGGCTATCTTGATCACATTATGTTAAGTAAGCTCACAATCCTATGTATATGATATATGGAGGGAGGATGGGTGGAACTGGAACCTTTAGGTAGACCAACATGCCTTTTCTATAGGTTTCTAAGAGGATAGTATAAGTAAATCTATGCTCATGTATAAAGTGTAGAGTGATCGATGTTGGAAGTCTACTGAGGAGAGCTGATTGTGGATTTCTAAGATTTATTACTTTTATGAGAGCCAATTGAGGCTTTCAAAATTATTTTGTTGTTACTTATGGGTGTTTTATTATTTTTATTTTTCTTGTAGTTGGGGAAGATGATCGATGTGAGAAGCATCCAAGAAATTGCTAGCTTTTGACAAGTGCATTACTTAGCCATCCTTCAAGGTAGTGGTCTAAGTTTATGTGCCTAGTCCAAATGCTTGTGATAGTTGTCCTTCAAGGGAGAATTCCAACTTACATTTTGAAATTTTAGATGAGTTATTAATAAATATCCATCAAAGGAGTAGTCTAAAAATGCTAAGAATGACCCATGATTTGGTTTTTGACTTTTGATATTAATTTTGCTATTGTTTGGTTTTTCTTGACATAGAATTGCTTATACATGCTCAAGGGGTTACCTTTATAAAGGAAAAAAATAAGAGCACAAGAAGTTTTAGTAAGTGAAAAGAGGTGTAGGTGAAAAAAACCATGGGAAATAATCTTGAGGAGATGGGAAGTAACATAAGAATCATGCCATAGGTAGAGCCATGGTACCCATAGTTTAAGGTTAGGCTATGACTGTGATGGATAATCACATGATTTAGCTATAGTTGGTTCTCCCTAATAAGAGAGAAATGAATGTGGTTGTTGGGGATGAGCTTAAGTTAGACCAATGGTGATTGTGACCACTATTTAACAATATAAAGGATGCAGATGTAAAGCATTAAGATTTCCAAGTTCTAGTTAGCCTTTGAGGGAGGATAAATGATAATCTCCTGATCCATACTTATGGGTTACGATTTAGGGTCCAAGCCAATTTAATTCAAATTTTATCCTTTTTATTTTCTCCATATTAATTAAATGTTGATTTTCCTTGAAGATGAGATCTCTAATATTGAATTCTTGTACTTTTAGGTGTTTGTCATAAGCATGATTGATTTATTCTTAATAGACACAGAGATGGGAAAGAGTGGCCAAATGATTCTCATCAAGTAGCTCAAGTTGTGATAAATGTTATTGATGGTAATTATATTCTAAAATAAGGTCATGAAAAGATATGCAAAGAAAGGGTATTCAGACCTCATGAGGCAAAACAACTTCATTTCCAAACATGAGGGAAAAAGGTGTAGCACATGTAGGGCTTTAGATAATAGTATGATATACCCTTAAGTTAAAAGGGATGTACAAGTGCCAATCTTGACTTAAGGTATTGAACATTTTGGTAATCATGTTGTTAAGGGTTTTGTTAGATCCCTCTAATTGTCTATTTGCTTATGGATGATAGGGTGATGAAAAACTAAGTTTTATACCAAATATGTCACAAAGGCCGTGAACTTATTTATATTTGGAGGATTTACCATTATTGGTGATGATCTTATGAGGAACACCAAAGTGGTAGATGATATGATGGGTGATGAATTCAATAATATTTTTAGCTTTTGTTGAGACAAGAGGAATAACCTCCACCCATTTGGTGAAATATTGAATCGTAGTGATGATAGAGTGATTTAATTGTGAAGAGTGGGGGTTAATTTCACTAATAAGGTCTAGACCCCATTGTGAGAAAGGCCAAAATTCAGTAGAAACTTGAAGGATATGGATGGGTACATGATGTATATTAGCGTGCTATTGGCACTTGACACACTTTTTCACATAATCACAATAGTATTGGTTAAGGGTAAGCCAATAATAGCCTAAGCAGAGGATGCACTCAGCCAAAATGAGTCCACTAAAGTGAGCCCCATAGATACCATCATGCATTTCCTTGATAGCATGAGAGGATTTTAAAATATAAAGGAAATAGAATAGGAAGCCATAAAAACCATTTTTATAGAGGATGCCTCCCATAATGGTATAATGGGAGGTGCTCTGAATTAATTCATGACAAGAATTCTTAGAGAGCCCAAATGGAACTATGCCAAGGTTTAGGTAGTCAAATGTTTGTTGATATCATAGGTCAAGATGTATCTCCTCTACATTAAATATGGTTGGAGTGTTTGAATTAATGTAGGAAGGTTTGGTGAGGTGATGGATAATACTGATAGCTTAGAGTTTGAGGGAGCTGATGGGATCTGGGAAGCAAGAGAAGCCATGGTAATGACAAAATTGTTGTTAGATCATGGGGTGGTTTGAATATGGTAGTTTTCTAATGATGTCAAGATTTCTAAAACTAACTTTCTATATAGTTGAAAAATCTTATTCTTACACTGGTAGAAGCCATTAACTTGATTGATCACAAGTTGGGAGTCATCAAAGATGTCGATAATTCTAACTCTCAAGGCTAATGTGGTTTAGAGACCTATTACTAGGGATTCATATTTGGCCATATTGTTGGTACATTTAAAGTCAAGTTTAAAAGATAAAGGAAGTGGTTCACTGATAGTGGGGATAAGGATGATACCAGCTCCACCACCAGCTAACATTTAAAACCATTGAAGAGCATGGTTATATGATCAATGAAGTCTACTTGGGATAGGTTTGTGATGGATTCATGTAGAAATTTGAGAGGAGGTTGGTTGCTTAGTAGGGGTGCATCAACCAACTAGTCAGTAATGACTTACCCCTTAATTGACTTCTACTAGAGGAATTCAAGGTCAAAATTGGCTAAAATCATGAGCCACTTAGCCATAAATTGGTTTCGGTATGGCTTGGAGTGCATGTACTTAAGCAGGTTGGTATTGTTTATGATAAAAGTTTTATGGTTAAGAAGGTAGTGGTGAAGTTTAGTGGCCACAAAGACTAAGGCCAAGTATAGTCTCTTAGTGTGAGTGTGTTGAGTTTCATAGTCTACAAGGGTGTGGCTTATGTAATATATGGATTATTATTTATGTTTTTCATCTTGATGGGCAAGCATTGCCCCTAGGGAATGGTCAGTGGTAGAGATATAAAGGTAGAAAAGTTGGTTTTCCTTAAGGGGTGTGAGGATAGGTAGAGATAAAAAATACTCTTTGAGTACATCAAAGGCCTTTTTAAAATTGACATTCCACTTGAAATAGGTCATTTTTCAAGAGATGATGGAAAGGTTGACATCGATCTGAGAGCAGCAAATGGATTGGAGCTTCCTTTATAAATTTTGGAGTTGATTAAGGTTGGTCGGAGGTAACATCTCAAGGATGGATTTGATCTTGGTTAGATCAACCTTGATTCCCCAAAGGGAAATTATGAAGCCAAGTATTTTTCCTAATAAGACCTCAAAAATACATTTGTTGGGATTGAGGCAAACATGGTAATGGATATGTCTCTCAAAGATAATCTTGAGAATAACTAATTGGTCCTTGCAAAGTTTAGATTTTTATAGGAGGTCATCCACATAATCCTCGATGATTGTGTGGGTAAGTTCATGGAAGATCTAGGTCATAACACATTGGTAGGTTTCACTAACATTCTTAAGACTGAAGGGCATGACCCTATAACAAAAATTCCCCCATGGGTTGATAAAGGTAGTTTTTTGTTGATCTTTAGGGGCAATTGAAATTTGATTATAACCTAAGAATCCATCCATGAGAGACAACATCTCATGGCTTTTTGTAAGATCAATAAGTTGTTCAATGTTAGGTAGAGTAAATTAATCCTTTGGGTAGGCAAGGTTGAGGTCATGAAAGTCCACATAGATACATAGTCCCCTTATGGCTTTGATGATAGGCATGATGTTTAAGGAGGTGTTGAAGCTCTTCTTTGATAAGAAGGGATATATAAGGATGAATTCATCAAAGTTTTTGTTTAAATTCTTGGATTCATGATTGATTACAATGTTATGGGTGGTAATGGTTAGGTCAATACTATGCATGTTAGCATATGACTAGGCAAGTGTAATGTTATGGTCCTGGAGGAAGGTAGGGAAGTCCTGAAGTTCCTTAGGGGTGAGAGATTGGCCCAATTTGACAATATGAGGGTTGTTTGAAATTCCTATGTCAATATATATAGTGGATTAATTTAACATGGTTGAGGTCTCTATAGGTAAGGATTTTTGGATGGAGGAGTCAAGTGCACCAAGGTAGGTGAGAATAGAATCATCATCCTGGCACTGAACCATGTTAATGATAGAATAGTCCTCTCCCACTAGTTCAATATGGATCAAAGGGATGGATATGGGTGCCCCTTCCTTTTGATAATTTATAAGGTTGAGGTTAATCATGTTGATGAAAAAAATTTAGGTGGGATAATGTCCTCATCCTCGCACTCAGGTGGAGGGGGTGTTGGTGAGGAAGGGGTCTCTTCTTCAATAATAATAGTGGTAGGTTATTTGGATTTATTATTATTGGGTAGAATGATTCCAAGGCCATGCTTCTCATGAGTATTTTAGGTCTAAATTGAGATTAATGTGTGTGGTCCATATTTGTATCATCCTAAGCTAAATCTTTTCTAGGCACACTTATGGAGGTATACTATGGTGAAGTTTAGGTTGTCCAAGTAAGAGAAGGTGGAGGTGTTTGGTTGAGGTGAAGAGGGTGTGGCAAAATTTTTAAGTGGCTTATCAAGTCCTCCATATATGAAATTAGTTTGATAGTTGGGAGGTCCCAAAGGAATATAGGTTCCAATGTTGGGATCATAACCTGATTGATGGTTGATTTTCCCATATTCCTGGGGAGTAGGGAAAAAATCAATGGTAAGGAGATGGTATTCTCCAAGGGTAAGGCATTGGAAGGTAGATTCCAAGGGATCAGTGGTTGGTATCTAGTCTATGAGAATAGATGAATTGGTAGATGCCTATGTGGAGGAGGGAGCAATGGATTCCTTTTCCATGGTTGAGGGCTCGATGGTGGATGTGAGGGTTGCTTTTGTTAAGGGAAGGAGGATGTCATTGGGTTAGTAGGTCATATTGCATGCTATAAAAGGGCTTGGGTTAGCTTGTATGGTAATAACCTAACCTTTGTGCTTGAATTTGATATAATGGTAGAGGGTAGAAGGGATACAACTCATAATATAGATCCAATGTCTCCCTATCAAACATTGTAATGGAATTCACATTTAACCACATAGAAAAGTTGAGGGAGTGTGCAAGGTCCTAGAAAAATGTAAAGGATAATAGTTCCTAAGGTAGTAGTCATAGTTTCATTAAAATATCAAAGCATAGTTGAAGTTTGGGACGTGACATTGTCTAGTAATTTGAGTTGGTTATAGGCATGAGAAGAGATGATGTTGATGTTGGCTCCCCCATCAATCATAACTCATTTGATGTGGGTCTAGTTGATGTGGGTTGTAATAAAGAAAAGAGGATCTAAGTCCTCAAGGTAGATAGAGGGTATCTCAAAGTCTTTGAATGTAACAAGGGTAGAGAGTTAGAGAGCACCTACAAAGGCCTTTATAGGTGGGGAGTAACCTAGTCTGACCTTGATAGCTTGCATAGCCTCTATCATGGCCTGATGATGGTGGAGTGAGGTATAAATGAGATTGTAGAGGTTCATATTAGTTGGATTTTGGTGAATTTGCTGAAGAATGATCCTCCTGATGGATTTAGAGGGGTTAGCCTTAGAGGTGCCTAAGATGGTAACTTTGGGTTTAGTTAAGGATGTAGAGGTTTGGATCGGGTTTGGTTTAGGATGAGTTGGGGGGTATGTGCATGGAATAGACATTTTTTCCTTCCCTATATTTTTTTTGTGATCATGTGACCATATTAATTGTATGGATAGAGGGGGAAGGTGTGATGGGATGTTGGGTATAATATTTATCACTCTGATGTGAGAGTGGAGGATTAGGAATGTGTTGGAAAATGACTATTGGGTGTATTGGTAGAGGAGTCAATGGAAGTTCAACTAGTAAAAGATCATCCTCATCATAGAGCTAATGGATAATGGATTGGAGAGCTTTTAAATTCTTAGTGTCATGACCAGGTGTCCTATGATAGGAATATATTTGGCAGTCATTGTACCAAGCTAGCTTCAAACCAAGAAGATTAAAATGTCTGATAGGAGGTAATGTGAGGCAAAAGGTCTACAATAATATTTTTAGAATGGTCATATAGGATCTTACTAGAGGTGGTGAAGGTCTATAGGTTTTGGTTTTGGTTGGGAAGATGGGCATGTTGGTAACAATGGGTTTGGTGAGAGAAGGTTTAGGCAAGGTGGTGTTTTTGGTAAATGGTTTTGGTTTGGGTATGCTAGTTGTTGGGGTATTTGAGGTTGATAGTCTAGATATTGGTAATCTAGGAAGGATTGACACACTAGACAATAGGTGGGATGGTGAAACTAACCAAAATGGATGACAATATTAAAATAAGTTTGCTTCTTAGGTAAAGTTGAGGGGTGAGGCCCTAAGATAGAGGGAAAGGTAGAGGGAGGTGTAATCTTAGTCATATAGATTTTCAATGGTTTTGCCCCTTTTGTTGGTTTGGGTTGAGTCTTGGGTATAGGCTTGGATGGGGTTAATTCCACTTTCAAGGATGGGTGAACCAAGACTCATGTAGGGAAGGCACCAAGAATTTTGGAAGGTTTGGTTAATGGTGCATTTGTTGGAGAGGCAACTCTTTTGGTTGACTGAGAAGGTGAAGGGTTGGTAGAAGTTCTGATCAATTTAAGAGGTGGTGGAAAAATGATGGGTTAGTTGGTTAAAGGTGTGATATAAGGTTTGATTTTATTGATGTAAGGAATCCCTAACCATTTCCAAAAAGTGGTTTGATCCATGTTTAGTTTTGTGACCATACCTAACTTTTTGGATGAGTTTGGAAAAAGTTTTGTATATCGGTCTAGCTTCTCGAGTAGTGGGTGTCAAGGATGCACCTATGTTATGAGGACGAGGGTTGGTAGCTTCATCTATTTCCTTAAGTAAGGGATGTAATTTTAGACTGGGTGGCTACTCCATGAGGGGTGTTTGTGAAAAAGTTGCTCCCTTGGGCATGATGTCCATAGTTGTGGTTTGTCCTATGGTTAGAGGAGATGGTGGGTTAGGAATGGCTATTTGTTTGGATATATTATTCAAAGGGGTGTGTGATTATTCCAAATCCTCTATGAGTGAAGCTAAGTAAAAAAGAACCTCCTAAATTTGGGCCTCCAAAAGAAGGCAAAGTAACTCCACCACCTTACTGGGTGAAGTGGGGGAAAATTAGGTAGATTGGATGGTATGTTCCCCATTGATAAGTGTATCAAGGACCGTATTGACTGTGTGGGCATCATGGAAACATTCAACTTGTGTGTCCTCAATTTTGATAGGGGCATGGTTAGAAAAAGGCTTCCTAAATATATTAATATCTTGATTTTGAGGACATTGGTATTATCCAACATGAGTTCCCCATTGTCAATAAGGATCTAAAAAAAATTCTTGAAAGTATTACATCAACTCAAATCATGTCCAATTACTTGATGAAAAAGATAAAGGTCATTCTCATTATACCAAGTAGGGGATAGATAAAAATAATCAAAATACTAAGGAGGTTTGATTAGGGGAAGCTGTATGAGGTTAGCTTTTAATAGTTTCTCTAGATTTGAGGCATAATATTCTCCAAGTAGAGTGAACTATTTTTAGTTGCTTCAGTTTGGGTTCTTTATGTTTTGGTTAAAGGTAATGGGAGAATTTTGTTGATTGACATTGGGTGGAGGGGTGGTTTTAAGGATAAATACATTCATCATTCCCTTGCTCTTGGTTCTGGTGTTGACTTGGTTGCCTAGTTTGGAGGAAGAGGTTTCATTGGTCTTGAAGGTAGAGTTTTTGTTTCATAACTTCAATTTTCCCTCTAGTTTTATAGCTTATGGACCATGGTAAAATATTCATCAAAACTTATGAAGCTTTGGACATGCAATGTAGAAGGTATATGTTTAGCATAGGATTGAGCAAAAAGCTCTAAAATTTTAGGTTAAGAAATGGAAAATGAAAGTTTATTAATCAGGATTATCCAATAGGTCATGAAATTAGTAATGTACTCATCATCAAATTGTCTAATAGAATAGAGATCGGTGATAGAGACCTTCTTGGAAATTTTAATGGAAAAGTGATCCAAGAAGACCTAAGTTAGTTGAGTGAAAGAAAAGATTGAATGTCTAGTAAGGGAACTATACCAGTCAAGTGTTGGGCCAAATAAAGACATGGGGAAGGTTTAGAGGAAAAGGTCATCATCATAAGAAATCATGTAACATGAGTGTCTAAAATCCCTAAGGTGTTGTTTGGGGTCCTCTTTGCTCTAAAATTTGGTAAATTTTAGAAGCTCCCATTAAGGAGGGTAAGGTCTGATAGGGATAGAGGGATGAATAGGTTTGTTATAAATTTGATCATAGGATAGGATGTTATGAGCTCATGAAATAGATGTCTCAAGGCTTTTCATCTTGTCCATGAGATTCTTCATTAGTTTAGTTTGAGGTGTTGGACCAAGAGGGCTGTAAGGTGGATATTATGGTTGAGATTGGGTTACATATTGGTAATTATTTGGAAGTTGAGAGGTTGTCACATTTTGGAATGTGGATGCTAAAGGTTGGGTAAGTGGTATGTAAAGATAGGTGGATGGTGGTGGTAGAGTAGTGGGTACATACCCCTATGGGTTAGGGATGTATCCTAGATTAGGTGTAATATGTACCTATTGAGGTTCCTTATGAATTGGCCATAAACAATAGTTGGGTTAGTAACAAGAGCAGAGGTAGTGAAATTCATCCTAATAGGTGTTGAAGTAGAAGGGATAGATACCCCTAAGCTTGGTAAAATGTTATTGACCAATGGGCTGGGGTTGATAGAGGGAAGGTTGGTAGTGCTGATGGTAGGTGATCCAATAATAATTAGAGCATGATGGGTTAATGGTAGGGTTGTTCCTAAGGTGGAGTCATTGGTAGGGGTGGAAGGTGTAAGGGTAGTGGTTAGTTTTTAGCTATGACATCAAAGGGGTAAGTAGACAAAGATGCCTAGGTAGTTAAAGGTTGGGTAGAGACCATGAAAATGGGGATACCCCTCATAAGGCAAGATGGCATATCATAAGGAGGATCCTGAGGTGGAGTTGGAACTGGGGCATGGTGAGGGGAGGTGTTAAGGTAGTGATAAAGGGTAATTGGATTATTGTCTAAAAAAGTGGTAAAGTCTATGTCTCCTTGGGAAAATACCCAAGGAAAAGTAGGCCTTCCTAATGGATGAGGTTAATATTCTACCTTAGAGATATACTCCATAGAAGAAGAGGTAGAAGAGATTGATCTAAGTTATGGGTTTTATTCTACTAGGTATCTTCACTGCTGGTGAGTGAGAACCATACAAGAAAGGGGGAGAGATAACAAGAATAAACTCACCACTCAAATAGGAAGAAGACAATAAAATGATCAAGGAAATCAAGATTCACACACTATAAATTATGTTAAGAATAGAGGTTAGTTTTAATCTCACTTTTAGCTTATGCCTTAGTTTATGAGCATGTGTGATAGAAGTTGGATTATAGATCAGGTACTATAAAAGTAGTCTATGGTTGGTTTTGGGTTCTTTAGGTGCTCAAAATAATTTTTATTAGAATCAATATGTGGCTTGGTATTAGGGCATATCCCCTCACTTCATGGTCCCAAATTGGTAAGAGTGTCGAGTGCTTAGTCAATATATATTGATATCTAGAGTTTATACTCAACTAGAGAGCTAAGTTGGTTTTCCCCTTGGTAATGATCTCCAAGTAAGATTGATAGGAAAGGGTAAGGTGACCAATAGGTGATGAAATCCCATTTGAGCCTTGTCTCAAATTATTTTGATATTTGATTGATGAAGGTGGTTTGACTAGTGTGTGCAACAAAAGTGATGTTATGATAAGATTATTGTTATTTAATTCAAAGTGAACCAATGTTAAAATCAATAAATAGATGTAGTTGATTTTAATCCCAAAAAAGAATTTAATTTCAATTATAAGCACAAATAGAGAGAAGGGCATACAAAATGCAAAGAAAATCATGAGTAAAGACTCTAGGTCACACTGGGCATGCTAGAATGTTTCATGTAAATTTTCACTTAAGTTTGAGGGTAGAGAGAAAAGAAACTTGATATGGGTGTGGTTGAAAACATGTTTGGTTGTGCACATGTTGAATCAAAATATTATGAAGAGATCCTCTTTGTCTTGGGAGGAAGACTTGCAGATAAGAAAGCACTAAAGCAAACTTGTTTGTTAGACAGATAGTTGGGTGGATTGCATGGGGATAACTAGATCCTAGAAGTGGGAACTTCCTTAGGGGATATAAATCCACACATTTTAAACAATTAAGTTTACAAAACTATAAATAAGGTACTTGCATAAATAATTAAAAGGTACTAAAATTGAACACAAGAAGTGATTGCTTGGAAAATAAACTAGAAATGATCAAATTAGTGATAAACTAATTAATACTAGTGCTAAGGGGTTGGGGCATGGTTTACAAAATCAGTCAGGGGTCTGTTAATATGGAGGGACATAGAAAAATAGATTTGGTTGGGTGTAGGTAGGTGAAAGGAGCTTACTAGAAATTTTATTGAAAATGAAATTTTAGTGGTTAAGGTGACCATCTCCAGTTGAAGGGAACCATCGTTGGTCATGTAAACATCACCGGTTGAGGCTAACCATCACCAGTAAAGAAACCATCATCGATTGCCTATCAGTGGAACTAGGTTGGTGTTACTAATTGACAAGATTTAGAAGGTAAGTTTTGAGAGGTAGATAAGGGCTAGAATACTCTTAAAATGGAAACATGATAAGTAAATATGAAAAAGCAAATACTTGTCTTAACAAAATTTAGTTGGGTGGATGGTTGAGATAGATTGATTTTTGGTGGAATTTGGCTTGATTTTGGTGGAGTAACGGTACCTAAAAGCTTGGTTGAGTGGTGATGGTGATTTATCTCTCAATAAGATGGATGATTATGATTTATAACACTAATGATGCTAATTGACCTACAAAAAGAGAATTTGGATACCTAAAGCTCTGGATAACAATTGTAGATGGATTTGTCCTCCTAGGCCTCTCTCTCTTATAGGCACAAGCAAGAGGTAGAAGTGAAGGTGTAACTAGGCCATCTAAATATAAATTATTCATGCAAAGGCTTGAAATAAGATTTAGACAAGATATTTTTAGAAAATCAAATTGGTGGTTTGCATGTGGCTTCTATGTTAAAAATTTAGATGGTCTAATTTGACCATTGCTAGTTAGGGTGACCATCACCAGTCACCTTGACTATCATTGATCAAGGGTTTAAGGAAAAGGTGGGTTAAAAAGGTTAAGAGGTGAATTTAGTTAGATAGGTGCTAACTTAACTCTAGGTTAGGTGAGTGGGTTAGGTCAGGTAGGTTTTTTTACCTTGTAGGTATATTCTAAAGAGGTTAAAGAGAAACCCAAGGCATTTCGACAACTAAGACCATGTGTGTAGTTTTTTAGTGTCTACATCAAGATGAAGTCATGAGTTTGACACTTTAGATCATGAGTTTATGTATATAATGCACATGTTTATTTTGTTTTGGATATATATGGAATATTAATGCTTTACATAAGGTTAAGAGTCACTTTAAGAGGTTGTAATATGGAAGCTAAAATGGCTTATCTATATTTGTAAGGATTGTGGGAGAGAAGCTCAATAAATTGGTTTGTAAGACCAATAGTTGACACTATATATTATGATATATCTAATGGAGGATGTTATATAGATCACATATAAATTATTAATTTGCATAATTAGTCTTGGAAGTGTCCTTACATGAGTTGAAAATAACATTCATCATGATTATGTTGTCATGCTTTCAGGCAGTTCTATGTAGTCATCTGAGTAGAGATGAGTTTGAGGTAATTTGCATAGATTTGAAGAATATAATGAAAATTAATTTATTATATATGTCTCATAAGTTCATTTTAATGTATTTTTATTCATTATAAATTTATATGAATGTGTGAAAAGTCAAAGGTTCTTGATTGGGTGTATAAGGCTTGTTTGCAATTTTGAGTTAGGTTATCGAAGTGATCAATTTGAGGTCTTTTAAATTATTTGGTGAAGTATAATTTATATGGTGATGACAATGATGTAATTTAGGATCTATAATATTATTTTATGATATGTTTATGTGTAAAAATTGAGTGTACTCTTCAAATATTCTAAGTAGACTTTTTGGTTGTGTGAAGACCTAGTTGTGAGTAGTATTAATGATGTGGTCAAAGTAATGAAATGGAATAAAAGGTGGTATGTAGATATATGAATATTATAAGGGGTATATTTTATGTGTTTTTTAAGTGTTTCATATGTGTGTGGAGGCTCAAAATTTTTCAAGAGGACTAAGTGTAATGTGTTGCTTGAGAATGCCTAATTGCATTAGGTCTTTATTAGGCCTAATGGTGGTTTTGGTCCTTATAAGTGGTGACCAACATATATAGTGGTTTTTTCACTTGTGAAACATGTGGGTTAAAATATTACAAGGGTGATACATGTATGGAGAAATCTTTGACTGACCAAGGTGGGTGAAATCAAGAGTCTTGTATTTATAAAATGCGTAAAAGTCCTATTTGGGTTAGAGTAAGGATGAGAGTACAAGAAAATAAAAGAGAACCTTGAGGAGAAAAAGGGGGTCATGTAGACCATAATAGGTGAGTATAGGATAATTTAATAATATATAATATAAGTTTTAAGTATGAGGAGCGAGGTCATATGAACTAAACCTATCAAGAGGAGGACAAGTTAAGTGAAGAGGCTTGATAGGCTATTTGAGAGAGATAGAAGAGTGTGAAGAGAAAATGAAGGTGATAATCATCATTTGAGTGAGAAATAGGTGTCCAAAGGTGATAATAAGTTCTAAGTGGCTGATTTGGTGCTGAGTCACCTAGGGGGTTGGTGCCTCCTTGCAAGTTAGCTCTTGTTAAATACTAGTTAAGTGGGTTCTTGACTAGGTAGGGGTTGGTGCTCCTTATGAAGTTGGTGCTTCACTAAATTTGGATCTTGTAATTATATGAATATAGTCCATTTTTATGGTTTAGTGGGATTTATCCCCCATGAGGGTTTCTCACATATCTCTTATGTTCATGTGTTGATATCTTGCTTCATGTTTATGTGATTACTTCTCTATGCATTGCTTGATCACTCTATTGGTTTGAAAGGTTAATGAATGATAAGTGAATTTGAATAAGTATTTTAAGGGAATAAATTCCACCCCCCCCACCCCCACACTAATATAAGTGGTTATGTTTCTAACAATTGCTATTAGAGTTGGTCCTTTAAAGTGGCCTAACAGCCTAAAGGTGATCATAAGAAGCTCAAGATTGAAGTATGATGATGATAATGCTTATAATGATTGTAATGATGGTATTGAAAAAGTTAACTAAGGAGAATAAGGAGACAAGATGAATCATGATCAAAACTTAAACCAAAGTGAGTTATGTTTTACTTTAGGACATAACTCAAATTTGAAAGAATGTCAAAAGTGTTATTTTTTGACTCAAAAGGATTATGTAAAAGCCAAGTCAAAGATCAAACCTAAGTTTACAATCTAGAAGGAATTTGAAGACATGTTGAGAGAAAAGTACAAGTCCAAATATGCTTGATTAATGTTATATTGAGGCCATAACATGAATAAAATAGGTCAAGTCATCAAGGTGTCTTGCAGAACCTTGTTCTAGGTCTTGTAAGAAGACATGAGTGACCTGATGAGTGGTGTGGAGATTTTGGTCACTTTAGATGGATGATCAAAGTGCTCAAATGTGTTATTAAGGTCTTAAATCTCATATTAGTGCTTGTAAATTCTTAGATTGATCCCAATCATGAATAAAAATCTCAAAGACATGACAAATAGGGGTATGATGGTTTCAAGGCTTCTTGTGTCTATAAACCCTAATGTGAATGTAAATGATGAAAATGGCTCTTATTTGACCTATAGAGATCATTGGAGTGTTAGACATATTTTTTGAAATGTTTCCTATAGTAGTTATCATGTTTGTAATGCTTATTTGAGTGCAAGGTGACGTTTAATTAGTAAATATAGAACATGTGGTGTGAGAGTTGAAGATTGGTCTATAAGACCAATGCCTTTGAAGGTAAAAGGTGTTGATCATGTGATCCATGGTCTAAAGTTGGTTATAAGAGTGAGATTAAAAGTTGGTTGTGCCTTGTGTTGTTTCCAAAATCAACTTAGCTCATTTTTGGGAACAACCCCCTATGAAACTTGTCTGTTTCATCTTTCATCTCTCTAAGTATTGTTTTTGAGACGAATTCTTCTCGTTCTCGTCTTGGTCTAACTGCACCTTTCAAAATTCATAATATCTTTTTGTCACATTTTCATAGAAACGTGAAAGTTGTTATGATCTTGTTTCGACCATTGGACCAAATCCTGCCTCTTTCAGAGTTAGTCTATTTTTCTTCCATTTTTGTGCACGGGTGGCAAAATTTGCCACTAGTACATTTTTACCTTTGAGATGCAAGGGCAGAAATTTTTGCTGCCCCTACATTTTTCTTTCAGGGGCAGCGAAATTTTCCACCCATGCATCCTGCACTATAAGGGTGGCACATTTCGCCGTCCCTACATCTGAACATGAAAGGGCGGTGAATTTTGCCACCCCTACATGCCTCAATTTATATGCACAACATTTATTGCCACATGTAGTGAGTTGTTGGGGTTGTTTTTCACCCCATATAATCTAATTTTGACCTCATTTATTTTCATTCTTCCTCCTCTCCTCCTATCCTTTGCATCTAGATGATCCAGTGAACAAGTTGAAGCGCATTTTTATGGATTTGAGCTTGATACACGTACGGCTTTACAAGTAGGTCTTGTTTTTTGTGTTTGTTTCTCATTTCCTTACCTATTCTTTGCTTTTTTAGTTTGATTTTTGTTGTTGTTGTTGTTGTTGTTTGGGTTCTTAGTCTTTTGGGCCGGTCAGCCCGCTCTTGCGAGTGTGGTGATTCTCGCTGCCTCCTACCTTGCCCTCCTCGTCAGCCTTCCCCTTTCCTTTCCCTGCTAGGGCAGTGATTTTCACCACCCCTCACCATTGCTCATGGATTTTGTGTGAACTAGGTGCGGGCGGCAAAAATCACTGCCCATATTTCTTGTTTGCCCTGTCGTAAGCCTTACCTACGCAGGCGGCAAAATTTGCTGCCCGCGCCTGTGCCCTTTGTATTTGGGGCTTGAATGATTGAGGACATCTGGGTGGAACTGAGAACAATTGAAGAAATAAGAAGAATGGACTATATCAAGTTGACCCTAAAACAAATTAAGTATTTGGGGCTTGCAGAGATCCCCCTCAATCTGGTCGATGATGGGAGCATTATCAATAATAGGTACCTGGTCGAAAATATTGCTGACTCCCTTCTTTCTCCAATTTAGTGGTCTCAAAAAGAGCTAACTTCTCTGAGGAAGAGATTTGAGCCAATATTGGTGAATACTAATGATTGGTTGGCGGCTAAAGGGATTGTACTAAAAGAATTTATCACAGGATCAGAGGTTGAGTTCCAAGCAGAGATGAGAAAGAAAGTAGAAAATAAGACCAAGAAAAAAGGTGATGTTCCTTCCCCATCTAGGCCTCACAAGCCTAGAATCATCTTTGTTTCTAAAAAATCAAAGGTGACTGAAGAGCCAGAAGCAGCAGGTAAAGAAATTGCAGAATAGAGATCTTAAGAATATGTAGCCCAACCAATCGAGACAGACGACTGGCCTTTAGAACAAAAAAAGACTGAGCCTCTACCTTCCCAAGAAGAAGCACAATCACTTAAAAGCATCTCTCCTTCTCCACCTTAGTCTCTTGTGGCATCTCCTTCACCTCTATCTCCTATTAGTGTTCCTTCTTCTAGAGCTGCCTCTCCTTCTAGAGTTATATTTGGTGATCCTAGGGTGCTTTTGGAGATACTCTTCGCTCTTTTGGATCCATTCCTAGTCTTTCATCTCCTTCCTTCAATCTAAGAGAGAGTTCTACATAAGAGCGAGAATCAATGGCCAGTACAGTTTCACATGTTACTCCAACTGCAACCACTATTACCACTAGCAGTGTAGAAGTTACCATAGTAAAACTATCTGTGGGAACTATTGCCATGATAGGTACTTCTTCTCTCCCACCTTGGATGTCAACCTTTACACCTAAAAGAAAGAAGTTATCCATCTCTCTAGATGACTTTGATTTTGGCAAGATAGTGCCGATGAAAGCTAAAGCTCTTAAGAGGCTAAGGATCCTCTTGAAATTGGTTGAGGAAAAGGGGCAGAAATTTCTAGAAATAGCTAAGCCACTACAGGATGCAACCCTTGAGGGTTTTGAAATGAGTAGCTATTCTATCTCTCATGTTGAACTTGGAAAAGTTACTCACGAAGGTGTGAAAAGTGATCTATAGTCAGCAATGGACATCATGGTCCAGAAATTTGACTAAGAAAAGGAGATGAAAGACTATTATAAGGCTAAGATAGAGCAGCTGATGGCTGTAATAAGGAAATTCACTCTTCCCCCTGAAGTGGAAACTCCAGAGGCCTTCTCTATAGATGACCTTGTCATTCAAAAGGTAGAGAAAACTTACTTAAAGGGGAAAGTGTTGGAGGATTACGTTGAAATGATGCATACTCAGGGAGTTTCCTTACTCACAGAGGTTGCAAAAAAGATAGACAAAATGAAGAAGGTGAGAGAAAATTTAGATGACCTTGTCTCTCTTATCTCTCAGAATGTTGATAGTACAGAAAAATATCTTAGCAAATGGAGAGAGATGAAGGATCTGAAGAAAAGCACCTTGATATCTATCAGTGTCATTTCTAGCAAAAATTCTTATGTCGAGATCAAGGAGTCCCTGATATACATGATACAGGTGCTCAAAGAGTTGGTTGAAGATCTCAAATCTTCCAGGGATGCTAGTGAGAAGAGTGACACATGCCTGCTGAATAGGCTGGAAGAGCTGCCTTGTAACCTCACTTCCAGGGATAACCAATTCCTATCTGCCGAAGAAATGATCCAAAGCTTCAAGGGTATGATCCAAAAGAATTTTGAAGAAAAAGCTTTCTCAATGACTTCTGTGGACCATATTTTAGATACTCAGTTAACTCTAGACAATCTGAGGTCCAGGTTAGCTAATCATGCTAAGGCCATCACAGCATTGAAGGATGCTTTAATTAGAGCTAGGGTCATCTCCAAGAACACAGTTGCACCAGATATTATAGGAATTTAGGCATTCATTGCTATGTACGATGCTCATTTGAAGAAGTCTGGCAGCAAGAACTGAAGTTTTTTCCCTTCTCTCTTCTTCTTTCCTTATGCACTTTTGTCTTGAGAAAAGTGCATGCAATTTTGTAATATGTAATTACATGTAAAAAGTTTGAAAAAATATCTCAAAGTCAAAGATGAGTCATCTTTGACTAAGATATTTTTGTATTTTATTATTTTCTAAATTTTGAGAGTTTCTCCCTATATATAGGGGAGATCTCTTTTGTAAATGTATCTTGGATAATTGAGAGCAAAAACTCTGCCAAAAGTGAAACACTTTTTGAGACTTTGTGCTCAAATTGTAAATCATATTTTATTAAATCAATGAGAATCAAGTTTATTTCAGACTTTGGGTTGAAATTATCTGTGTTATTTAGGAAACAGTTCTTGTGTCTTCTTTCCTGATAATCTCTTGTTTATCTGATTTAATAAGCAAAGTGGGTGTGTTAATATTATTTGCGAGCACTTCTAAAAGGTAGAAGAGAGACTTTGAGCTACTTTTATCTTTGTGATTCTATTTTTTTTGTAGTTTTAGATGGAGACTTTGTGCTTCATTTCACTCTACTGTTATGCTTGTTTCGAATCGGTGAAGGAGGCTACGGAAGACTTTGTGCTTACGTGAGTTTCCTTGTGAACTTTGTTACTTCAGGTGATTTCTGATTCATGTTGAATACCATTCCTAAAAAAAGAAGAATGTTTTTAGCTAAGAATCAGAATTTCTCTCTTTTGTTCTTTATACATCATCTCTGAAAAAAGAGAGGTGGATGCTGTTATACCACCCCATGTGTTATTTTCTGCTTAATTACATATATACATACAATGTATAAATATTTATATGGAACCTCCCCTTGATGAGAGGAGAGATTTACCTCATCCAGATCTGGTAAATCAACACTTTTCATGGTGTAAATCTCCCTGTGCTGTGGTTGATATACCCATTTTGTCTTCAGTTAGTTGATGACAAAATATTCCACCAACAGTTTTTTGGTGACTCCATTGGGAAATACAAACGTGCATTTTGAAGCCTCAAGCTTCAACTTGAAGCAGTTTCGGTCCCTTTTTCATTTGAAATATAACAACTCCATGCTATACAAGAAGCCAGAGAGCCAAGGGTGTTTTTGACCCCATGTTTGAGTTGGCACAACAGAGCAATTTTGATCTCTTTCCTCTGCCACCTTTCCTCCAATGGTCTAGGAGTTTTCCTCTTGACCTTATCAAGTCACCAATGCAAGGTAGATCTTATTTTCCTACTGTTAATCATGCCCTACCTATAAATACCCCACCAAGATTTGTCATCCCACATTTTAATCCTCCTATCATAATGGCTCAAGGTCCATGGGGCAATTCTTTTGGTCCTCTTAATTTGACTCCACCCTTGCATGAACTACCTCGTAGTTTTAAGAAAAATTTTCTTAAGTTTTTTGGTGATGGAAAGGTTCATCCCGATGAGCATATTTCTACTTTCTCCATAGCATGTGGCATAATTAGTGTGGATTTTGAAGATGTAGTAGTGAGACTTTTTATGAAAACCCTGCAAGGCACTGCCGCAGATTGGTTCTACCACCTGTAGGTTGGGTCAGTAACTAACTGGAACACTCTCAAAGCCAAATTTGAAGCTAGATTTAAACCTACTTAAGGTGCACATGATTTGTTAGCATAGCTAACCCAGATGAAAAAAGAATCTCAGGAACCCATGAGGAATTTTATAGCTAAATTCAATAAGTTAAGGAACCAAATTCCAACTGTTGCTCAGCCCATGCCAGAGAATCTCAAGTGTTTTTTTATCAACTGACTTCTTGAAGTAAGTTTCTTGTTGAGGCAAGCTGGCCCTATGGATCTAGCATTGGCTCAAAATTTGGCTACTGAGATTGAATATGATCTTATTCTGGAAGGTAAGATCAAAAAAGACCCTAGTAAAAATAGATTCTCCTCATCTGCTGAAAGCTCTTTTACAGGCACTACAGATCCTATGGTGCAAAAATTGATGAATGAACTGATAGATTTGAAGAGGCAAATATCCCAAGGTACATCTTCCCCTACCCATCGAGATATGCCCAAGACAACATTCTAGAATCAACAATATCAGGGTAATTCTACCCAGAACCAAGGGCAACCAAATTGCATGCCTCCCCCTCCACGGAAATTGGCCATTGAAGCAGCACTTGCCAATTCAGTGGTCAGTTACCTAGAGGCCAAACACGATTATTCACTCCAACCTCAGTTGGACCAATAAGATGATGCTAATCTCTTCGATCAGCAAGAAGAAGAATTAGTTGGCAACTCTAATATTGGTTTTTTGGATTACCAGGATGAAGTTAGAAATAAAGGAGAAGAGTTGGATGGATCCTATGCTATTTTCACTAGATCCCAACATCAGTTAGCTCCATAGACTGATAAAGGAAAAGCAAAAGAATAACCCCAGCCAACAGTTTCCATCGCTAAATGAGGGATTCCATTGCCTCCTCAATCTAAATATTAGGTAATTCACAAAAAAGTAAATACTTCTAACCACCCGATACCTTCCCCTTCTATTGTTCAGACCAGTGCCACACCTACTAAAACTCTAGATGATGGACCCTCTTCCTTTGTCTCAAGTTCTTTTCAATTATTTGATATAATTGATCATGCTAGAAAGACTAAAATCCAAATGATAGAGATTGAATATTTGAGGGCTAACCCAGAACAATTTGATAGGTTGGCAGAATATGTAAAAAACAAAGCCATCCCTGTAGGACAAGATTCTTTAAAGGCCACTCATGATCCCCCTAAAGATAAATCTACCCAAAATAATCTTGTCATGACTCCTCCTGTTGCTCTTAGGAAAATAGAACCTTTTTATGTTTCCCTGCTTATAAATGGTTATAAATTGAGTAATTACATTATAAACTCTGGAGCCTCAGATAATGTCATGCCCGCTAAGATGGCAGATTCCCTTGGCCTGACTTTGACCAAAACTTTTGGGAGGTGTTTTTCTATGGAAAATAAACAAGTTCCCCTCCTTGGTCAGATAAAAGATGCCCAATTTGCTTTCGCAGCTTTTCCAAAAAAGTGGATAAAAATGATGGTTCTAGTGGCCGAAGTTCCAACCTCTTATGGCATCTTGCTTGGGTGGAATTTCTACAAAGATGTTGGAGGTGAATTAAGTATGGACTTATCGAAAGCAAGAATCCCAATTCAAGGTGTCATGAAGAAGTTGTTTCTTGAAAAAGAGGCAAGGTATGTAGTTACCTGATCGTCAGCACCGGAAGCTCAAATTTTATTTGAGTCCTCAGGCATGGGCAATTACTTCCTATCTATGGATGAGATCCATGAGGCATCTAATAAAATTCTTGTAGGTAATAACTTGAAATTGTGTTCAGCTGACACAGTGGCTAGATCAACAAAGCAAAATGAACACATGGGAGAACCTTCCCCCCCAAATAAAGGATTTTTTGAAGAAAAAGCAGCATCTAACGAGGTGTGGACTTTAAAATTTGATGGTAGCTATTCTTCTACCGACTTGAGAGCCAGGGTTGTGTTGGTGTCTCCTCAGGGAGATATTGTTCCTTTATCCTACAAGTTGCAGTTCAACAACACTAACAACATGGTTGAGTATGAATCCCTATTGCTTGGACTATAGACTACTAGGGAAAAGGGAATTAAATCACTCCATGCTAAAGGGGATGCCGAGTTGGTAGTCTGCCAGGTAAGGAACCTCTATTAGACCAAAAATGAAAGGTTGCACCACTATTGCAATCTGGTCTGGGATAAGATTGAAAATTTTGTTGCTTTCAACATCTCTACCATTCCAAGGGAATTCAACGATCGAGCAGATGCATTAGCTGTCTCTGCTACTCTCTTAGTTCCCCACCCAAATTTTAAGGGTGATAAGTACACTATTAAATTGTTCTTTTAGCTAAGTGTACCTGATAATATCAGCCATTGGCAAGTATTTAACAACGATGATCAAATCATTGCCTTCTTAGAGCAAAAGACCAATTTCAAACAATTGGATTTTGAAGGAAGTAAAACCCAAGAATGTGAAGCAACTCCTGAATCAAACACAAATATAGATAAGGATTTCCTACAGCTTAAGGGGAATAAGATTCTCAAAGGCCTGGTTTCCTTAGAGAAATTGTTTGATAACCATGACAGGTTTATTAAACAACAACAAGCAGATTCAAACTCTTCTCAAGATTTTAATCAGGTAAACCTGGGAACCAAGGGAGATCTTAAGATGGTAAATATTAGAAAATGCTACACTCCCGAGGAGAGATTTAAGCTTGCTAGTCTACTTCACCAATATATAGATGTTTTGGCTTATTCCTATGATGATTTGAAATCACTCAGGCCAAATGACATTCACCACGACATTCCTCTTAAGGTAGACTCTGTGCCTTACAAGTGAAAGTCCAGGCAATACAATCTAAAAATCTTAGGTACTATTTTAGCTGAGATACAAAAAATGCTTGATGCCTAGATAATTTTCCCAATCCATCACTCCACATGGATTGCCAACATAGTGCCGGTCAGGAAGAAGAATGGTGAAATTCGAATCTGCATGGATTTCAGGAACTTGAACTAGTTATCTTTAAAAGATAACTACCCTCTTCTTATCATGGATCAATTTCTATAGATGGTAACAAGTTCTGAAATGTTATCAATGCTAGATGGTTTCTCAGGCTACAATCAGGTCAAAGTTGGAAAAGCAGAGCAGCATAAAATAGCCTTCACCACACCTTGGGGCACATTCGCCTATCGAAGGATGCCTTTTGGTTTGATAAATTTAGGCACCACATTTTAGAGGGTGATGGACCTCACTTTCAAGGATGAAATAGGAAAATTCATTTTAGTGTACCTAGATGGTCTGATAGTGTTTTCAAAGCATCATTTTAACCATGTTCACCATTTGAAAAAAATACTGGAATGCTGTCATCAGAATGGTATTTCTTTAAACCCAAAGAAATTTGTCTTCAGGGTAATTGAAGGGAAACTTCTCAGACACATTGTGTCCCAAGAAGGTATTAAAATTGACTCAAAAAGAGTCAAGTCCATTCAGGAACTTACTTTGCCTATCGGCAAAACCACAGTTCACTCTTTCTTCAAAAAGGTGAATTTTCTCTGGAGGTTCATTCCTGATTTTGCTGATAAGACCCGCCATATCATCAATATGATGAAAGGCAATGCTACCTTCAGATGTACTACTGAGGGCAAATCATCATTCAAAGAAATCAAAGAAGTAATTACTCGTGCACCAGTCTTGATTTGTCCAGACTATGCCAATTTTTTAAAAATATATAGTTATGCTTCCAAACATAAACTTTCGGCCATTTTAATCCAACTGAACCAAAAAGGTGTAAAATATCCTATTTTTTTCATGAGTTGTCTGCTCAAAGTTCATGAGCTAAAATATTCTAACATGGAGAAGTATGCATATGCGGTGGTCAAAGCAGTCAAGCATTTCAAGTTTTATATCCTAAACTCACACACCAAAGTTCTCATACTCGATACAACAGTAAAATCCATTTTGACTCAGTAGGAGTTTAGTACAAAAAGAGGTAATTAGATTGTAAAGATTCAAGAGTTTGATCTAGACATTAAACCCACCAAACTCATGTGGGGAAAGGATATTTTCCAGTTGATCGCCAACAACATTTTAGACGATGCAGAAAGTGAAGAAATAGGGATCGAAGGCGTGCCTACGGTCCTCTTTGTTGCCACTACGGATGAGTGGTTTTTTGACATTGCTCATTTTCTGACATATGGTGAGTGTCCTGCTCATCTATCCTATAAGGAGAAATAGAATGTTAAGTTAAAGGCTGCTAGTTATGTTCTGTGGGATAACGGTTTGTACAAAAGAAACTTGGATGGGGCATTTCTTTGTTGTGTTGATAAGGCACAATAAGATAAACTTTTGGAGTCTTTCCACAATTTGGCTTGTGGAGGGCATTTTTATACATCGGTGATAGCACACAAGATTTTATGAGTAAGGTATTATTGGCCCATGCTGTTCCAAGATGCCTACAGATGGGTGCGTAGGTGCGAATTGTGTCAGCAGTTCATTGGGAAGCCTAAGTTGGCTGCTTTGCCTCTCAAGTCGGTAGTAATCAAGGAGCCTTTTCAGTAGTGGGGTATTGACTTCATTGGCATGGTCAACCCATCTTCAAGTGCCAGACATGAGTATGTCCTCATAGCAATGGATTACTTTACCAAGTGGGTGGAGGCTGTCCCAACCAAGAACGCTACGTCTGAAGTGGTGTGCAATTTTCTCAAGGAAAATATCATCTCTCAGTTTGGGGTCCCGCTCAAGATCGTAACGGATAATGCAACTTATTTTTCATCACATGAAATCACTCAATTTTATTTTTATTATGGAATTATCCTATCCCACACTTCAGATTATTTCCCTCAAGGAAATGGCCAAGCAGAATCGAGTAATAAGAACCTGATCACTATTATCAGGAAGTTGGTGGATGACAATCAGAGAATATGGCACAAAGCATTGTATGATGCTTTATGGGTGGATAGGATAACACCCAAAAAGGCTATAAGTATGTCACATTTCCAACTTCTATATGGCTTGAATACAGAAATCCCCATCACCTTTGAACTATCAGCGCTCAGGTTAACCAAAGCAATCGAAGATTCAACATTCAAAAGTTTGGTAGACAAAAGAATTATGTGTCTGACAAAACTAAATGAACAACAAACCATGGTAGTGGATCAAATTACGGCACATCATCACCAGGTAAAGGCACTTTTTGATAAAAAAGCTAAAGTTTGTGAATTCTAAGTCAGAGATCAAGTCTTGTTGTGGGACATGAGGTGAAAACCAAAAGGGATGCACAACAAATTTGACTCCCTATGGATAGGCCCATTCACCATTTGATAGATCTGTGGTGGGGCTAGCTTCTTGTTGGAATACCAGGATGGAACGCCATTTGCACTACCTTACAGTGGGTAGCATCTGAAACTGTTCAATCCTTGAAGCTTAGATGGGTCCACTTATATATATGTACAATTTTTACATTTTGTCTATTTTTATTTCATTGTTAGCTTGACTCCGTAGCCCAATGGCTTGGATGAAGGCAATTATAGACTGGTTTCTACTCCCATTGATTGATTTGATTAACAGAAGTTCCCCAACAGGAGCCAACTATTATTTCCAAAATTAGCTTAGCTCATTTTTGGGAACAACCCCCTATGAAACTTGTTTGTTTCATATTTCATCTCTCTAAGTATTATTTTCGAGACAGATTCTTATCATTATCATCTTGGTCTAATTGCACCTTTCAAAATTTGTAATATCTTTTTGTCATGTTTTCCCAGAAACGTGAAAGTTGTTATGATCTTGTTTTGACCATTGGACCAAATCCTACCTCTTTCAGAGTTAGTCTCTTTTTCTTCTGTTTTCATGCACGGGTGGTAGAATTTACTGCCAGTGCATTTTTACCTTTGAGATGCAAGGGCGGCAATTTTTTCCGCCCCTACATTTTTCTTGTAGGGGTGGTGAAATTTTCCACCCATGCATCCTGCCCTGCAAGGGCGGTGAATTTTGCCGCCCCTGCATCCGAACATGAAAGGGCGGTGAATTTTTTCGCCCCTGCATGCCTCAATTTTTGTGTATAGTATTTATTCTCATGCATGATGAGTTTTTGGGGTTATTTTTCAGCACATAATCTGATTTTGACCTCATTTATTTTTATTCTTCCTCCTCTCCTCTTGCCCTTTGCATCTAGACAATCCGACGAATGAGTTGAAGTGCATTTTTGTGAATTTGAGCTTGATACACATACGGCTTTCCAGATAGGTCTTGTTTTTTGCATTTGTTTCTCCTTTCCTTCCCTATTCTTTGCTTTGTTATTTTTCTTTTCATTGTTGTTATTGTTTGGGTTCTTAGTCTTTTGGGCTGGTCAGCCCGCTCCTATGAGTGTGGGGATTCTCGCCACCTCCCACCTTACCCTCCTTGTCAGCCTTCCCCTTTCCTTTCCCTACTGGGGTGCTGATTTTTGCCGCCCCTCACCGTTGCCCATGGATTTTGTGTGAACCAGGTACAGGCAGCAAAAATTGCCGCCCGTACTTCTTGTTTGCCCTGCCATAAGCCTTACCTGTGCGGGTGGAAAAATTTTCCACCCGCACCCATGCCCTTTGTGTTTAAGACTTGCATTGGTGGAAAAATTTTCCACTGATGCATGCTCGATGTGCAGGGGTAGTGATTTTTGCTACCCCTACACTTTTCCCCTAATTTGTAGAGGTAGCAAAATTTTCCACCTATGTAGGTTGATCCTGCAGGGGTGGCGAATTTCCCTGCCTCTACATTCTGTTAATTCTTCATGCAGGGGTGGTGAATTTCACCACCCATGCATTCCTCCTTTAGATTTTTTTAACTCTGGAGGATTTTTTTCATCTTTTCCTTTCTTTCCCTTCCTTCCTCTTTTTCCACCCCTTTTTTCAACTCGGCCCTTTTAAGTACCCTTCCTTGGTCATGATAACTTAAAATGCAGATTCCCTAATTCACCCACTTTTCCCTAAATATGTGATCATGACTGCAATGCTTTCTGAAGGCTCTTGCTCATCAACTCCTGCTCAATGGAGACAAGTTCTGATGTCTAAAACTTCTCTAAAAAAGACAAAGACCATGAATTACAAGTACCAGGGCATCTTTCTAATCACTTCAATTACCTCCAACATCGATGACATTAGGGATACTAAAATTGGCCACATAGATATGGCTGAGTTCATGACCCAAACAAAGGAAACTAACCCGAGATTCGAGATGAAGAGGATCGTTGAAAGCAACATTCACTTGGTTGCCACTTTCTCGGTGGTAGCACATCATACAAAATTCATCCTCCAATGTGCCCAATTCTATAACAAAGAGACAAGATCAGTCTTAGATGCTAGTGGCAATGTGATAATTCTGTTGGATCCTGAGTTCATTGATAAAGTCTTCATGTGCCCTCCTGCTACTGAGGTGTTAAAGATTGACTTCAATAAAGCCCAGAAGTAGTACGATAAGGACCCTAAGAGGGCAAATAAAGTGATGAATAATAAGTGGTTGAAGGCACCCAGATCCAATCTATCTAGATGGCCGCAGAACTTCCTGAGGAGTGATTTCATTAAAGAAGTTGGTGACTTGATCACCCTTCTCAGCAGAGTGCGAGGCCTCTCATCTTCCTCACAGTTCCATGAATGGATGTACCCATTCATTAAGATCATCCTTCAGAGTAAACATGTCATCTTTTGGGGTGAGCATATTAGTAACACCCTTCATGAGCAGCTAACCAAGGTATAGACTTCTTCCAAATTCTACATGATCTCGTACCTTGTGTACATATTTGCTTCAATGTGAACCTTCTCAGGTTTGACAATTGAAGGGGATAGAAAAACCACCCCAGTGTACTCATATTACCCCCAACTGACACTTCAAGGGTCAATCCACCATTTCAAAAGGGTAAATGACACTTTCTTTGCAATATTTTTATCCCTCTTCGACCCTCAGCTCGAATAGAAGAGAGTATCTGATGAAGCTTGGACAGTAGTCAATGACTATAGTTGCATATTCCTTCAATTTCCCACCTTTTGTTATCTTTGGGTTGGATTTTTCCAAGGCTATCCCTATATGCTTCCCAAGTTTCCTTTTGATAAGTTAGTTCTGATGGAACTTTGTTGACAAATAGCTATCGTACACACTAGGAAGATGGAGTTGAAAAAGCCAGGTCTCAGGTTTCCAGTTGAAATTGGAAAATACTCTATCTTGACAACAACCAAAGCTAAAGTCATGAAAATAGATATGCAACTGGTCACTCTAAAATAGTTCAAGAGAAGAGACAAATTTGACTATAGGGGAATCAAGGACATGATCAGATGAAAGACTCAATTCCATGAGCCTATGATCGAGGACATCTGGGTGGACCTGAGAACAGCTGAAGAAATCAGAAGAATGGACTATAGTAGGCTGACCTTGGAACAAATTGAGTATGTAAGGCTTGCAGAGATCCCCCCTAATCTGGTTAATGATGGGAGCATTATCAATAACAGATACCTGGCTGAAAAGATTGCTAACTCCCCTCTTCCTCCAATTCAGTGGTCTAAAAAAGAGCTAACTTCTCTGAGGAAGAGATTTGAGCCAATATTGGTGAATACTAATGATTGGTTAGCGGCTAAAGGGATTGTACTAAAAGAATTTATCACGAGATAAGAGGCTGAGTTCTAAGTAGAGATGAGGAAAAAAGCAAAAAATAGGACCAAGAACAAAGGTGATGTTTCTTCCCCATCTAGGCCTCACAAGCCTAGAATCATCTTTGTTTCTAAAAAATTAAAGGTGACTAAAGAGCCAGAAGCAGCAGCTAAAGGAATTGTAGAACAAAGCTCTCAGGAATAAGCAACCCAATTAATGGAGACAGATGACTAGCCTTTAAAACAACAAAAGACTGAGCCTCTACCTTCCCAAGAAGAAGCACAACCACTTAAAAGCATCTCTCCTTCTCTGTCTCAGTCTCTTGTGGCATCTCCTTCACCTCTCTCTCCTATCAGTGTTCCTTCTTCTAGAGCTGCCACTCCTTCCAGAGTTATATTTGGTGATCTTATGGCACTTTTGGAGATACTCTTCGCTCCTCTAGATCCATTCCTAGTCTTTCATCTCTTTCCATCAATCTGGGAGAGAGTTCTGGACAAGAGCCAAAATTAATGGCTGATACAGTTTCACCTGTTACTCCAATTATGACCACTGTTACCACTAGCAGTGTATAAGTTACCACAGTAACACCAGCTACGAGAACCATTGCCACAATAGGTACTTCTTCTCTCCTACCTTGGATGTCAGCCTTCACACCTAAAAGAAAGAAGTTAGCCATCTCTCCAGATGACTTTGATTTTGGCAAGATAGTGCCGGTGAAAGCTAAAGCTCCTAAGAGGCCAATGATCCTCTTGAAATTGGTTGAGGAAAAGGGGCAGAAATTTTTGGAAATAGCTAAGCCATCACAGGATGCAACCCTTGAGGGTTTTGAAATGAGTAGCTATTCCATCTCTCATGTTGAACTTGGCAAATTTACTCACAAAGGTGTGAAAAGCAATCTACAGTCGGCAATAGACATCATGGTCTAGAAATTTGACCAAGAAAAGGAGATGAAAGACTATTATAAGGCTAAGACAGAGCAGCTGATGACCGTAATAAGGAAATTAAATCTTCCCCCTAAAGCAACAAATCTAGAGGCCTTCTCTATAGATGACCCTATCATTTAAAAGGCAAAGAAAACTTACTTAAAGGGGAAAGTGTTGGAGGATTATGTTGAAAAAATGCATACTGAGGGAGTTTCCTTACTCACAGAGGTTACGGAAAAGATAGACAAGATGAAGAAGGTGAGAGAAGATTTAGATGACCTTGTCTCTCTTATCTCTAAGGATGTTGATAGTATAGAAAAATATCTTAGCAAATGGAGAGAGATGAAGGATCTGAAGAAAATCACCTTGATATCTATTAGTTTCATTTCCAGTAAGGATTCCTATGTCAAAATCAAGGAGTCCCTGATATACAGGATACAGGTGCTCAAAGAGTTGGTTGAAGATCTCAAATCTTCTAGGGATGCTAGTGAGAAGAGTGACATAGGCCTGTTGAATAGGTTGGAAGAGCTGCCTTGCAACCTCACTTCTAGGGATAACCAATTCCTATCTACTGAAGAAATGATCCAAAGCTTCAAGGGTATGATCCAAAAGAACTTTCAAGAAAAAGCCTTCTCAATGACTTCTGTGGACCATATTTTAGATACTCAATTAACTTTGGACAATCTGAGGTCTAGGTTAATTAATCATGCTAAGGCCATCACAGCATTGAAGGACACTTTAATTAGAGCTAGGGTCATCTCCAAGAACACAGTTGCGCCAGACAGTATAAGAATTTAGGCATCCATTTCTATGTATGATGCTCATCTGAAGAAGTCTGGTGAGAAAAATTGAAGTTTTTTCCCTTCTCTCTTCTTCTTTCCTTACGCACTTTTGTCTTGAGAAAAGTGCATGCAATTTTGTAATATGTAATTACATATAAAAAGTTCAAAAAAATATCTCAAAGTCAAAGATGAGTCATCTTTGACCTAGATATTTTTGTATTTTATTATTTTCTAAATTTTGAGAGTTTCTCCCTATATATAGTGGAGACCTCTTTTGTAAATGTATCTTGGATAATTGAGAGCAAAAACTCTGCCGAAATTGAAACTCTTTTTGAGACTTTGTGCTTAACTTGTAAATCATATTTTATTAAATCAATGAGAAGCAGGTTTATTTTAGACTTTGTGTTGAAATTATCTGTGTTATTTAAGAAACAGTTCTTGTGTCCTCTTTCCTGATAATCTCTTATTTATCTAATTTAATAAGCAAAGTGGGTGTGTTAATATTATCTGAGGGCATTTCTAAAAGGTAGAAGAGAGACTTTGAGCTACTTTTATATTTGTGATTCGGTTATCTTTTATAGTTTCAAATGGAGACTTTGTGCTTCATTTCACTCTACTATTATGCTTGTTTCGAATCAATGAAGGAGGCTACGGAAGACTTTGTGCTTACGTGAGTTTCCTTGTGAACTTTGTTATTTCAGGTGATTTTCTGCTTCACGTTGAATACCATTCCTGAAAAAAGAGGAATGTTGTTAGCTAAGAACCAAGATTTCTCTCTTTTTGTTCTTTATACATCACCTTTTAAAAAAGAGAGGTGGGTGTTGTTATACCACCCCATGTGTTATTTTTTGCTTAATTACATATATACATACATTATATAAATATTCATAGGGAACCTCCCCTTGATGAGAGGAGAGATTTACATCATCTAGATCTGGTAAACCCACACTTTTCATGGTGTAAATCTCCTTGTGTTGTGGTTGATATATCCATTTTGTCTTCAGTTAGTTGATGACAAAATATTCTACCAACAGTTTGTTGGCGACTCCGCTGGGGAATACAAACATGTATTTTGAAGCCTCAAGCTTCAACTTGAAGCAGTTTCAGTCCCTTTTTCATTTGAAATCTAGAAACTCCATGATATACAAGAAGCTAGAGAGCCAAGGGTGTTTTTGAATCCATGTTTGAGTTGGCACAACAGAGAAATTTTGATCTCTTTCCTCCACCACCTTTCCTCCAATAGTCTAGGAGTTTTCCTCCTGACCTTATCAAGTCACCAACACAAGGTAGAGCTTCTTTTCCTACTGTTAATCATGCCCTACCTATAAATACCCCACCAAGATTCATTATCCCACCTTTTAATCCTCCTATCATAATGGCTCAAGGTCCGTGGGGTAATTCCTTTGGTCCTCTTAATTTGACTCCACCCTTGCATGAACTACCTCATAATTCTAGGAAAAATTTTCCTAAGTTTTTTGGTGACGGAAAGGTTCATCCCGACAAGCATATTTCTATTTTCTCCATAGCATGTGGTGTAATCGGTGTGGATTTTGAAGATGTAACAGTGAGACTTTTTGTGGAAACCCTACAAGGCACTACCACAGATTGGTTCTACCACCTACAGGCTGGGTCAGTAACTAACTAGGACACTCTCAAAGCCAAATTCGAAGGTAGATTTAAACCTGATGAAGATGCACATGCTTTGTTAGCATAGCTAACCTAGATGAAAAAAGAATCTTAGGAACCTATGAGGGATTTCATAGCTAAATTCAACAAGTTAAGGAACTAGATTCCAACTGTTGCTCAGCTCACGCCAGAGAATTTCAAGTGTTTTTTATCAACTCACAACTTCTTGAAGTAACTTTCTTGTTGAGGCGAGCTGGCCCTATGGATCTAGCATTAGCTCAAAATTTAGCTACTGATATTGAAAATGATCTTATTCAAGTAGGTAAGATCATAAAAGACTCTAGTAAAAATAGATTCTCCTCATCTGTTGAAAGCTCTTTTACAGGCACTACAGATCCTATGGTGCAAAAATTGATGAATAAACTGATAGCTTTGAAGAGGCAAATAGCCCAAGGTATGTCTACCCCTACCTATTGAGATATGCCCAAGAAAACATTCCAAAATCAAAAATATCAAGGTCATTCTACCTAGAACCAAGGGAAACCAAATCGCCTGCCTTACCCTCCAGAGAAACTGGCCATTGAAGTAGCACTTGCCAATTCAGTGATCGGTTACCTAGAGGCCGAAAATGACTATTCGTTCCAACCTCAATTGGACCAACAAGATGATGCTAATATCTTCGATCAACAAGAAAAATAATTAGCTGGTGACTCCAATATTGGTTTCCTGGATTACCAGGATGAAGCTAGAAATAAAAGAGAAGGGTTGGATGGATCCTATGCTATTTTCACCAGATCCCAACATCAATCAGCTCTATATACTGATAAAGGAAAGGCAGAAGATGAACCCTGACTAGTGGTTTGCATCGCTAAATGAGGGACTCCATTACCTCCTCAATTTAAAGATCAGGTAATTCACAAAAAAGTAAATACCTCTAACCACCTGATACCTTCCCCTTCTGTTGTTCAGACCAGTGCCACACCTACTAAAACTCCAGATGATGGACCCTCTTCCTTTGTCTCAAGTTCTTTTCAATTATTTAATATAATTGATCATGTTAGAAAGACTAAAATCCAAATGACAGAGACTGAATATTTGAGGGCTAACCCAGAACAATTTGATAGGTTGGCAAAATATGTAAAAAACAAAGCCATCCCTGTAGGACAAGATTCTTTAAAGGCTGCTCATGATCCCCCTAAAGATAAATCTACCCAAAATAATCTTGTCATAACTCCTCCTATTGCTCCTAGGAAAATATAACCTTTTTATGTTTCCCTGCTTAAAAATGGTTATAAATATAGTAATTGCATTATAGACTCTGGAGCCTCATATAATGTCATGCCCGCCAAGGTGGTAGATTCCCTTGGCCTGACTTTGACCAAAACTTTTGGGAGGTGTTTTTCTATGAAAAATAAGCAAGTTCCCCTCCTTGGTTAGATAAAAGATGCCCAATTTGCTTTCACAACTTTTTCAGAAAAGTGGATAAAAATGACGGTTCTAGTGGCCGACGTTCCAGCCTCTTATGGCATCTTGCTTGGGTGGAATTTCTACAAAGATGTTGGAGGCAAATTAAGTATGAACTTGTCGGAAGCAAGAATCCCAATTCAAGGTGTCATGAAGAAGTTGCTTCCTGAAAAAGAGGCAAGGTATGTAGTTATCCGATTGTAAGCACCGGAAGCTCAAATTTTATTTGAGTCCTCAGGCATAGGCAATTACTTCCTATCTACGGATGAGATCCATGAGGCATCTAATAAAACTCCTACAGGTAATAAATTGAAATTGTGTTAAGCTGACATGGCGGCTAGATCAACAAAGCAAAATGAACACATGGAAGAACCTTCTCCCCCAAATGAAGGAGTTTTTGAAGAAAAAGTAGCGTCTAACGAGGTGTGGACTTTAGAATTTGACGATAGCTATTTTTCTATCGGCTCGAGAGCTGGGATTGTGTTGGTGTCTCTTCAGGGAGATATTGTTCCTTTATCCTACAAGTTGTAGTTCAACAACACCAACAACATGACTAAGTACGAATCCCTATTGCTTGGACTACAGGCTGCTAGGGAAAAGGGAATTAAATCACTCCATGCTAAAGGGGATGCCGAGTTGGTAGTCTGCTAGGTAAGGAACCTCTATCAGACCAAAAATGAAAGGTTGCACCAATATCACAATCTGGTCTAGGATCAAATTGAAAATTTCGATGCTTTCAACATCTCTACCATTCTAAGAGAATTTAATGATCGAGCAGATGCATTCGCTGTCTCTGCTACTGTCTTGGTTCCCCACCCAAATTTTAAGGGAGATAAGTACACTATTAAACTGGTCTTTTGACCAAATGTACCTAATAATACCAGCCATTGGCAAGTATTTAACAACAATGATCAAATCATTGCCTTCTTGGAGCAAAAAGATAGTTTCAAACAATTGCATTTTGAATGTAGTAAACCCCTGGAATGTGAAGCAACTCCTGAATCGAACACGGATACAGATGAGGATTTCCTATAGCTTAAGGGGAATAAGATTCCCAAAGGCCTAGTTTGATCTGGACATTAAACCCACCAAACTCATGCAGAGAAAGGGTCTTTGCCAGTTGATTGCCAACAACATTCTAGATGAAGCAAAAAGTGAAGAAATAGGGATCGAAGGCGTGCCTACGGTCCTCTTTGTTGCCACTACTGATGAGTGGTTTTCTGACATTGCTCATTTTATGACATATGGTGAGTGTCCCACTCATCTATCTTATAAGGAGAAATGAAATGTTAAGTTAAAGGCTGCTAGTTATGTTCTGTGGGATAACGGTTTGTATAAAAAAAACCTGAATGGGGTATTTCTTTGTTGTGTTGATAAGGCACAACAAGATAAACTATTAGAGTCTTTCCACAATTTGGCTTGTGGAGGTCATTTTTCTACATCGGTGACAGCATAGAAGATTCTATGAGCAAGGTATTATTGGCCCACACTGTTCCAAGATGCCTATAGATGGGGTGTGTAGGTGTGAATTATGTCAGCAGTTCATTGGGAAGCCTAAGTTGGCTATTTTGCCTCTCAAGCCGGTAGTAATCGAGGAGATTTTTTAGCAGTGGGGTATTGACTTCATTGGTGTGGCCAACCCATCTTCAAGTGCCAGACATGATTATGCCCTCATAGCAATGGATTACTTTACCATGTGGGTGGAGGCTATCCCAACCAAGCATGCTACGCCTGAGGTGGTGTGTAGTTTTATCAAGGAAAATATCATCTCCCGGTTTGGGGTCCTACTCAAGATCACGATAGATAATGTGGCCTATTTTTCATCACATGAAATTACTTAATTTTATTTTTATTATGGGATTACCCTATCCCACACTTCAGATTATTTCCCTCAAGGAAATGGCCAAGCAGAATCGAGTAATAAGAACCTGGTCACTATTATCAGGAAGTTGGTGGATGATAATTAGAGAACATGGCACAAAGCATTGTATGATGCTTTATGGGTGGATAGGATAACACCCAAAAAGGCTATAGGTATGTCACCTTTCCAACTTCTATATGGCTTGAATGCAGAAATCCCCATCACCCTTGAACTATCAACGCTTAGGTTAACCAAAGCAATCAAAGATTCAACCTTCAAAAGTTTGGTCGACAAAAGAATTGTGTCTGATTGAACTAAATGAACAGTGAACCATGGTAATGGATCAGATTATGGCACATCAGCATTGGGTAAAGGCACTTTTTGATAAAAAAGCTAAAGTTTATGAATTCCAAGTCAGAGATCAAGTCTTGTTGTGAGACAAGAGGCGAGAACCAAAAGGGATGCATGACAAATTTGACTCCCTATGGAGAGGCCCATTCACCATCCAACAACTCTGTGGTGGGGCTAGCTTCTTGCTAGAATACCAAGATGGAACTCCATTCACACTACCTTATAGTGGGTAGCATTTGAAGCTGTTCAATCCTTGAAGCTTAGATGGGTTCATTTGTATATATATGTACAATTTTTATGTTTTGTCTATTTTTATTTTATTGTTAGCTTGTCTCCATAGTCCAATGGCTTGGATGAAGGGACTTAGAGACTAGTTTCTACTCCCATTGATCAATTTGATTAATTAAAGTTCCCCAACAAGAGCTAGCTATTGTTTCCAAAATTAGCTTAGCTCATTTTTAGGAATAACCCCCTATGAAACTTGTCCCTTTCATCTTTTGTCTCTCTAAGTATTGTTTTCGAGATGGATTCTTCTCGTTCTCGTCTTGGTCCAACTGCACCTTTCAAAATTTGTAATATCTTTTTGTCATGTTTTCCTAGAAATGTGAAAGTTGTTATGATCTCGTTTCGACCATTGGACCAAATCCTGCCTCTTTTAGAGTTAGTCTCTTTTTCTTCCATTTTCATGCACGGGTGGAAAAATTTGCCGCCAGTGGATTTTTACCTTTGAGATGCAAGGGCGGTAATTTTTGCCACCCCCACATTTTTCTTGTAGGGGTGGAAAAATTCACCGCCCATGCATCCTGCCCTGTAAGGGCAGTGAATTTTGCCGCCCCTGCATCTGAACATGAAAGGGCAGCGAATTTCACCGCCCCTGCATGCCTTGATTTTTATGTGTAGCATTTATTGCTGCACGTAGTGAGTTGTTGGGGTTGTTTCTCACCCCATATAATCCAATTTTGACCTCATTTCTTTTCATTATTCCTCCTCTCCTCCTGCCCTTTGCATTTAGATGATCCAGTGAATGAGTTGAAGCGCATTTTTGTGAATTTGAGCTTGATATGCGTACGAATTTCTAGGTAAGTCTTATTTTTTGCATTTGTTTCTCCTTTCCTTCCCTATTCTTTGCTTTGTTAGTTTGCTTTTCACTATTGTTGTTATTGTTTGGGTTCTTAGTCTTTTGGGTGGGTCAGCTCGCTCCTGCGAGTGTGGCCATTCTCGCCGCCTCCCACCTTGCCCTCCTCGTCAGCCTTCCCCTTTCCTTTCCCTGTTGGGGCGGTGATTTTTGCCAACACTCACTGTTGCCCATGGATTTTGTGTGAACCAAGTGTAGGCAACAAAAATTACTGCCTGTACTTCTTGTTTGCCCTATCATAAGCCTTACCTATGTGGGTGGCAAAATTTGCCGCCCGCACCCACGCCCTTTGTGTTTAAGACTTGCATCGGTGGCAAAATTTTCCATCGATGCATGCCCGATGTGCAGGGGTGGTGATTTTTTCCACCCCTACACTTTTCCCCCAATCTATAGAGGTGGAAAAATTTGCTGCCTGTGCAAGCCGATCTTGCAAGGGTGGCAAATTTTTTTGCCTCTACATTCTATCAATTCTTCATGCAGGGGCAGCGAATTTCACTGCCCATGCATTCCTCCTCTAGATTTTTCTAACTCTAGAAGATTTTTTTCATCTTTTCCTTTCTTTCCATTCCTTCCTCATTTTCTACCCCTTTTTTTGACTCAGCGCTTTTAAGTACCCTTGGTCATGATCACTTAAAATGCAAATTCCCTAATTCTCCCACTTTTCTCTAAATACATGATCATGACTGCAGTGCTTTCTGAAGGCTCTTGCTCATCAACTCCTTCTCAATGGAGAGAAGTTATGATGTCTAAAACTTCTCTAAAAAAGGCAAAGACCATGAATTACAAGTACCAGGGCATCTTTCCAATCACTTTGGTTACCTCTAACATCGATGACATCAGGGATACTAAAATTGGCCATGTAGATATGGCTGAGTTTGTGACCTAAACCAAGGCAACTAACTCAAGCTCCGAGATGAGGAGGATCATTGAAAGCAACATTCACTTGGTTGCCACTTTCTCAATGGTAGCACATCATATGGAATTCATCCTCCAATGAGCCCGGTTCTATAACAAAGAGAGAAGATCAGTCTCAGATGCCAGTGGCAATGTGATAATTTAGCTAGATCCTGAGTTCATCGACAAAGTCTTTATGTGCCCTCCTGCTACCGAGGTGCTAAAGATTGACTTCATAAAAGCCCAGAAGGAGTATGATGAGGACCTTGAGAGGGCAAAGAAAGTGATGAATAACAGGTGGTTAAAGGCACCCAGATCTAATCTATCCAGATGGCTACAAAACTTCTCAAGGAGTGATTTCATTAAAGAAGTTGGTGACTTGATCACCCTTCTCAGTAGAGTGCGAGGCCTCCCGTCTTCCTCACAATTACATGAATGGATGTACACATTCATTAAGATCATCCTCCAGGGTAAGCAGGTCATCTTTTGGGGTGAGCAGATCAGCAATGCCCTTCATGATTAGCTAACCAAGGTATAGACTTCTTCCAAATTCTACATGATCTCGTACCTTGTGTACATAGCTACCTCGATGTGAACCTTCCCAGGTTTGACAACTAAAGGGGATAGAAAGACCACCCTAGTGTACTCATATTACCCCCAACTGATGCTTCAAGGGTCAATCCACCATTTCAAAAGGGTAAATGACACTTTTTTTGCCATATTTTTATGCCTCTTTGACCCTCAACTTGAATAGAAGAGAGTATCTGATGAAGCTTGGATAGTAGTCAACGACTACAGTTGCATGTTCCTTTAATTTCCCACTTTTTATTATCTTTGAGTTGGCTTTTTCCAAGGCTGTCCCTATATGCTCCCTAAGTTTCCTTCTGATAAGTTAGTTCTGATGGAACTTTGTCAACAAATGGCTATCATACACACTAGGCAGATGGGTTGAAAAAGCCAAGTCTCAGGTTTCCAATTGAAATTGGCAGATACTCTATCTTGACAGTAGCCAAAGCCAAAGTCATGGAAACAGAGATGCAACTGGTCACTCTAAAATAGTTCAAGAGAAGAGACAACTTTGACTATAGGGGAGTCAAGGACATGATCAGACGAAAGACTCAATTCCATGAGCCTATGATCGAGGACATCTGGGTGGACCTGAGAACAGCTGAAGAAATCAAAAGAATGGACTATAGCAGGCTGACCTTGGAACAAATTGAGTATTTGAGGCTTACAGAGATCCCCCCCAATCTGGTTGATGATGGGAGCATTATCAATAATAGGTACCTGGCCAAAAATATTGCTGACTCCCCTCTTCCTCCAATTCAGTGGTCTCATAAAGAGCTAACTTCTCTGAGGAAAAGATTTGAGCCAATATTGGCAAATACTAATGATTAGTTAGTGGCTAAAGGGATTGTACTGAAAGAATTTATCATGGGATCAAAGGCTCAGTTCCAAGCAGAGATGAGGAAGAAAGCAAAAAATAAGACCAAGAACAAAGGTGATGTTCCTTCCCCATCTAGGCCTCACAAGCCTAGAATCATCTTTATTTCTAAAAAATTAAAGGTGACTGAAGAGCCAAAAGCAGCAGCTAAAGGAATTGCAGAATAAAGATTTTAAGAATAGGCAGCCCAATTAATGGAGACAGATGACTAGCCTTTAGAACAACAAAAGACTGAGCCTCTACCTTCCCAGAAAGAAGCACAACCACTTAAAAGTGTCTCTCCTTCTCTACCTCAGTCTCTTGTGGCATCTCCTTCACCTCTCTCTCCTATCAGTGTTCCTTCTTCTGGAGCTGCCTCTCCTTCTAGAGTTATATTTGGTGATCTTAGGGTGCTTTTGGAAATACTCTTTGCTCCTTTGGATCCATTCCTAGTCTTTCATCTCCTTCCTTCAATTTGAGAGAGAGTTCTGCACAAGAGCTAGAATCAATGGCTGGTACAGTTTCACTTGTTACTCTAACTACGACCACTGTTACCACTAGCAGTGTAAAAGTTGCCATAGTAACACCAGCTGTGGGAACCATTACCATGATAGGTACTTTTTCTCTCCTGCCTTGGATGTCAGCCTTCACACCTAAAAGAAATAAGTTATCCATCTCTCTAGATGATTTTGATTTTGGCAAGATAGTGCTGGTGAAAGCTAAAGCTCCTAAGAGGCCAATGATCCTCTCAAAATTGGTTGAGGAAAAGGGGCATAAATTTTTGGAAATAGCTAAGCTGTCGTAGGACACAACCCTTGAGGGTTTTGAAATGAGTAGCTATTCCATCTTTCGTGTTGAACTTGGTAAAGTTACTCACGAAGGTGTGAAAAGTGATCTACAGTCGGCAATGGACATCATGGTCCAGAAATTTGATCGAGAAAAGGAGATGAAAGACTATTATAAGGCTAAGACAAATTAGCTGATGGCTGTAATAAGGAAATTCACTCTTCCCCCTAAAGCGGCAACTCTAGAGGCCTTCTCTATAGATGACCCTGCCATTCAAAAGGTAGAGAAAAATTACTTAAAGGGGAAAGTGTTGGGGGATTACATTGAAAAGATGCATACTCAAGGAGTTTCCTTACTCACAAAGGTTACGGAAAAGATAGACAAGATGAAGAAGGTGAGAGTAGATTTAGATGACCTTGTCTCTCTTATTTCTCAGGATGTTGATAGTACAGAAAAATATCTTAGCAAATGGAGAGAAATGAAGGATTTGAAGAAAATCACCTTGATAACTATCGGTGTCATTTCCAGCAAGGATTCTTATGTCAAGATCAAGGAGTCCCTGATATACAGGATACAAGTGCTCAAAGAGTTGGTTGAAGATCTCAAATCTTCCAGGGATGCTTATGAGAAGAGTAACATAGGCCTACTGAATAGGCTAGAAGAGGTACCTTGTAACCTCACTTCCAGGGATAACCAATTCCTATCTGCCGAAGAAATGATCCAAAGCTTCAAGGGTATGATCTAAAAGAGTTTTGAATAAAAAGCCTTCTCAATGACTTATGTGGACCATATTTTAGATACTCAGTTAACTCTAGACAATCTAAGGTCCAGGTTAACTAATCATGCTAAGGCCATCACAGCACTGAAGGACACTTTAATTAGAGCCAGGGTCATCTCCAAGAACACAGTTACGCCAGACAATATAGGAATTTAGGCATCCATTGCTATGTATGATGCTCATTTGAAGAAGTCTAGTGGTAAGAATTGAATTTTTTTCCCTTCTCTCTTCTTCTTTCCTTATGCACTTTTGTCTTGAGAAAAGTGTATGCAATTTTTTAATATGTAATTACATGTAAAAAGTTTGGAAAAATATCTCAAAGTCAAAGATGAGTCATCTTTGACTAAGATATTTTTGTATTTTATTATTTTCTAAATTTTGAGAGTTTCTCCCTATATATAGTGGAGACCTCTTTTGTAAATGTATCTTGGATAATTGAGAGCAAAAACTCTACCAAAATTGAAACACTTTTTGAGACTTTGTGCTCAACTTGTAAATAATATTTTATTAAATGAATGAGAAGCAGGTTTATTTCAGACTTTGTGTTGAAATTATCTGTGTTATTTAGGAAACAGTTCTTGTGTCCTCTTTCCTGATAATATCTTGTTTATCTAATTTAATAAGAAAAGTGGGTGTGTTAATATTATCTGAGGGCATTTCTAAAAGGTAGAAGATAGACTTTGAGCTACTTTTATCTTTGTGATTATGTTATCTTTTATAGTTTCAGATGGAGACTTTGTGCTTCGTTTCACTCTACTATTACGCTTGTTTCGAATCAGTGAAGGAGGCTACGGAAGAATTTTTGCTTACGTGAGTTTCCTTGTGAACTTTGTTACTTCAGGTGATTTTCTACTTTATGTTGAATACCATTCTTGAAAAAAGAGGAATGTTGTTAGCTAAGAACCAGGATTTCTCTCTTTTTGTTCTTTATACATCACCTCTGAAAAAAGAGAGGTGGATGATGTTATACCACTCCATGTATTATTTTTTGCTTAATTACATATATACATACAGTGTATAAATATTCATAGGGAACCTCCCCTTGATGAGAAGAGAGATTTACCTCATCTAGATCTGGTAAACCCACACTTTTCATGGTGTAAATCTCCCTGTGCTGTGGTTGATATACCCATTTTGTCTTCAGTTAGTTGACGACAAAATATTCCACCAACACTTTGAAGGTGAAAAAAAATTTATGAAGGTGATCATTCTTGTAGCATGACAATTTTGTATTAATCTTGAAGAATGTTGAAGTGGTGTTTCTCCATAGGTTGTGTCATGAGTTGAAATGTTTTTTTGATGTCAAGATGACCCCATAAGGTCATAAATGGATTTGTTGTCATTTTGTGAATGACATGAATATTTTAAAATGCCTAAGGATAATATAAGTTCTATGTTATTATTAACAAGGTATTTACTATGCATGAAAAGTTGAGTCATTAAGTAAATTTGAAGAATACCATGAAGAGTTGAGTGTTTTTTGTGCATCAAGATGACCTTAAAGTCATGGAGGGGAAAGAAACTTTTTGAATTTATCTCAAATTAGTTCATAGGAGGTCTAATAAGCACATATCAATACTATATGTTTTAAAAATAGAGTTTTATAAAGGTTTTATAGAGTTTTGCTTTAGAGATTGAGGTCTCACAGACCTAACTAGTAGTTTACTACGTGGAAGTTATTTTGAGCTAGTCTGAGCCATGATGTCTTTTGAAACATAAAGGGGATATACTGATGCATGAATAATATTTTGATATGACATATGGACAATAAATATGTTTGTGTATAAATTAATAAGATTGTTCTTTAGAATAATTCTATTATTTTTAAACAAGTCTAATGTGTGTAGGTCTCTATAAGATCTAATTGAAGATGGTTGTAATTACCGAAAAGATGATTTGTCAATGAGGGAGTTCCTTCTTAAGGTGTTACCAGATATCAAGTAAGAAGAGTGATTTTCATGTGTATGAAGGCCTATGGTGGTTTGGGTAAACTTGAAAGGAGATCATGGTCTTAGGGGGAGATTTTTAGCTTTGTGATTAAGAAGTTGTCTACTTTAGTAGATATGAGCCTAAGGTGAGTTGCGCTTCTATTTGTATTGATCAAAGGAAGAATGATATTTTTTAGAGAGAAAATGTGTGTTTTTAGTTGATCCAAGTCTAAGGATCATTATTATTTTTAAATATAACCCTTTGTCATTAATGTAAAAATGGGAGAAAGACTTGACTAGGAGAAAGACTAGTGTGGGGGAGCTCTAACTTGGAGAGATAAGAATGATCTACTTTGTTAGAGTGTTTTCCATCAATGATAAAGGGGGATATTATTGAGGTATGTTCCTATTGTTTTTATTAAGGAATTAAAGTTATCATTTATATCAAAGGTTTGTGAGTATCATTGATGTCCTAGAGATATTCTTATGATGTTTTATGGTGAGTTTTCATGATGACATTGATCATGGTTTAATAATCTTTGAGTTTTGTATGAGGTCTTGGAACATTGTTGTGGTGTAACAAGATCATGAGCCTATTTAGATTAGTGTTATATTTATATAACCCAATTTAAGAATTTTGTTGGTTGATATCATTGAGATATAGCTTGTTTGAGTTCAAGTCTTTGAGTTTTATGTGTCTTGAGAAGCCTAGACTAGCCCTGTGAGAAGGTGTATGCATAAATCATAGTGAATATTGGTGAATTGTGTTAGTAAATGAATGAGAGAGTGTATAAATTTGGTTTGGAATAATAATGAGTCTTATAGTACATCTACAATGGTAGGAAGGTCTCAAAGTGGTATGGTGCCTAGTAGGTCTATTTGAATGGACTTGTTATTAAGTATAGATATGGCTTGTATAGGCATGATGGTGGTGATATGGATGTGTATGAGATTTAAGTTTTGAAATTCAGTGTTAGAATAATGTGATAAAGTGTTGAATCAATAATATGACTCTAAGAGTGAGCTAAAGGGGTATGTTATTCTTTAGTGGTCTTCTCATAGACTTAGTCTTAAGACCTTAGGTGGCATAATCAGGTATCATGATCTAGTTTGGAGGGTTGTGAGTTCATGTGAGAATGGATTGAGGTTTTAAATATTGTTTCAAGTATGTTTTTATAGTTTTGAGGTCCTGATTTGAATGATAAAGCATTTAAAAGAGTTTGAAGGTCTCATGTGTGTACATAATGAAGAAATGAAGACCCAAGAGACACTCGTTGATGCTTGTTGGCAAGTGTGAATATTTAATGGGAATTTGAGATATTGGGGAGAGATGTAAAATGGTCCTAAAAATGTTTTCCAAGAATTAGGATTTGGTTTTAGGGATATATATTTATGAACAAATGTTAAGAAAGGAAACCAGTATAAAACCCTACTAAAACCCTCATAGTGCCTTGATAGAAAAGATATTATTGGAAATGGATCACAATAGATTGGTTGACATAGTTTTATGTTTTTATTAGTTATAGGACTCTCCCATGTACCTATAGGTTTAATTTTTCTATCATAAGAATGAATGGAAGATATAAAAAGCCCTTATTTCTTATAAATTTAGTATAGTAGGTAGGGTTGATTGAGTCAAAGTTGCACAATGGATGGAGCTTTTATCTTGTGACTTTTAATTCATGTTCATGGTGGTTTTTTATAAGGTTTTATAACTTAAATATTATAAATAGGTCATGGATGTTTACCTATCACTAAAAGGCCTGATAGTGAAGACAATGAGAAAAACTAGACAAAGGTGAGAATGAGATTAGGGATATGTTTACATGGATTATAAATGGATATAATTACATGGTTTTGATGTTAAATACCTATAAAACATGATAATTTTTTTATATGTTTTTTAGGTGATTACAAATGTTAAAAATGTTGTTCACAAGATGACATGTCTAGTGAATATGAGACAGTGAATGTGTAAGGATCAGAGTTTGGTCTATATATTTCATATTTATCACTATATATATATATATATATATATATTTGTGTTTGGATATATATATATATATATATATATATATATATATATATATATATATATATATATATATATATATATATATATATATATATATATATATATATATATAAGGATAATATTAATTCATCATATCTTATTTATTATATCTACATAGATGTTGGGATGCAAGTTCACCATGTTTGATTCTCAAGTTAGAATGACAATTCTAGGCATGTAAGATGAAGTGATGAGTTCTAGATGTTATACCATGATTTAATGTATATAATTATTATTATTTTTTGGATTAATATGACCTATAAATTATTTATATAAGGTTGATATTGAATTTAATAGGTTGTAATATGGAAGACAAAATGGATTATCTAGCTGTGTAAGGATTATGGGAGAGAAGCTCAACAAATTGGTCTATAAGACTAATAGTTGACACTATATATTGTGATATTTATAATTTATTATGTTATATATATCACATATAAACTATTAATGTTCATAATAAGTATTTAAAATTTCATTATAGGAGTTGAAAACAACATTCATCATGGTTGTGTTGTCAGGTTTGCAGGCAGTTCTATGTAGTCATCTAACAAAGATGAGTTTGAGGTGATTTTCATATATTTGAAGAATATAATTCACATTAAGTTGTTTTATTTGTATAATAGTTTCATTTTAATGAATTATATTCATGATAAATGTCTATGAAGGTGTGAAAAGTCAAAGGTTCTTGACTAGGTATTTGAGCCCTGTTTGCATTTCTGAGTGAGCTTATAGAAGTGATTCATTTGAGGTATTTTTCCATATTTAGTGAAGTATAATGGACATGGTGATTAACATTATGTAATTTATGTTATATAAATATTATTTTTTGATAATTTTATGTGGAAAATTTGAGTTTAATCTTGAGATATTCAAAGCAGACTTTTTAGGTGTGTGAAGACCTAGTTGTGAGTAGTACTAATGATGTGGTCAAAGTAGTGAAATGGACTAAAATGTTGTATGGACATATATGTATTTAATTATGGGTATATTTTAGGTGTTTTTTAAGTTTTTAATCCATGTGTGGAGTCTCAATAATTTTCAATATTACTAAGTGTAATGTGTTAATTGAGAGGCCTAATTGCATTAGGTCTTTATTAGGCCTAATGGTGGTTTTGGTACTTATGAGTGGTCACTAACCTATATAGTGGTTTTTTCACTTGATAAATGTGTATATCTAAATATTAAAATTTTGATACAAGTATGGATTTTTTTCTAACCAAGGTGGGTGAAATTAAGAGTCTTATATTTATACAAGGCATAATCAGCCTATTTGGGCTAGAGTAAGGATGAGAGTGCAAGTGAATATAAAAACACCTTAAAGAGTATAAGGGGGTAATATATACCATAATATGGGAGTATATGATAAATAATTAATATATAACATAATTTATTAGTATGAGTAGTAAGGTCATATGACCTAAACCTGTCAAGAGGAGGACAAGTTAAGCGAAGAGGCCTGATAGGCTATTTAAGAGAGATAGAAGAGTGTGAAGAGTAAATGAAGCTGATAATAATAATTTGAGTGATAAAAAAATATAAAAAGGATATTATAGGTTCTAGGTGGATGATTTGTTTTTGAGTCACCTAGGGTGTTGGTGCCTCCTTGCAAGTTGGTGCTTACTAAAGACTAGTTGAGTGGGTGTTTGACTAGGTAGGGGTCGGTGGTCCTTGTGAAGTTGGTGCTTCACTAAATTTGGATATTTTAATTATAAGACTATATTAAAATTTTAGGGTTAAATTTATTTTATTTCTGATGAGGCTTTCTCACATATCTCTTGTGTTCATGTGTTGATACCTTACTTCATGTTTATGTGATTGCTTCTCTATGCATTGCTTGATCACTATATTGGTTTGAAAGGTTAAAGAATGATAAGTGAATTTGAATAATTATTTTAAGGGAACTGATTCACCCTCACTCTTAGTGGCTATGATTCTAAAAATAATCTAACCCTTGGTCAATGATACTCCAAATACTACTTTCTTGTACTACTTGAGGTCTTTGAATAGTGACATTGTTCTCATGATTTAGTCTATGGGAGGTACTATATTACTAGCTGCATATGATATTTACATAGGGGATGAAAATAACCTATTTAATAAGTAAATGAATCCCCTATAACTCCAATTCCCTTATGTGTTGACCATCCACCGTCCACCTATGTATCCCACTTTTGCACCCATTCCTGTAGCAACTAGCTAGTCAATTATATTTGTTTCCCCTCCTAATGAATTACATGAAGTTAAGACATTGGGAATGAATTAATAGCATTGAAAATAAAAAAATATCATCATGTAAAACCATATAAAAATTTCAATCAACCATATTATCATTTCAATCATCCTTATCAGCCTCATAAGCAGCGTTATCAAGGCAATACATAGTGCAATAGCCTTGTAAAGGTGTTAAATAAGTCTAAATATTCCTTAAGGTTTTCAAGAAGAAGAAAACTTTAAAACATGCTAATAACATAAGATATTATAGGTCTTTAAGGGTATGCATGAATTTTTAGATAAAAAGGTATATATGATATAGTTACATTGAATATCCAATGCATATTATAGATATTACTAAGGTTATCAATGAGGAGATATTGTTCTATAAATGTAAAAATACATAGTTGTAGGTTTTGGCGATACCTCTATTGTTTTCAAGGTTGTAAGATCCAAAGACATATAAATTGGTTATAAAATGATTTCATGATTTTATTTTCATTGTAAATTTCCTACATACTCTAAATAACCTCCATGTAGACCACATACAAGAGATACAATGTGTTCTAAGCTTGATGTTAAAAGTTGTAGGCTTTTCCATGATGTCTCATCTTTGTTTTGATAGCACATGGGTAAAATCAAGCCTCAAAAGGTGTTAAGAGGGTCATAAGGATTATATAAGTGATGATAAAATCAATGGATGAGGATAAAATCATGTCATTTTTATAGAGTGTAGGTAGGTCTAAAACCTTACTAAAACCCTAACCTAAGGAAATGTAACTTGTAAGTGTGTTGAGGCTATTGAAGCATAGAAATAGATATGTACCCTTATTTAACACATTTCTAAGGATATTAGGAGGTTTTTATGTTGGTATGGAAAGTTTTCATGGTTTTAAAATCATTCAAAAGTGTATTTAGGCCTAAATCTATCACCAAGGGTTTTTATGTTATAGAACTCAAGAAAATCTACCTAGAACACTTCCATAAAATTCAAGAGAGTCTTCAAGCCTACAACCAAAGCCTTAGTTTTCAAGGAAGTCTTAGGCCTCATAAGTTTCTTATAGGCCTATATTAATAAAAAATTAAGGTTTGTAGGATAAATTTGGATTGAGTTTTAGAAGTTGTAGCATAACTCAACTATCGATGCAATACTACAACATGTTATGAAGGGTGTCTTGATGACCCCATGGGAAAAAGAGGTTTCAAGCATGATCTAATGGGTGTTTTGTATGTTTTAAAGTATCCATATATCCATGACTCTCTCAAGGTCTCATCTAGCCAAAAATCATATTTTAAGGGTTATCTTAAGTAGTTAAATGAAGGATTGTGGAGTTATTGATAGGGTCTTTGAATAATTTACAATACATGATGATAATTTCAAGGATTGTTAAGAAAACTTCTATAGTTATACAAACCTTTTACAATAATAAAATGTATCCTATTAACCTTCATGAAGATAAGGATGAATACCAAGCTCCAAATACCCCACCAATAGGCCTGCAACATGTTGTATGGTCTTAAAAATCTCTTTTAAGCTTTTAAGATAGAATCTATTAAAGATTTAAGCCTTAAATGGAGGTAAAACAAGCCTACAGTCATGATCCAAGAGTTCCTAACATGTTTCCAAGGGGAATTTGTTATTTTTAGGGTCTTTATATAGGTTTATGAGGACATTCAAACATGACAATGATGATATACGTCTGCCACATGCCCTCATAACTTATCAAACCTCATACAAGGTCATAAGACGGTCATCCAAGAATAATATCATGATTTTTTCAAGTGGGATTCATGGTTTTTAGATATTCATTTGCATCTACATGCTTGCACATGAAAATGGTGATGTTTCAAGCATGTTCATGGGTAAAACTTGATTGTAGGACTGTTAGGACAAGGCTTACCTCAATTTTTAATATGTTTATAGGCATGGAAATAAGGAGTGCCATGACATAAATGCCTATAAGTCTACATGAAGAGTTTCAAAAATGTTTCCAAAGCCTTCTAATACCTCGCCAAGAGCCTTCAAACTTACACCATGGGTCATAGTTTCAATGATTCTCAAGCCTCATAATGTTCCTATGGACATGTGAAGGTGAAGCATCAAAAGTTGTAGGCATAGTTTTGAAAGATTACCAATAGGTTAAAGGATTCAAACACTTACTTACAAGCCTAAAATAATAGGGAGAAATGTTTTAAAGTTTATCAAGGTTTCCATTGCCAAGGTTTGAAGTCTCAAAGATGTTGTGACTTATTCAAGGGGTAAGGGAAGATTCTATGAGCCTCAAACATTACCAAGAGACCTACACGCTTGTATTAGGCTTCTTATAAGATTCCATACCTTCAAAGCAAGTTTCAAACATGATTAAGATGAACATAGGCCTAATAATGAAAGTTTAAGGATTATAGCATGGTAATATAGGTCTATAAACCTTATTATAAGTTTCAAACCTCAAATCAAGTCTCAATAGGTTAACAAGCTTACATATAGGTCTGTGGGCATCTTTAACAGGTTTGTAACTAGGTTGTAGGTATTATTAGAAAAATTTGAGCTAATATATAATTAGAAAAGGTTGTGATGGTGAGTGAACCTATAGTAAAGAGGTTTTTGATCTTATTTGGTAATATATAGGGATAAATAGAGATGAGTTAAGGCTTCCAATGGGCTAAAAGACTGAAAACAATATGAAGGCTTCAAGTTTCAAGCTTAGTTAATAAATTTAAATGAGTTCAAAGGTTTCTTGGAAAGTTCTAGAAGAATACATGAATAAGTGTTAAGGATGGGGATGTTAAATCTTTAAAATAATCTATAGGTATACAAGTTGAAGATATGAAGGTTTTATGACCTCAACACCTAACTTATAGACCTATTATAGGTTTTTAATGGTATTTTGATGATTTTGAAGAGATGATTATAGTTTTGAAGGGTATAAGATAAGGTAAAATGGAGTCTTCAAGCATGAAAAGGTATGTTTCTTAAGATTTTTAAGGGGTTCTCATCGGTAAAGATCAAGTGAACTAGTTTATCAACCTCTCCAAGAGGCCTTCACCTGAACTTCAAAGTTGATTTTAAGTATTCCATGCTTCTACAACATGTCTAGCACTACCATGAATGGAGTTAGTGATCATAAAAAACATTAATGAGGCATGGAGGCATTGAAAACTACCCCTAGATATGTGTAACTCATTCCATTGAGTGATAGTCATGATAGGTCAACCCAAAACTTGAAATAGGCATAGGAGGTCTACTTCTAAGTCAAAGATTCTCCAAGCATGGTAATTAATGAGGCAAGTCAACTTGATCTAGATTATCATGGGAGGAGGAGATGGGTGAGTTAAGGTTGTTAAGTTAGGAGTCTTTTAAAGATATAACAACATTTAATGAGCACACCCATCATCTTTAAGCCTTCTTAAGGATAAACATAAAAAATAATAAGGTCTCCTCTCCCACTACTATGCCAACCTTCTTAACAAGTTTTCATAGAGATGCCTAACGCATTTGAGAGAGCTTAATGACCCTATTTTCCCTTGTCTCTACTCTTTCATAAGTTGGATTCATGGAGTAATAACAAAATTCATGAGGTCTTCTAGTTCTCTCTTTTTCTCTCTCATATATATTTATTATATATAGGACCGAAGATGACTTTTTTAACATCCCTATTCTTGGGTATGACAAAACTTTGCTATTTTTGAGACTTATAATATTGGATTGATGCCTTAAATCTAATAAAAATTTATATTTTCCTCTTTTAAATAGTTTTCTTTCTTGAGTATTGTGTAAATTTGATTTGTTTATATTCATTTATGGAAGTTTCCTTCCCTTGTGCTAATTTCCTATCACCTTTACACCCTTCTTTGTAGGTTTTACGTTGTGTAAATAACTACCTACATACAAATTACTTATGGAAAGGTTGATAATGTTTTAGGTTTTATATAATTTGTTGAGTTACTATCAATTTTTAAGATTTCTTATGCTATTATAAGTGAGTGAAGGATATCTCTAGACTTTGAGCATCATTTCTTTTATAGTTTTAGTTCATATTCTTCCCTTTTACATGATTAAGACACATAATATTAGTTTTAAAAATGTATTTTAAGCATTGTTTTAGGCCTACAACTGATCTTAAATTAGGTTCACATATTTTAGGAAGGAAACCAACATTCTCTAGAGGTTCATCCTAAGGAGCCAAGGTCCCAAACCTTGGGGATGATCCCATTATTTCATTATATTAACTGATAGATCAAATGGGTACAAGATCCAAGTGAAAATAGTACCATGTAGCATATAAAAGGAACATGTATAGGTAAATATATCATTGAATCATGAATAATGTGATCACACCAAGTCTTAATATGCATGATGTATATTATGGGAATGTCTAAATAATAACATTACAAGCTCAAAAATAATCAAGCACACACACAAAACACTCAAACACAAATAATGATAAAATTGCCCAAGCAGACCTAAAACAAGGGGAATGTTCAAATGTTTCATAATATAAGAGAAATGACATAGTCATATGTCCACAAAGTAAGATTTTTGATGCAAAAACATCTCAAGTATTTCCTATCTAGTAAAGGGGATTACTTATTGTTTACCCTTTTGTATAAGATTAACCTTAGGAGGTTTGATAATTAACTACTTGGGTATAAATTTCTCTTACTGAAGAGTATGTTCATATGGAATTCTAGAAACTATAATTACCTAATTGGCATGAATGTATTTAACACACCCATACATTATAGAAGGTACTGTTTGAAGTGTATGTATCCAAAGTCATCCCAATAGCATATCAAAGACACATGTGTAAGGTATAACTGAGAAGGTAGTAACCACATGTGTGGGACCTATTTTAGCATATAATTACACCCTTTTAGGAAATTTTTTTTAGGCTCTCTCACTCCTAGATATAATATTGGAGCAACCTCAGGATGTGGGTATCTTATAGTGGGGTTGAACCTCCAGAGAAGGCCAACTTCCTTTTGGTAGATTACCTAAAAATAATGTTTTTTCTTGGAAAAGAGGTAGAGAGGTGGATAAGGGATCCTAAGAAAGATAAATAGGTGATGCAATAAAATAAAATGGGAAACTCCCATAATCTTGAACTCACACTAGTTCTATAGAGGATAATACTGACTTACACAATCTCAAGATTAAACTAGTTGCATTACTATTTCATAGAGGAGGTTTAGGGAGAAATGAATGAAAAAAAAGAGGAGTTATAAGAATCAATAAAAGTTCACATAAATGGTGGAAAGATAACTCAACCAGACCTACAAATAACATTGAAAAACTCCCAAAACAAGGTTAGAAAGGAGGACCATGGATGAGGAAGATTATCTTTCATACAATGCCATAGTATGCAACTCAATAGACACAAATCCAAGGCAAGAGATAGGTAAATAAAATACTTTATTACATCAAGAGGTAGTTCTTAAAAATATTTTATAGGGTGAGCCTAATCAAGCTGAGCATATTTTACAATATCTCTAAGAGTGTCCCATCTCCTAGAGAGATAGAAAAGTATAAAAACTAGGAACCCCTTAAATAAAAAAACATGAGATATATATATAAAGAGAAGAGAGAAAGAAAGGGATTTCATGAGAAAATTAAGAGAGGGATCATAAATGGTTATAACCACCACTATGTCCTTGAAATTGCCTTAACCATGAGATGAGCCATCTAAGATCACTAAAAATCTCCTTGAGCCCCTCATGCATTTAATTCTCCCTTGATTATCACTGAGAGATCTGTAGAGTAAAATATTCTACATTTTATTTTTTGAGTTTAGTTATGCACTCAAAGTTTTGTCCATGTGCATTTCAGTATCAAGGCAGTGAAGTTTTTGACACAGAGCATGGGCACGAGTTTCATTTTTGCCTAAAATTTGTCTAAGTATCAAAGTCGAGTGGAAGGTGCCAAGTGTCATCAGTCGGGACACATTTTATAATTTCTATAAGTTACGCAAAATGTGCCACATGTCCCGTTATAATCTAGCAAAACGTGACAAGTGTCAGCATCCACATTTCAAGTTTCTTATGAGTTTTAAAATCTTCTTTCAATAAAATTTTCTTAGTGCATGCAGAGGGTGCCAAGTGGTAACTGTGAAAGGTTTAAATATGTTTTTCTAAAAATAGTGGAAGCTGCCACGTGTCCCTAGCTAAAGCTTAGTGGTTGGCACGTCCGGTGGGACAATCTTGAAGTTTATTTCAAGACCATATGAACTAGAGAGCTACAAGGAGTCAGAGCTATGGACCAGTAACAAGATCTCAATCTGATGTGAACCCATGTATTCTTTTACCACCTTTGATAACTAATCCAAGAAGAAGGTTAAATCAATTTATAATAATACCAATAGCAAAAATGGAAGCACCTATACCCCCAAGGAATTATGCAATTTAGAACACTAGTAGTCCTTTGATTCTCATAGTACCACTAGCCACTTGGGATCCTATTCCAGTAAATGCCCTGAAACCTTTGCCTAAATTTAGTGGGCAAGATTTCAAAATACTTGAAGAACATTTATAGGATGTGTCAGATGTCTGTGCAATACATGTGGTCACATAGTAGAATGTGGCTATAAGATTTTTAGTAGCTTCTTTTAAAGGGAAGACTCTGGAATGGTATATATCTTTGACCCTAAATACAATATCTACATGGGATCAACTTGGAGATCTTTTCTTTGAAGGATTTGAAGAAAAGGGTGATAAATATTCTTTGTTGCAAAAATTGATTACTATCAAAAGGGCACTACAAGAAGCAATGACTAATTTCAATTCAAGATTTCAAAAGACTTGGGAAAGAATTCCTACTACAATAAGACCATTACCAGGTATGGCTATAGTATTTTATCTTAAAGCCTTAAATTTAGATATATCAGTAATGATTCAGTCACTTGGAGGTCAGACTCTGCCAGAAGCCTATGACTATGCAGTCAGATCTGAAAATAACTTAATAGATGCTAGAAAGTTGCCCCTAAGGCCTCCCATGCCCATGTTTCTAGAGATTACCTTACGTTTGCCTCAAGAAACCCCTAATTTTGTAGCCCCACCTGTGTTTATGTATAAATTTCCTCAACAACCTGCTAAAAAACTTGTCCCTGACCAGTCATCTGAGATGGATGATGTCAAGAACATCTTAAGAACATTTTCTAATGAGATAATTAACCTTAAAAGACAATAGAATCCTTATCCTAAACCCCAATATCAAGGCTACCAATGAAATATATTTACAACATAGCCAAACTAGTATCAGGGTTCTCAAAGGCAAACTAACCCTTAGCCATCAAACTAATTACTTGCAATCCCTACACCCTCACAGACTGTTCCCCCTAATTCAAATAGGGAGATTGTTCAAGGGTAGAATAATTATGCAGATGGCACAAGTGCTTAGTGTTTCCATTGTAATAATGCTCATATTCCTAGAGATTGTCCCATGGGTAATCTACAACAAAAGATAGTAGAGAAAAGAAGAATGGATGGATAATTTGTAAGTACTTTTGACACTCAAGCCTACCAATCCCCTGGTATGCAAAATTTAGTCATGATGGCTTAGATGCAAGGGATGTCCTTACAACAACAAGAATAAATATACCCTGAACATGCTTTGTTTTCATGGGTTGAAGATGAAGAGTCAATGTTCTTAAATGAAGCTTCTACTTCCAAGAAGCTAGTAGTACAATCAAATTACTACACCAGAGCCAAGAGAAGGATGATGGAACAACTTGAAGTCATAAATAATGAAATTATGGGGAATCCTCCATTTCAAGGTCATCAAAACACAATTACTAGACAAGAAATACCTCAGCCAATGCAGAACTAAGTAATTCCTAGACAAGTTCAAGAAAAAGCAAGGTACCATTATTATCTAAGAACCCAAACTTTGGGACTGATGAATGTGGTGGATCAGCTAAAGAAGACCCCAGCACATGTGTCAATATGGGACATATTAGCTATTCCTAAGCAAAATATACTTTACAAGAATCTCTACAAGGCCAAGTAGTGCCTAAACATACTGGCACCAAAGAAGAACTTGCTAATAAAGAAAAGCTCAAAGACACAGTTCTTCTGCAGACAACAACCCTTTTGAACAATGCACCAAAGGTAAGTAAATCCAAACCATAGCCCTTCTATTTGACTTTGATAGTTGGAAATAAACTGTTGCATAATGCAATGATAGACTCAAGGGCCAGTACTACAGTAATGCCTAAACAAATAGCAAATTCTTTGAAAATAAAGTATGAGCCACTTACTAGAGGAGTTATGTAGCTGGATGGCAAATCGGTGCAAACACTAGGGAAAATTAAAAAACTCCCATTGCAATTATATACTTTCCCTAATATAATTGTAAATCAAGATGTGGTATTCATAGATATACCCCCTATATTTGGCTTATGTTTATCCAGATATTTCACAGCCAAGATAGGAGGATATATGTCACTTAATTGGTCTCACCTCATCTTAAAAACCAAATATGGTTCAAAAATGAAAATACTATTTGAGCCACTATCTAAGGATCATATCACCAATGAACCAACCCCAAAATTAGAGGTAGCTGATGCTATGCTGAATAAGGAAGAAAGGGTCTTTATTGAAGAGTTAGGTGACTGTACTAAAAATGACCAAGAAGAGAAAAATAACTAGTTGTTAGCTATGATGCAAAGTGACCCATATGGAAACTATGACTCTACTAGTCTAGGCACTTATGTCATATTTGATGAAGATCATGAAATCCCAAATGTTTTAAGGGAAGAAACACCAAAGACTCAAGAATTTGAAAAGGACTCAAAAATTTGGACCTTAAATTTTGATGGGGCTATAAGTAAAAATGGTGCTAAACTAGGAATTTGTCTTGTTGCTCCAAATGGTGAGAAAATTTTAAGAGCTATCCATTTCCAATTTTCCTATACTAATAATGATGCTGAATATGAATCCTTAGTACATGGGATCATGTTAGCCAATAAAAAGGGAGTAAAGAATTTGATAGTAAAAGGAGATTCAAAACTCATGGTGAAACAAATCAGAGAAAATACAATAGCCAAAAATATAAGGATGAGATCCTATAGACAAAGAATTTGGGACTTAATAAAAGATTTTGAAGCTTTCAATATTGAAGTAGTTCCTAGAACTCACAATTTTGAAGCTGATAAGATGGCACATATTGGCTCACAGTTTGACCCATCAACTAGTCTATTAGTCAACAATGAGTTAGTCAAAGTTATAGTAAGGCTGACTATCCCAAACAATGATGAAAATTGGCAAGTCTTTGAAAATGATTCTCAATTACTCTCATTTTTGAAACAATCAGGGGAATTTCCTGATCAATTGCAACCCAAAATTGAAGAAGCATATGTAGACCAAGTTATTCAATTAAAGACCAATAAGCTTCCCAAAGGCTTGATCACTTTAGAAAACCTATTTGATCCAGAAGATGTAAGCCTAGAGAAGAAAAGGTTTCAAGTAAATGAAGTAGATTATTCTGAGATAGAAGTGAGTAAAGGGAGAAAGATAAAGATTGGAAATTCCACAACTCAAGAGGAAAGGGAAAGACTAATTGACTTGTGTAAAAGGTATGATAGAGTAATAGCTTGGACATATGAAGACCTTCATGGATATAACAGAGACATCATTCAGCACACAATAGAATTGACTAAAGGATCTAAGCCAGTTAGATAGAAGAAGAGGCCAGTGAATCTAAGGATTGAACCTCTAATGGTGGATGAGTTATAGAAACTCTTATATTTTAAAATATTTTTTTCCAATCAAACACTCAACCTGGGTATCCAATCTAGTACCAGTCAAGAAAAAGAATGGTGATATAAGGATCTGTGTGGATTTCAGAGACCTAAATAAAGCATCTCAAAAAGATCACTATCCCCTGCCCTCTATGGAACAAATTTTACAGACTGTGGCTAGATCAGAGAGATTTTACTTATTAGATGGTTTCTTTGGATATAATCAGATTTGGTTGGCTGATGAAAACCAACACAAGACTGCATTTACTACCAAATGGGGAACATTTGCATATGCCAAGATGCCATTTGGCCTATCAAATACTGGAGCCACTTTTCAAAGAGATATGGATATAGCATTTGGGTAACTCATAAATAAAATCATTTTAATTTGTCTTGATGATCTCACTATTTTTTCTAAGAATGCTATTGATCATTTTGATCACCTAGAATCTATTTTTAAGAAGTGTCAATAATTTGGAATATCCCTAAATCCCAAGAAGTGTATATTTGCAATACCTCAAGGTAAGCTATTGGGACATATAGTATCCAAATAAGGAGTCTCTATAGATCCAGAGAGAGTTGTAGCCATATGAACTTGCCCCTGCCAGTAAATAAGAAAGCAGTTCAGTCCTTTTTGGGGAAGATTAATTTTGTTAGTCGGTTCATATTAGACTTTACAGGCCTAGTGAGACCAATAACACTCTTATTGAATAAAGACCTGGTGTTCAAGTGGACTACAGAAGGAAGACAAGCCTTTGAGGAGGTTAAGAAAGCAATTTCAATAGCCCTAGTACTTAGTAACCCAAAATTTTCTAAGTCTTTTATAATGTATGTTTATGGAGGAGACTTCAATGTTGCTACTATCCTAACACAGAAAGATGATCAACAAGAGGGAGAAGACCCAATAGCCTTTTTTTTCAAGGACTCTTAGGGAGTATGAAACCAAATATAACTTTGTGGAGAAATAGGCATATGCTATTGTAAAAGCCCTCAAGAAATTTAGGCATATGGTGACGGGAAGTAAGATTCTGATACTTGTGGCTCATCCTAGTGTCAGAGAATACATTATGGAGGGTGAAATTACTAAAAAAAGGGAAAACTAGATAACAAAGATCCTTGAGTATGATGTAGAAGTTAGACCCACTAAGCTAGTCAGAGGTAGGGGGTTGTGCCAATACATGACTCAAGATATAGATGAGATGATACCTAAAGAAATAGAAAAGGAAAGTGTATTGAAGATACAAGAAGTTGATCAGAACTCCTGGGTCACAAATAGAATCCATTTTAAGAAATATGGTATTTTCCCAAAATAGTTCTCTTAGGACAAGAGGAGATACTATAGGCAGTAAGGGGTCCATTTTGTTTTAATTGACCAAGTTCTTTTCAAAAGAAATACTGATGGCATACTTTTAAGATGCATAGAGAAAGATGAGGCTAAGAAAATACTAAATGAAATGCACCATGGAGTCTCAGGTGGACATTTTTTTGCAAGAACCACAGCTATAAAAATAACTCAGGTAGGTTATTTTTGACCCATTTTATTTACAGATTGTTATCAACTAGTTAAAAAGTGCCAATCTTGTTAGTATTATGTAGGGATGAGAAGGAATGCAACAATGCCCCTTAGTCCTATAATTGTTGTGGAACCCTTTGCTCAATGAAGTCTTGATTTCATTGGAATGATCAATCCAGTGTCGAGTATGGAGCACAAATGGATTCTAACTGCCACATATTATTTCACTAGATGGAGTGAGGTAGTGCCACTCAAAGAAGCAATAGAAAATGTGATCCTAGACTTTCTAGGGAGTATCACTACTCACTTTGGGCCTCCTCATACCATAATTTTAGATAATGCTAAAGCATTTTTAGGGTCTAAAGTATCTGAATTTACACTAAAGCTTGGAATCTATCTGAAAACTTCCTTAAATTATTACCCTTAGGGTAATGGTTTAGCAGAATCAACCAACAAGAACCTAATTAGACTTATTAAGATAATAGGGGTTGATCATCACAAAGAGTGGCATAAAGTGCTTAATATAGCACTGTGGGCTGATATAATTATGCCTAAGTAGGTGACAAAAATGTCCCCATATGAATTGGTCTATGGTAAGCCTGTTGTAATACCCCTAAGCTTGGAGATTCCTGCTTTCCAGTTATTAAAACAAATTGAAATTGTGGAAAATGGCCCCATGTAGGTCAGACTTACTAAACTCTTAGAAGTTCAAAAAAGGAGGGATGCAACACATGATTCATTAATGAAGCATCAAAAAACAATGAAAGAATATTTTGATAAGAGGACCTCAAAGCCCCATTTCGAAGTAGGCTTAGTTGTTTTGAAATGAGATGCAAGAGCTGCCAAGCTGGGTCAAAATACTAAATTTAAAGCATTATGGACTGGACCCTATAAGATTTGTGCATGTAAATAGAAAAATTATTTTGAGTTCAAAACAATGGAGGGCAAGCCTAAAGAGATTCCTGTGAATGGGATCTACCTAAATTTTTTTAGTTAAGCTATGTCTCTAATATATTATAGTTAGATAGTTTCCTTTTCCTTGTTGCTTTGTTTTCCCATTTTTCTTTCCCATCCTTTATTTTAAAAAAGTATTCTTTGAACACATGGCCACAGCTTAGAGCCTTTTTCAAAATTTTCAAAATTCTTGACATATTAAATCTCTCTCAAATCTCCAACATTCCCCAAAGTACCCTTATGCAACCACTTTCATGACGTGTCTGACTCGCTGTCCCATGAAGATTTAATAAAGATTTAGTAATGGTTATCTAGTGTTAATGCCATTTTTGAGACTTGATGGGTCATTAAATACCCCATAACAAGAGTTAAAGCTTAACAAGTGTCTCAAACATTCCTGTGTTTGATAGAAAATCCCTGTTACCTACATTTTTCAGTTCATAACAAAACTTGCTTAGTAAGAGCGCTTTCCCTGTTGCAAAACTCCATACCTATTATATAAGTTCACTATTTCCAAGTATATATATAGATATGGAGGAGGTACAATCTTCACAACAAGGGTTTGGGATTTACGAATCCATTGATAATCTTTTCACAAGTAAATCATATGCTTCAGCCCCTGCACAACCCTTAAAGACATATCTATGGACTAGAGTCCCTGAAGTTGGTTATGCAAATGAACCAACAAAGGTGAAAGATTTTGCAGATGAAATCATGGACCCAATCCTTCAAAATTATGACAAAGCTCTAAGAGAAGGGGCACATCAAAGATTTAATTAGAGGGCCAAGGCTAGACAATATGAAACATTTGCAATGAGGATATGGACTTTCCAACTAGCACAATTCATTGTCCCAAGTGTGCATCCGTGCCCTAGTTTGGTTGAAATATGTGATGAATTATTTCATGCACCCTCAAATACCATACAATAGGGTCCATTCATGGTACAAATTACACCAAATTCCATCAGGGACATGTTGGCCATGTATCATGGCAAGACAACCATGTTTCCCACCATTGGCAAAATGCAGAAAACATGGGCAAACATCAATAATCAATTGAGGTTTTTGAAATCAAAATTGCAATTAGGGGATGATGATACCACTATGACAATACTACCTAAGAAGTACACAATTTGCATAGGCCAGTCAAGAGGCACTATCTATGATGGCATTCATTTTTGGAATGAAAGAGGATATAAATATCTATGAAGAACAAATGGCCATTCTCTTCAGATTGAAAACTGTTGACAAGTCTCAAGAGTATCAGCTAGATTTCTCTGAGTAGATTGCATATTCAATGGTTAACCAGCTCACCCATTTCAAATCTAAAGGGGTTTTTAGGTATTCTTCTTATCTATTTCACCTCATGTTGTATCAAAACTCTAGCATCTTTTCCTAATACATGCATCTAAATATGTATGACCCTAGTTTTGGTCATAATAGGACCATTCCTATGTCTGCATGGACACATATCTTGTCTAAAGCATCTGACCCATACAAATTTTGGGAATTTTTTGTTGCCCCTACCTTTTGTCATTTAAGCCCAGAGCCTATTGAAAATAGATTAACTCCAAGTGTCTCAGGCCTTATGACAAATTACAATATTCCTTGTGATTACTTTTTTGGATCCCATCATACTATCATTAGGGTCCATGGTTTTAATGGAGAACCAGTGTTGCTACCTAAGATTTTAACCCTTAGGTTAGCATTCTTAGAGGTCACCCAACAAGTGTCTATTGTGGATAATGAATATGGCACTAATAAGAAGAAGAAAAAAATGTATGATATTCCATGGGTAATGAACAACATGTCCCTAGAAGTTAGAGATGCTGAGCACATGTTGCTGAGAAAGCTAGCTTTCCTGGGTTTCTATCTAATTGAAGATAAATGGGGATATGACCCAAGCAGTTTCACAACTTCATGGGTCAAGAATAACAAGGTTACTACTAGAATTGTGCATGAGGGCCATCCTTTTTGGGAAAATAGAAGAAACCCTTAGGAAGATATTCCTGATTGGTATGTGGAATTGATAGATTTGCCCCTTCAGGAAGCTAGGCCATGGGAAACTTTTTATGTTAAGAAAAAGGATTTTGATCCTAAAATTAGAATGACTTCTTGTTTAAGAAGGGCATTGAAGAACAAAGACTATAAATCAGATAAAATAGAAGCCTATTGGAAGTATAGGCAGGAGATTTGTGAGATAACTCACTCTTTTGGAAATGTAGATTCAGATGAGAAATGGGAGGAAATTTGGGATAAATGTCATCTATCTCTAGTCTCTAGCCCTGATACAGTGTAGGCCCTATGATAAACCTCATCTACAGTCACTGTAACTATCTGGCCCTAATCTCTCAGTGCCATTGAAAAACAAAAGAGTGTGGTGTCCTCACCACCCAAAGCTTCTCCATCAGTGTCAGCCTTCGGGGTTCCTAGTTTTGTAAAAACACCACTAGTAGTAGTGGTAAATGTTGAAGAGAAGGAAGCACAGCTAGAAGAAGAAATGGCAAGGAAATATAAGAGGCTAAAACTTCAGCCTAATTTAGAGGAGGAGGTAGAGCGCTAACAACACCAACCATTGAGTACATCGGTTGCTCCTTAGGTATGTGTTGTTTCTCCTTCTTCTTCTTAGTCTCTCTCTTCTTCTATAGGGATGATAATCCCATCTGGCCAAATAATATCCCCTACCACCTCTATTGTGCCCATTTCCCAATTTTCCCTATCTATTAATACTCAGGCCACATCATTGCCTCAATTTTCCCCCTTTGTCCCAAAGATAATACCTTCTCAAATTCCCTCTAGCCAACATTTGGCTATTCCCTATGGCTTGCCATAGGGTTATCCTTTTGTGGGTGGGCACATTGCCTCTCCCTCTACCTTCCAAACTCAAGTAGACACTGTTAAGAAGGCTAGGGAAGCTCAGACGGAGAAAAAGAGGATGAAAGATAATAAAGCCTGGGCTACACCACATATGAGGTCACAATTTGACCCAATCCAATAGCAACTAATGGTGACCCATTTGTCACCTAATATAGTCAAGACAAATGAGTAGAAGCAGCCTAAAGATTATACATTGAATGTAGTGGCTATGGATATGTCACTTTTCAGACCATAAGATAGGGTTGAGATACTAAATGAATCCACTTTTATGGTAGCTATTGATTATTTGAAAGTATCAAAGAAGCTACAAAAAGTGGAGGCTGATTTAGCTCAAGAGAAAGCAAACTATAGTAGTTTGAATACAGAGATCAAAACTAAGAATAATGAAATAGAGTCTCAACAAATAGTTGCAAGATACTATTTCTTTTCAAACTCACTAGGCTATTCAGGCCCAAAATGATTCTTTGAAAGAAGAGCTGAGATAAGAAAAAGCTACAGTGATAGCCTTAAGGTAGGAAAAGGCAACATTACAAGAAAAATGTGAAGAAAACCTATAATAGGTTGCTCAGTTCCAGTAGAAGCTGCTAAATGAGTAGAACAATACCACTACCATACAGGCCCAACTTTAAGCTGAACAACAAATAATAAAACAATTGACACTTGAGTTGGCTAATAGGCCAAAAAATGTAGGAGTTTTGAATCTGGTTAAGGAGTTATATGCATCAATATGGAAAAGAATCTCTAAGGACATTATTCAGCTCAGACCCTCTCTAACTTTTCTACTAAATGCATAGAAATTGTACAAAAAGGTAGAGACTTCAGTTGAAGCCACTCTATCCACTGTCTCTTTGAGAGTGTTTGATTCTCAAATTCTACTACAAAAGCTATATGATGCAATTGATGGAATGTTATCAGTAGTAGGGATTAGTGATAGAATGATTTTTGCAAAGAGGGTGAACAAAGTTCTCAATTGCAATTCCACAACAATCAATTGCAAAGAGCTTCTAGATGTAGTGAAAGAGGGAATCAAAGACATGAAGTAACATATTGAAGAACTGGTGTGATTGGGTCTTCCTTCCCCTTTTCCTGATAGCAACACTGTGTTGATGGTTGATGAGATTAAACCTTTGTTGCTAGCCAGGCAAAGTGATCAATCAATTTTCTAGGGTTTAACAGATGATTCATCAATGCCAGAAGTGGAAGCTGTCTTGATCCCCATGTCCTAGACTGAATTTCAATTGAAGGTTGCAGTTCATATTTTTTAGAGTTTTTCACACAAGGATATCATCAACCTTGATTTAGCCTTCCATGAATTGCAAAATAAGTAGGGATTATCTGATGCTGAGTGGTCTATTTATCAGACGACCTTACTGAAGTTGTGATTTTTTCCATTTTTTATACATTCTTTGGATTCTTTTTGAGCAAGCTCAAAAGTCCTCAGGGTCACCAAGAACTATGGAGTAAAATACTCTACCTTTTATTTTTTGAGTTTCAATTTTGTGCTCCAAATTTTGTCCCTACGCGTTTCAGTTTCAAGGCAGTGAAGTTTTTGACATAGAGCACGGGCGTGAGTTTCATTTTTGCCTAAAATTTGTCTAAGTATAAAAGTCAAGTAGAAGTTGCCAAGTGTCATCAGCTGGGACACATTTTATAATTTCTATAAGTTGCACAGAATGTGCCACATGTCCCATTATAATCTAGCAGAATGTGACAAGTGTTGGCATCTATGTTTCAAGTTTCTTATGAGTTTCAAAAGCTTCTTTCGATAACATTTTCTCAGTGTGTGTGGAGGGTGCCAAGTGGTAACTATAGAAGGTTTCAATATGTTTTTCTAAAAATAGTATAAGCTGCCATGTGTCCCTAGCTAAAGCTTAGTGGAAGCTGCCACGTGTCCCTAGCTAAAGTTTAGTGGAAGGTGCCAAGTGTCAAGATCCACATTTTCTTCATTTTGTTTCATTGTTAAGTAAAGACTGTGGTGGGCCCCAAGTTTTGTTCCTAAAGTTAGTAGAAGATACCAAGTGTCACCATCTGTATGAATCTAAAATGAGTCCTAAATTTTTCTACAGTGTAGCTAAAGCTCAGTGGAGACTACCACATGTCCCTTGTTAAAGATACATGGAAAGTGACACCTATCCCCATTCCCATTTTGAAGTTGCTTAGGAAAGAAGTGTTGTGGGTCCCATTTTCTCTAAGTTGATAAAGTTTCAAAGTAGTGGACTATGATAGATGTCAAAGATAGAGCAATCTTGATACAAAGACATAATAAAGAGTATAATGCAGCAAAATGTGCCGTGTGTTTTCTATAAGTGCTGTAGAAGTTGCCAAGTGTCATTTTATGGTGCCTCCTGAATAATGAGATGGTTTTCAAGTGAGGTGATTGGAAGCCACCAAGTGTCCTCACCTGTTTCATAGTGAAAAGTGTCATGTGTATCTAATTTAGCCAATAAACTTACAAGGAGACTAAATGTTTCAAATATAGAAAATATCTTCTATTAAACACTTCCAGTTAAGTTCTAGTTTGGTTAGGCCATTGGGATTTGAACTTGCAGAGAGACCAACGTTAGAGATCCAAAAGACATCTTTTGTTAAACACTTCTAGTTTAGTTAGAGTTCAGTTAGACTGTTGGGTTGGGAATGTGCGGGCAATCTAGAGCTAATTTGATGCTATAAATATGGGTGCAGAGATCATCAAAAAGGAGGATTATAAGATAGAGAGAATTTTCTATGAGATATTGTTATCAAGAAGTTTTAGACTTTCTTGATGTGTCCAGTAATATCATTTGCCTTTATTCTATTTTCTTGATTTAGAAAGTTTGTATAAATGTGCATGTATCAGTGCCTTTTATGTGACTGGAAAATTAATAAGAAGACTGAGTTCCATGCCTTTGTTGATATTTTCTGTGTTATTACAAAAATAGTTTAAGTTGTGAGCCTTTGATTCTATTATTTTCATCTTTTACATTGATCATGCATTGTTTGATATTTAATGTAATTGAATCCTAAATATAACTTCACTATGCTTAGTATTAAGGATCGAATTAAACTCAAGCACATCACCATAGTTAGATTTTCTTTCATTGCATTGGTGTTTTCTATTTAATTTCTATCCTTTTTCCCCAAAATACTTTTGAGATAAAGAAGAGCCAACTTATTTAAAATCTAGAGGTCATTTCAGGTTATAAGTCCCACATTCATGAAACTTCCCATTGTTGGTGTTGGAAACAGTGCAATTCTAAGCATAAAAAAGATCCATGCCATGGGTAACTACATGTTCCCACCTGACATGAATGAGTCGATCCTTGTATTTAAAAATTGATGTGCCCCTTTTGCCTTTACATGTCTTTCCTAAAAAAGGACAAAATCCCCATTCTCTGAATCAAGACCTAGCCATACTACCTCTAATCAAGTGGCCACTTGTCAAAAGTGAGATCCATATCAAAGGATACAGGCTTCTCCACTAATTTGCACCTACTAGCTCCTACCAATTGCTTATGCTTTCCTTTGTTCTGATTGGCCATTAGAAACTGACTTAGGTCCTTAATTTGCACCATTGATTTACCTAACATGGATGCCTATGAGTCATCAATATTTTTCTAGTTGAATGCATCCTTGACACCTATCATGTAAAATTTTTCCCTTGAGATTATTTGACTCCCTTTGACCTCTTTTGAATGAAAATGACTACTTGATGGGACCCATATTTGATGTCTACAAGAACATCTCAAGATTTCAAATTCAAACAACTATTTTTTTTGGAATTTTTGGTTTGAATAATTCCTTCAAACAATTTATCAAAAGGAATTCATGTCTTCAAACTTTATAAAAATTCCCCTTTTTGAAAGGGAGGTACCCTTCAACTTGATTGAAAATGACCCCCTTTTTTATCCTTTAGAATTTTGAAAAATCCCTTTAAAATAATGCAAGAGCTTGAGTATATCGGCCAAAAATGGCCAACATTTTTGGCAACTCATAGGGAAGCATGTATTCTATGCTTGAGAACCCATACCACTTTCCTTGTCTAGTCAATTAGGCATGGAGTCATTAGCCTCTACAACTGGGCTAGTCTGAAGCTAGATACAAGGCTGACCTTTTTGGAACTTCCTCTAGAAGTAACAAGAACAACACAAAACAAAGTGCCTAAGTCACTTGGGAAAGGAAAAATAGAAAAGAAAGTAAATATGCACAAGACACTTATTGAAAGGAAACTAACCTATAATAAAACAAAGACAACAAACAAATGTGCTTGAAACAACACTTGGAGGAATTTGAATAAAACTAATCTAATATATATACCCTAAAACTATGTGTACCCTTTCCTCCTAGATCGAAAGGAATGTTTGATGCTTTTATTACATCATGAGATAAGGTATTTAATAAGGCATGTGGATTCTTGACCCTTACTCTTGATTCTTACTTCTTCTTTATTATAACTATCAACTTTTTTATCATTATTCTCAATGAGAACCAGGCAACTCCAACTAGGTCAGCTATGTGAATCTAGACAGTCTCAAATACTTCATATGGATCATTAAATACAACCTATAATGATGGATTAAAAATGCATACCTCTTTAATTTCTAATGTGTCTTCAGTAGGATTGAGATTTTTCTTTATTTCATGTTTGTTAGGTTCATTAAGGAGTTGATGGCCTAATCTAAAGCCCTAAAACAAGTCCATGTCTATAATGAGCTCTTGAGGTGGTAGAGTTGAAAGACTACCCACTCCATCCACTTTAATCTAATTGAAAAGGTTACTCTCCTTAGATGTAACCAAACCATAGTTGAATTGGAGAAGAAAATAGCTAGCTCTCAATATCTCTAACAATTCCTCAAATGAACCTCTTAACTAATTGGTAACCTTTGGCTGCTCCACAAGTTCATCAGTTTGATCCACTATTTCATTTATTTCCTCATCCTTTTTATAACTTGGTAGTTCATCCAAGGAATTAACAACCTCAACCCCCTCATTTTCAACATAAATTGGTAGCTTTGCATCCTCAATAGTATAGTCTATTTCATACATAATTACAAAAGAGTCTTCAATATGTTCCCCTTCATTCAAGAAGGCTGACTTGATTTTTTATTTACTAAGGGGGGATCTATGGTGATTTATTACTCATAGTTACTCATGACATCCTCTTACTCAACCTCTTTGGATGCATATTATTGGTTTTATTCATAGAGGAGAGGCTCCTTCTCAAAGAGTGGCATAATAGATTCTTGAAAACACTCAACAAGGTGAGAAAGATTTAGGAAAGCTACCATAGGTTCTTGATTTTATTCCTAAAGTTACTCTAATTGGATCACCTTCACCTCTTCTTCCTAATTCTTTGTCTTTTTAAAGTCTCTCCATGAAGGAAAGGCTTTGGGATTTTTATGGGAAAGGAGTGGAGGCTGTAAGGTCTCTTTTCTAACTTCAGGAATCACCACCTTTTCCTTCTTCTTCCCACTACTCTGAATGGATTTCCAAGATGGGAAAGATAGAGGCTCTCCTTTGACCTTCTGATTCTAATTTTACTCTTCTTTCCTTATATTCAATTCTAACTCTCTGATTTGTTTTGCTATGTTCTCTTGAAATATATCCTCCTTAAGGTGGTTAGGAATAGAAGAAGGCTCTTAAAGAGGGATGATGGAGGTGTGTATGGGTTCATATCCTTCTTTGTCTTGGACTCTTAATTATAGATCTAGCTTCTCTTGCCCACTCCATGACTTTACCACTTGGTTATAGATTGGAACCTTGGAGGATTTCATAAGGGGTTCTTTGGAAATAATGGAGCCTTGGATCTTAGTAGCAGGTTGTTCTACAACAAGCTCTTTATTTTTTTGATAGCTTATTTGAATAGATTTCCAAGAAGGAAAGGTCTGAGGAACATATGAAGGACTTATAATATTCAAAATAATACTTTAATGGTCACTTTAGGAGGAATGGATGGCATATAATAAGGTTGAGGTGGTGTATATGTAGGCATAAAATGTTGGTGAGGTTGGCCATACTGTTCCTCAAGTCCTTTCAGTTTATCCTAAGGCTCTGAATGTAACCACCTATATCCATCATGTCACTTGTGATCTTTTTCCAATTTTCTCTCTCAATAGGGGCCCATTTTGCATTTATTTTTCCTAATGACCTACTCACATAATGGATCTAGTTAATAGGGACATTTTGACCATAACATTTATGTGAGCACAATTATAGAACATGCTTGTCAATGCTTATTAGATTCTACTTAAGTGCTGATATGGATGTCACATGATAGGGTTGATGAGAAGAAATATTATTATGGGCTTATTGTCTATAAGAGGGATTAGGGAAATATTCTTGCATATATGGATCATGAGGAACTCATCAAGGTTCATCATAACCTTAATACAGGTCTTAATAGGGTAGATAGGTGTCAAATGGATTGTGAGGACCAAATTGGGGTTATTGATAAGGAGGTAGATAATAGGGATATTCACCATAACTATTCATATTAGCATCATATGTCAAGTGAGATGCAAGATCTAAATAAAATCAATAAAGAAACAAACCTGGTCTGCTCATAACCAGATGCCATGATTTGGAGTCACCATTGGTGATAATTACTTGCTTCCAAAATATAATAGAGGAGAGACACACCAATGATATTCGTCACCTTGGTCTCACTGAGCATGCTAGAAACTATTTTATCATAGAATTGTACCCTTTTGGGAGAGTTTTTTAGGCCCTCTTACTCCCAACTATAATATTGGAGTAACCTGAGGCTATGGGTATCCTATAGTGAGGTTGAACCTCCAGAGAGGGCTAGCTTCCTTTTGGTAGATCACCTAAAACTAATGTTTCTACTTGGAAAATGGGTAGAGAGGGGGATAAGGGCTCCTAATAAAGATAACCAGGTGATGCACCAAAATAAAATGGGAAATTCCCATAAGCTTAAACTCACACTAGTTTTGCAGAGGATAATACTGACTTACACAATCTCAAGATCAAGCTGGTTGTATTAATATTTCATGGGGGAGGTTCAAGGAGCAATGAATAAAAACAAAGAGGAGTTATAAGACTCACTAAATTTTCACATAAATGGTAGAAAGAGCACTCAACTAGACCTATAAATAGTGTTAAAAAACTCCCTAAACAAGATCAAAAAGGAGGATCATGGATGAGGAAGATTATCCTTCACACAATACCATAGTGCACAACTCTATAGACACAAATCCAAGGCAAGATATAGGCAAATAAAATCCTTTATTACATCAAGAGGTAGTTATTACAAATGCTTGAAAAGGTCAAACCTAATCAAGATAAACATATTATGTAATATCTCTAAGAGTCTCCCATCTCCCAGAGAGATAGAAAAGTCTAAAAACTAAGAACCCCTTAAATAAAAAACATGAGATATATATAGAGAAAGGGAAGAGATAAATAAAGGGATTGCATGAGAAAATAGAGAGAGGGATCATAAATGGCTTAAAACACCACTATGTCCTTATAACTACTTTGACCATGAGATGAGCTATCTAAGATCATCACAAATCTCCTTGAGCCCCTCATGAATTCAAGTCTCCCTTGATTAGAGATGAGAGAGCCATGTCATATGTAGCTACATGTTATCACCTAATGTGAATGAGTCAATCACTGAATTCAAAACATGATGTTCCCCTTTTTTATTTACATGTCCTACTTAAAAAAGGATAAAATCCCCATTCTCTAAATCAAGACCTAGCCATGCTACCTCTGATCAAGCTACCACTTGTCAGAGGTGAGATCCATATCAAAGGATAAAGGTTTATCTATTAATTTTCACCTACTAACTCCTACCAGTCACTTAGGTTTTCCTTTATTTTAATTGGTCATTATAAACTAACTCAGATCCTTAGTTTACACCATCAATCTACCTAATATGGATCCTTGTGAGGCATCGATCTTTTGCTATTTAAATGCATCCTTGACACCTATCATGTACACTTTTTAGCTTGATATATTTTGAATCCTTTTAACCTCTTTTGAATGCAAACAACTAATTGATGAGACCCATCTTTGATGTCTGCAAGAACATCTCAAGATTTCAAATTCAAATAGTTATTTTTTTAGACTGTTTGCTTTGAACAATTCTTTCAGACAATTTGTCCAAAGGAATTCATGTCTTTAGACTTTATGAAAATGCCCCTTTTTGAAATTGAGGTGCCCTTCAGCTTTCTTAAAAGTGACCCCTTTTTTTTATCCTTCATAATTTTTAAAAATCCCTTTAAAAGAATGTAAGAGCTTGATTATGTGGGCCGAAAATAGCCAATAGGACCCACCTATAAAGGTAAAATAATCTCACTAAGAACCTATTGTGAGGTCCCATCAAATGCTCTAACTGATCAGGTTGAAAGATGTAAATCATGATTTATACAACCTAAATATGTAGGTAATGTCATGTTAAAAAACTTTTTGATTACATCATTATAAATCATAACACTCTATATAAGCTAGTGATCAAGGTATACTCAAATGAATAAGGAATGAAAATTTGAGTCATCATCTCTATGCTCACTATCATCAAAATTAATACAAGGTCTTTGAACCATAAGAGGTGTTTATTTCATATAAGTACCAATAATACCATTGAATGGGTGTTCATAATGTGATGGAGGAGGATGCACATTATATGGCATTTGAACTTCTAGATCCTTATTTGCATGATCTTGTAAAGGATTGTTAAATATTTTTTGTTTATGGTGGTCACCAAGTTGTAAACCTAATTCCTTTGGAGGATCATCAAATGTAATCTTTTGATCATCATCAAGGTCCTAGATCTTATGATTTATTGTAAAACTTCTATTTTTATAATGTCTAAGGCCTTGGTGATAGTCATAATAATATTTATCTTCCATTAGATTAGTCATTTTATCTAACATTGTTTTATACCTTAAGACATATTCATTGATAAGTTCATTGGTTACTTGATTGATTTTTTGTAATTTGGGTATAGGAAATATTTTTATTAATGTTAATAGAGAAGTGTGCCAAAAATTGATCCATAAAGGGTTTGAAGTAATTTACTAATTGAGTTGGTAAATCATAGAACCATCTTAAATCATAGTCCTTAAGGCTCATTGTAAATAATTTTATCAAAAATTTATCATTGGAGGCCTAATGAAGGCATTCCCATAAAATTATCATAGATGCTATTATGTATGACCCTTTCCATCATAAAGTGTGAACTTAGGTTCAATAAAACTAGTTGGCAAGGGGTGAAAATATATCTTTGGTGCAACATGATTATGCAACACCTCTTGTGAATCAATAACATAAGGTGATTTCATGAAATTTTGTTCAGTATTTATAACCTTAGTAATTTTTTTTATAGTTTTGACAAGATCTTGCACCTTTTGGTGTTTTAGGTTGTATACTTGAGAAGTCACCAAAGGAGGTTTACCCATAGGTTGGGTAGATATATGTATTGAAGCTAGTATTTGAGTCAAAAGGTTTATACTTTCCCATGGTAGATGTAATAATAGTAGATTTAAGGAAAAAAGTTTGAAATATATATCCCATGGCCCCATTAGAAGTATGAAGTGATAACATGCTCAAGGGGAGGGTTTTTGATATATGGGGATGACCCATAACTTGAATACCATGATCAATAAATGGACCTTCTTGTTCATCTATGCTTTTTGGTTTTTTAGTTTCTAATATGGTTTTTAGGATTTTATGAATATTTTTAGGGTTTTGATGATACACTCAAAAAAAATGAAATTTATTGTGCTTGTTCATGGTCTATTTGATCATGTTCATCAGTTTTATTAGACTCATGATTTTAGTTATCATAATATTATTTTATGATAACCTCATTAGTATGTTTTTCATTCTTAACATTCGTATCATTATGATCCATAAGATTAGGTATCTCATTGGTTTTAAACATCATAGGTGGTAGGATGGGAATATTAATGTGTTCAATAGGCATGCCTCCCAATATAAGGTTATGCTTAAGTTGTATGCAAAATAATATAAGAAAGAAATGAAAAAGTACAAAAATTTGAAACCCTACCTGATTGATTACCATAAGAACCAAAAAAAATTGCATTCATACAAATCAGGTTCATCAAAGGTTTAAGCCTAAAATATATGTGTTTATATCTAAGTTAAAGGGGGAAGAGATAGCCTAGGGCACAAGGATGATAGACTATATCTAGAGTAGGATAATTATTTATGAAATTTAGATAAACATATAATAGATTTATTATGCTGAGATGCCAAATATAGAAAGTACAACTATGTTATATATTGTAATATCAAGATACTTAGTTGGTCATGATGCTAATATAGATAATGATCTAGAATAGGTAGAATGTGGAATAGATCTAGATTCTATAAAAATCATTTGATTCTAAGAATTTAACCTCTATAGCCATAGATACTTGCATTGAATAGGATGGTTGCATTGACCCAAGTGTCTAGTATGAAATACCTACTGAAACTAGATACAACCACTTGTATGCTTTTGGTTTTTGCATCATATTCACTCTAATGAATTTATATATGGGTCATAGATTGTTGTTCCTTGTTGAATGGAAAAAATCCTAGTTTTTCATCTTCATATTGGTTGTGGAAAAAATGGGTTAGTGGACACATGGTGTTGATTGTATCAAAACCCCCTCTATCAATGAGCACTATTTAAATAACCACTACTTTGAATATGGCATTAGAATTATGTAGTTATCCCCTACATGTTAGATCATGTCTAAATCATAAAATGTGTGATAAATAATTACAATATTGACCTAGCTTGTAACTTGGAAAATATAGATCTTGGGTTGCTCCTTCAATAATTTAGACCAATTGTCCCTATGATTGACATGGAAATAAGATAAAATAGGGAATTTTTGTTCAATTTAGTGCTTTATTAAGTGATTTTTGGTCTATGCTAGGTCTTTTTTGGTATTTTATAGGTTTGAAATGAATGAGGGTTGATCTTATATTCATGTCAATCCATTTGGAGAATGTATCACAATAAAGCACTTCAGTTGACCATAGGAATACATTTCATTTCAAAATTGGATGAATTTAGGGTAATTGACACTTACATTAATGTAGGGCATTTGCATCGACATAAGTGTCTAACCAGGATACAAGTTTCAATGTAGTTGGAAAATAGGTGCAAGTCCAAAACTTGAAAAGATGGAAGATAAATAGGTTTATAACATTTTAGGCAAGATAGAAAGTATGAGTCATTCGAATAACATAGGTTGGACTAAGATATAATCAATTAGGCATAGAGAGAGTGTGTGTATAAGATCCTTTTGGTAGTGAGAAATGTCTAGAAGCTAAAGGTACATCCATGATATGTATTTTCCAAGTATACAAGACTGAGGTGTTATATAATTCAAAAAAATTGTTTACACCCATGTAGAGGTGATAGTAAACATTATTTAAAGATATTATAAATAAAATAAATTCTTTTAATATGAATGAATCATGTAGAGTTTCTATTAAATTTTGTTTAAATATATCTTTTAATTCATTATCTTATAAGGTGTTAGTCATTTTGGCAACCATGGTCTTATAATGAAGTACATAGTCACTAATAAGCTCATTAGTTCCTTGCTTAAGTTTATTAATTTACACATAATAGAGCTTTTTGTCAATGTATATAGTAAAATTATTGATAAGTTGATCTACTAATAGGTTTAATGATTTGAATTATTGGATAGGTTAATCATAAAAACAAGATATAATATTTTTGGCTTCTAGGAAGAAACTTAGTTAGCAACTTGTCATTGGAAGCATAGTCTAGACATGCCATATGAAAAGAACAACTATGTTGTTAGATATCTCATTTAACTTTATATAATGTAATATTATGAGATAAAAATCCTATAGGTAAAGGATATGATGAAATATTAGTGCTAATAGGATGTGAAGTAAGGCTTGTGAATCTAATGATTGGTTATCTTTAGGTATACCTTACTCTAACGTCAACACCTTGGCATGCAAAGCTAAAATAGTTTGCACAATGAATTGTGTGGTAGGAAAGGGAAGTGATGTGTTATATTAAGTTCTTAAGGATTCCATATGAGTCATTTGGATATGCATGGACATATATATTTGTTGAAAGCCTTTTGATACCCCAAAACCTAAAGGTGTAGATGTGATGATAGTATCAATAGTAGAGGTGACAACACCTGTGGTAGGGTTTATAAAAATTTGATTGATATTACCAAAAAAATCATATGGTTATTAATATGTGCTATCATGAGCATGTTTATTTTGTACTTGTTGAGTTACAAATATAAAAAAGTTAATTTCAGTCAGATGGACATCAAGACATTCACTAAATTCCTTCACATCAATGAAAGCAAATATGCTTCCTTATTAGGGTCAAATTCATATACCTTATCATTATTTATGGTCATAATAATCCCATGAATAAGGTGTGTAATAATTGGTAAAAAATTGGATAAGATGTTGCAAAAATAAGAATTGAGTAAGACTTGATATTGTTTCTTAGTTGTTATATCTTTGCTAGATTTGATTTTTTTTATTACATGATTTTTAACATTGTTCCTTACTAGGGGAAGACAACATGTAATGAAACTAATAAAGTTTCAAGAAAAAATAAATAATGTGGTCATCTATTATAGTCATATATTATTTGAAAATTGAGAAGTAATTGACATAAATATGAAATTTTAGGTTCTAGAAAAAGGATTTTTTTGTATGGAGATTAGTAAATTCCCCTAAAATCCAATCTCAAAAGGAAGTGATTTTAGTGCCAAATATCAAATATTAAGTCAAAATAAAGTGACTTAAATGTCATTTATTGAATCCAAGGTTGAAATAAAGTTCCTCTAGTGCCAGAGATTAAATCTAAGGTCAGAAGGAAGTTTTTTTAGTGTCGATTATTTGGAAATTTATTTAAACCCTAAGACAAAAAAATTAAAGAAATACTTGAATAAAATGTATGGGTTCACCAATATGATTTATCAAACTTTAGAATTAATTGAGATATTAACTATAATTAATATAAAATGAATTAAAGGGTATAAAGTGTTGTAAATGACATGTAACTTAACAAAATGAAAGTAAAGTAATGAAATAGAAAAAGTTATAATGAATGAATGAAATAAGCTATGAAAAAAAAAATAGAGGAGAAAATACTTAGATAATTATTGTCTATTAGGTCAACTATGTCTAACCAAAAGACAACTAGAAATGATTATTCAAACATGACTATGTGCATAGAACTGAAACAATAATTATCATTATTCTATGTTAGAATTGACTGGAAATAATTAGGATTGATTATTGGTATTGGTCCCTATGGGTCAATCTTGACCTACATAGGAAAACATAAAAGTTATGGTACAGTCACATACCTCTTATTTAAATACAATTATATTTGGAAATTTGACCTTCAACTATATACAAATGACCTCTTCAAGGTTAAAACTCTAGTAGGGATTGTGATACCTAAAATCCTAAAAAAGAAATGGGGGAGTATAATTGGTTAAGCTGACCCCAATCACTCCTATGATAATTTAATTTTTTCGACATATCTAATACTTTGAGGAAATCAATCCTCATGTAGTTCTCCCCCTAGAGTGTTTAGTAAAATAGTGCTCCTTTGCTACATGTTCATATCTAGAGATGACTTGAATCCTTGATAATTATTTGCTTGACTCAGATAAAATAGGTTTATGACTTGAATCCTTGCTAATTATTTTCTTGACTCAGATAGAATAGGAAATATTTTCTCAATGTGTAATATTATAAGTGTGCCAAAATAGTGAAATTTCCCAGTAGTAGAATAAGTGGCTTAGATGTGCCTTCATATCAATCCAAAGAGGGAAAAATCATACTACCTATCTTAAAAATATAGATCAACATGTAAGGAAGGGTTTAAATTTAAAAAATAGTTGTTTATTGGTGAAGGGGAAGATTGAACCAACAATCAATCTTGACCCAGGTGGGTCAATTCTAACATAGGAAGGGTCACATTTGATCTTAGGAATTTGAATATTTATATAGATTCTTAGAGATTTTTTTTAGGAATTAAGAATATGTCTATAAGTTTAAAATAAAAAATAATAAGGGATGGGCCTGTACAAGTACTTGGGATAGAGTGAGGTGGTAAAATATGACCACTTTAAGTGCTCAAGTTAAGGTAAATGTGTGTCAAAACTGACATTATCAAATATTCATGACCAAATTTAAGTATCTACACTCCCCCCTCCTTTAATTTAGAAATGAAATTAGTATAGTAAAGGATAGATATAATTGAGTGTGTACAAAACATACTTTGAATTTGGGAAGAAGCTTCAATCATGCAAGGTGTTCCATAGTAAATCTTATGCTGATGTAAAAGTAATTAATTTCCATATATGAAACTTAAAATTGAAATGTAATTAGAATTTGAAAAGATTTTAAATAACAAAGTAGTACACTTTTATATGTGAAACCAATGTTTCTCTTGTAGCTTTGCTTGAAGATGATGCTTCCTTGGAACATTGGAGAATTGATGCTTACCATGAAACACTTGGAAGGATTAGTTACTTTGTTGAATTAATGGAGAATAAAGAGTGATCAATCCCCAATTTGAATTAAAAATGTATATAAAATATAACTCATGAAGGGATGCATAAACGTCAATTTATGTTGTTGATCTTTGTAACCCAAAGATGTAAATGGGTTATAATTAAAAATGGATTTATAGGCTATAATGTTGGATGGAATTTAATCTCTAATATACATTAAGCACTTAACTAAATCAACCAATATAGATGGCTTATAGATTTAATTGTCACTTTGTTCTTTAGTTCCTATGATACTTGTAATTGAAGTTTGAAATTTTAAAAGCTCATAGAAGAAGGTAAGGGTATCATTCCCCTTATAATGACTTTGTATTTAGAAAAAAGAGTGTATGCATGAAATAGTATCATGCTCCCTGAATCTAAAAAAAATAGTATAATGTCCATGAATCTATTTCATGCTCCCATGTGATAAATGTAAATATGTAATTATATGTAAATATAAAATTTGTAATTTATGTTTGAAGTTTGTGCACATATGCTGATGCATATGCACCAAAAATATATGAATTAGTAATTTTTATCCTAATGTGAATACATATGCATGGCATATGCCCCCATAATTTGTACCAATAACTAAATTTTAAACCATTATGAATTATCTATGATCAAGATGCCTCCATTATTTATTGGAATTTTAGTTGAAAGGCATGTGAGAGATAGAAAGTAGATGCTGAGAAATAATTTTAGATCCTCATCTCATAAAATGTATACTTTTAAAGGTATGTAACACACATATATGAGAAATATAGTACACAATTTTTTTTTCATGAATAATAATGTTGTGTAAATTAAAAATGAGTATAGTATCAAAAATTTGTATTTATTAAGGCTTTGTTTGCTTATTTTTTTACTTGACTATGTAAAAATTCTATAGGTTAGTATTGTTGGGTTCAAGAAACTAGTAAAAATTAATCTTGACTATTTCTAGTTGATATTATCTATGATGGAAAACTATAGTTTGATCTATTCAGATTGTGAAAATAACATGTTAAATGGTAAAAGGTGGTAGTATTAGATTACTATTTTGGACTATTTAGATCAAAAAAGTGAAAAATAAGAACTGAGAGGCCAAAAAGACATAAAGAACATAGGGATATATGATTGATCAAATATATCACATGCGTAAAAAGTGGAAAAATACCATGATGAAGTGATCAAGAAGTTACGTATAGTAAAAAAATACATTTTTTAAATTATTTTATTATTTTTTATATTCTTAGAATATTTGCAAATAAAATGTAATAACCAATGATCCCATTGAGAGGAGAGTCACAATAAAGATCTATAATAAATTGTGCAAGGGTAATATTTTATGGATGAAAAGTTCTAGACATGGATGAAGCAGAATTAGAAAATGCATAAGGTGCAGTATTATAACTATCTAGATCACTACTTATGTAATCCTATGTGGGAAAAGTAACACTAGAGGATATAGGGTGATTTGACATCTAATGAGGAGTAGTATAAGGTTGTTAAAAATGTTTTATTCTTTATGGAACATGTTGGTTTGTGTGAATCACCAATTTAGAAAATGTTGCATGTGATTGTGATTTTTGTGAACTTAACAACTTTTTCCAATATAATGCTTATTTTTGCACTAGGTGATTTTGAGTTTTTTGCACTTCATTTTGAATTTATTGTATATAAATATTTTTCATAGGTGTAAATATTATATATGTGCTTTGTTATTGAATATATCTATCAATGTAATAAGGTGGTGTATGGGGAGGAGGAGGTATTATAGATTTTGGAGGGTACTCATATCTAATTATTGAAATCATGACCACTTGGTTGAAATGAATGTAATTTATGAATCTATGTACTATGGAAGTTACATAATTGAGATTACATAACCAAGGGAATCCCAATACCATGTCAAAAACCCCATTTTATGGTAGAATTAAAAAAATAGTTGATAACATAATGAGACCCACCTAAATATGTAACATATTATGTCCTAAATTAGTTTGTCATTTCACTAAAAGAGGGTTTAGGTTAATGTTAATTTAGTTTCAGAATTAATTCTAGGGAAGAAGAGGTACACATCCTTGCTTTTGATTATATTTACATTACACTAGAACTATATGGGGTATGATTCTAGAGTAAAGTATATGTAGTTGTATCTCCCTTGTGGTTACTCGACCTAAATAATTCTTTCCCTTATCTTTATATGTGTGATATGGTGAAATAGGTCAAGATAAAATTAAGACATAAATTTAGAAATAATTCTTTCCAATTCAGAGAAATGCAAACACATAATTATATGTCATCAAGAGGCAAACCAACATCCAAAATTCTAGAACCTAGAAAGGTGCACATTATAAATTTAATATAACATAATAGATTCATCTTCACATTAGAGGGACTGATTTGGTCACTGAATCTCCCTTGAATAAATTTATTAGTAGTAGAGTAGGCATAAAATTTATCTTTTGATAATGAATCGTCCATATTTCACACAAAGCTAATTCATCCCTACCTAACCAATTTTTCACTCTTAGAATCCCAAGATTCTTCCCATGAGTGACAATTTCATCTCTTTTTCTTCTCATATTTTTCATTACTTGTCAAATAAATTTCATTTACACTTTTTTACTATTTTTATAAATTAGGGTAGATTTGATTTATTATTTTAGTCGTTATATCCTAGATCTCCCTATGTCATTGTTTTATCTATTTTTCTTAGCTTAATTTACCATAATCAAAATTTAACGTAAAACACAATTATGGTGATGATTAAAGTATTTAAAATGTTTTGAAAATATATATAATGGTGGGAATTCCAAACATATAATTGTTTTTACCATAAAAGTTCATAATGAGTGAAATAGGCAAGTGCATAATGAGTGGCTTATTTATAAATTCATTCATATGGGTAGTGCATACTAAAGTTAGATGTATTTATCAAAGTTTTATTTGGTGGAATATGAGTTAGGAAAATAATAAAGATCTCAAAGTGTGAATAAATAGGCCATTATGTAAATGAATGTAAAATGAAATTATGGTGTTATTGATGATGATGTAGGTGTTAAAAAAAGCATGTTTTGAAGGTCATTGAATGTAAAACATAAGGAAAACCTTCATTTGATGTCTTGTTTGACTTTATGTTTTTATATGTTTATGAAAATTGGAAACCTTGTTGAATAAATTATGATATTTATTATTCAAATATGATCTCGAATGTGTGTTGGATAGAATGAGTTGATGGTCTAATGTTAGTACTTGGACTCATTGCATTGTTGAATATTAATCGATATTTGGTTGAAGGTAGGCCAGTATAAAACACTGTTATTGAGATATCATGTATCATTATGAAGATTGATCCATGTGAAAACATTTGTGATTTTTTCATTAGGATGTTTTTGGTGTAGTAGTTGGGTAATCTAGAAACATACTAATAACATAATTTATTTGTTTTGTTTGAGAGCATTGTTTTATGAAATGATAGAGAATCTAGATAATATCTTTCACATTATAAGGGGGCATAATTTATATACTATGATTAAATAAGAAGAATATCATCCAAATTTAGAGGATTAAATATTCAAATCTATGATTATTTCAATTGGTTTTCTTAAATATTAAGAAAGTAGAAACCTAGATACTTTTATTTTTAATATAGTGGAGAATTTCTAGATAATTTTCTAGTAGTGGTTCCTTAGATTCATTTATCATGATATATGGTTGAATTTATTAAAATAACATGTTTTTTTTTTTTTTTTTAAATAATTTACAAGAGGGTGTAGCTTATTAAATATTGGTTTATGGAGGAGATGAAGGGTTAGATTTCATCTTTGGATGATGAAGATCTAGGGTGACGGAATTTTCTAGGAATTAAAAAATCTTGGAGAATTATAGAGGAAGCTTGGTGAGGGGATATATATGTGATTAAGTAGTGGTTAATGGAGGATATGAAGGATTGGATTTTATCCTTGGATGATGAATATCTAGGGTGAAGGAATTTTCTATGAATTAAAAACTCCTAGAGAATTCTAAAGGAAGCTTGGTGAGGGGATCTAAGAACTTTAAATATTTTAGAGTCCTTTAAGATAAGTTAATGATGTTTAAGATGTAATTAAGAGGAGAATTTATTTGAGATGTAAGGGAGGTAGGTGGAGTTAGGTGAGTAGGAATTTTTAATTCCTAAAATATTTTGAGGGATTAATTAGAGGTTAAGTGGGATGTTCAAAGGATGATTAATTTATGTAAAGGGTGGTGTGATGTAAATGTAATGTTGAGATAGTAAAGTGAACATTAAGGTAATATAAGTAATATATTATAAAAAATTATGGAATATGGTATGAAAGTGATTAATAAGTAGATTTAGTATGGAATGGGGATGAAATTAGTATCGAGTAATGGGGAAATGAATTTTAGATGTATACAAAACCTTTTGTTATGTTGTTAAATTCCAATATGTACCTCACTACCTATTTTAAACATAAATACTATCATGCACAAAAATTTTCACATGCTCAACTTAGTCTTATTTTTTATGGGTCACTACCATCAAATTAGGTTAGTATCTTAAGTCGATACTAATTAAGCCTAATGGTACTAACCCTCTCCCAACAATGATACTTTTCAAATCTAAGAGATTCTTATGGTTTGACTTGTAAATTTTGGGTAGTTTATCATGATAAATTACATAATTGGGCACATATATAAATCAAGGACTAACTTGATAGAATAATTTTAACTTATCTAATGTACATCTATACACTATTACATATTGAGTAAAAATGCCATATTCTTTCCAGATTTAAAATAATTCATTAGGATGAGTCACATGACAAGTTTAAATCAATGTACCAAAGCCAAGTGAAATAAATCATTATCAATTATCAAATTAAAATAATTAGTTACATTCATATAATGAAGGATCACAATTTCACAATCACACTACGTGGGAGAACTATGTGTGGCTTAATATCATTATTTAGATTATTAGATACATAGGTATCAATCAATCATTAATTAGGGTGAATTTGGTTTTATCAACCCATTGTACTTTCCCCATTTTTTAATGTATATATCCCTCAAAAGTGCATCTAGGGTTTTAAGGTGAAGGAGGCTAATTTTTGGGGTTATGTGAATCATCGTAGTTCAACATCATACATACAAAGATTTCAAAGGCAAGTGAAATTTAATGTATGGTAATATTTATGTGGGTTTTATGCACACTATAAAATCATATGAGGTAGCTTCTAACACTTTAGAATGGGTGAAAATATTCACTCCAAGGCACAAGTTGCATGGTATTCAGTTTTGTAATTAACCTAGTAGTGGAATAGTGGTGAATAATGGATTATTTACCTCAAATGTTTTATATTTATGTAATATAAAAGAAACCAAACTATAATTGAGATGGCTGGGTGAATTCTAACCTAAGGTGGATTAGATAAAAAAAATTATAAAAGGAGGTAAAAGCAAGATGAAAAAGAAGGTATGCAAACCAAAGATAGATGAAACCCTTCCAAATTGGATCCTTCACTATGGGTTGGAAATGTGGTAGGGAACTAATGAATACTATAGGTTGTTATTAGCACACAAAACACAAAAACATAGTTAGGATTCCAAATAAATAAATACAGTAAAATTCATTGTTCAAAACCAAAGGTTGTTGCCAATGTATGATTGAAATTGCACATCTTCAAATGGAGATTATGATTAATAAATAGAAATAATTAAAATTAGCTACAAAATAATCCAAATAACTATATTGGAAATAATTTTACACAACCCAAAGATTAATAATACCATATTGATGGAACTTATTTAATGAATCACAAGGTTTGGAGAAGAAAAATGAATCCACATCAAGAGAAACTTGTAGAAAAATTCATAGAATTTATTAGTCCCCTTAATTTCAATAATTATCCTACCTTTGGAAATGAGATATCACAAGTATATATAGGCTTGGGGAGGTGTCACCTTATCCTCCATGTAGTGCCTAATTTTATACCTCCAATTATAAACTCAAGAGTTACAATTCATATAAAACATGTATATATAGAATATACATAATATATATGACCAAAATTACATAGTTATAATATGTGTGTGTGTGTGTGTGGCGGGGGGGTGGGGGTGGGGGGGGGGGTGTACCTAGTTGGAACTACTAAAAGAATAAGGTGTTTGCATTCTTGATGTAGTTATTAAAGTATCTTGCGGCCTTATAGGTGAAGAGATAGATGAAGTGGTTTCATGTTTGATGTAGTCATTGCTCATGAGACACTAGTGGGACCAATAGGAATATGCACTATTATGTAATATATCACTTGAGGATGAGTGCTTGTTGGTGGTAATAATAGGATAAATTTTAAAAGCCATTCTCAGAAATCACCTTGCATTATGTTGAAAAATCTATAGATATTTGTTTCATAGTCATGGAAAATTTTTAGGTGTGTTGGAAAATTTATTATGTGTAAGACCTTGCCTACCTAAACCTATAGGTTGTGGAGTAAAATAAAAAAGATATTAAAAAAATTCACTAAACCTAAATATTGTTACATTTTTGGATTCCTATCGAATAGTTATGCAATTTCAAAAAAATAAAATCTCAATCTAAGTCCATATGTAAAATTTATGGACTTGGGAAGTTACAATTAGGTTAAATTGCATATGAAACTAGTTAGTTGCATGGCATATGCAACCAAATGGTTGCATATGTGATGCAACTAAATGCCAACATCTTAATGCTATAAATTTTGCATACAGACTCAAATTGAGATGATTTTTTTTGAAATTGTATAACTCTCCAAGAGGAATACAAAATGTAATAATATTTAAGTTTAGGAAGTTTTTTATTTTATTTTTTCCTTTACCCCACAACCAATATATTTTAGCTCTTTAATGCACATAGTGACTTCCCAAATTATACCTATGTACAAAATCATATTTAAGATATATATATATATATATATATATATATATATATATATATATATATATATATATATATATATATATATATAAAGGCAAAAGGGTTATATTTTTTCTTCAAGGTACTATAAATGTTTGGTGAGTTGACCCAAAAAATAAATTACATTTTGATTTTTTAATCAATTCAGTTCTATGTACCAACCCTCCAAAATTGCCAAAATCAAATTCTCAAAAGCTAAATATTCATGAATTAATGAATATTTGCCACTAAATTTTACCATAGCTATATTTATAATGTGATTTATGTTGTATTAGTATCCTCAAAAAACTTGTGTTGTTTATATAATGAATATGTGGTGTCTAACTTAGTATTAATAGTGCCAAAATCGAGCATAGATGGATTGAATATTTATGTGATTTCATCCATTACACTTTTATGATCAACTTATAAATATTTGAATTTATCTCTATGAGCCTCTACCTTAGTAATCTTATCTTTTAAAAAATTAATCAATAACAAAATCTCTTTACAAGTCTTGTATATTGTTCCTTCTACTTCAACCTTAAATTTCTGTATAGCTATTCTAAGTAATCCTTAAAAATTGAGCCTATTTACTAGTTTCCATATAGAATTAATCAAACCTTTAACCTTGATATGCCTCATAATTTCTATAGCCTATCTCATGGATCAAAAACTATGCTATTAAGGCCTTTATCTATTGGTACTAATTGAAGTCACTGTCTCTTTTGGAGATCACATAATTCAAGCCCCATATAGCTTCTTAGGTAGTTGTTGTCTAGATATTTTGTAGGCTAACAAAATTACCTAGGAAATCATGGGATTAAATCCCTTTCATTTAAAAATGAAGCTCCCATATTCTCATGTCTATTTACTTCTAATTATCTACTACTCTTAGTTATTCACAAATTATATAGATTATGTGTAAGTTATCTTATTTCTAGGGATATTACTTTAATCACAGAGTTCATGAACCATAACAAGGTGATTTTACAACAAGTAAGCAACTATTTCAAAGTATGTGTAAATAAATTTTGGGAAATATAGAATGAAAGACTAGAATATTTGAGAAGAAAAAAGTAACACTTCATAATAAGTAATTTCAAAGATATTATTAAATCCATACAAATAAATAAACATTTAAAAGATGATAATATTTTCATCAAATGACTAAGAAAAATTGGAATTCACTTTTAGATTTAAAGATAACACAAAGTTTAGTATTTTAGTACTCATAAATCCACCAAATGATCTCCTGAGATGTAAAGTTCCACAAAAATCAAATTATTTCTTATTCACTTTGAACCAATTTCATACAAAATAAAAACTCAAAAATATAAACACAAAGTTTTATATTTCTTTAATTATCTTTATTTAGTTACAATTTCTATGTAAAAATTACCCTCCTTAAGCACATAGACCTTCAATTATATTTATATGATTTTAGATGTCAAAATCAAATAGGAGACAAATCCTTCAATTCCCAGTGTTTTATTGAAAACTCAAAACCATTGAAAGGCATCTTCTTAAAATTTCTTCTGTGTGGTATGCAATGGATGATGACATGTAGCACTTGTTGGTCTCCTTACTTGGATCAAATATAAACTCCTTGCATGCAACGTAAAGCTTTCTTGAGAAGTTTTAGTTTATATAATAAATTCAAGTAATGGTGTTTAGCCAAATTAATTGAGTTTGGAACTTTAAGTAAGTAATGGGTCATGAATATTATAGGTTTATTATGGGTATCTACTTTGGGTTTGTTTAGTTAAGTAACTTGGGTTACGAATCTTGAAGTAGAAGTGATAAGTAATTACAATTTTGGGTTCTATTTGGGTAGTTCTATGGATTTCTCAAGGTTCTAGACTTTGGATTTAATAATGCAAGAAACTTGGGTTAAAAAACCCATAAAAGTAAAATTAATGAGTAGTCATGAGTCTGGGAAAGTAATAGGTCAAGGAAAACCTAGGTTGGTAAGACACTTTGAGAGTCTCAGGTTTCTCTAACTTATTCACTTAATTTTGATTTTGGGAGTTAAGCATCATCACAATTTCAATTTTGTATCAAATAATAAGTACTTTGGGTTCATAAAACTCCATTATTTTACTTGTGGCTTTGGTTAAGTAAATCTACTTTGAAAACCCTATTTACTTTATATAGTGTTCGATGGATTTTTTGGGACTACTTTACTTAGATTTTGATGCAAAGTAAAGTCATTCCTTAAATTTGGTTTGAACTAGTATCTTGAATAAACTAATCTATATTGGGAATGAATTAAAACACAAATTTTATTTGATCTTCTAGGAAAAATGAGTAAATGGGTTTTTCAGTGATGGCCTTTGGCAGATGTTTTCAACCTTTTAGAGCAATTTAAAGAAATTGGGAAAAGAAAGCAATCAAAACAAAAACTAAAAAATACTAAGAATTTATTAAAGAGATTAGTTTAAAAAGGAAAACTAACTCACATAAGACCAAATGTAAAATTTTAAATAGGGGTAACCCAAAATTTCTAAGTGCAAAATTTTGGGGACACTAGTATTCATTAGGTTTAAATGATTATAAGCACTATTTATTACATAGGACACTAAGAACTTAAGACTCATTTCTAGTTATTTTAATTGGTTTTATAAGGTTAACACTCTTCCTTAATAAGGCTAGGACTCACCCCTTGAAATCATTATCTTGTTGAGAAAATTATAAAATTTCTTCACTACAATTAACATTATCTTCAATTTTTCTTAGAGCATGAATAATTTACCTCTATAAAAGCCTTTTTATGGATTGATCCTGGTTCCTATACATCTCTTTCATGATTTCCCTAGTATAGTCCACAAAATCACAAAATTCCTCTTCATACTCATCAAGGTCATTGGGGTTTCTTTTTTATTTCTTTTCTAAGGGGAACAAGTTCTCCCTTTATTCTAGTATTTTTTCTTCCCCTTTCCTATCCACTATATTTATTTTCCTCACCCTATGCATAGTGTCAGTATACTTATCAAAGCATGTACTTATCATTGGTAACTCTATGAGGACTAGGTCCATTCTATCCTTTTTTTCTCTTAGAACTCTTAGGCCCAAGAAGGGACAATGAGTTCTTCTTGTTCCTTAGGTTGACTGGTCTCTACAGAGGTGGAAGGTGGTGAAAATATTTCTAAAATCATTAACTCACTTATTTTTATAGGTAGTTGAAGATGTATATGAATTACCTTATTCCATCCTAAGACCCCTCTAGGGCATAGTCCCCACCACATATTTTTTCCATTCTAGGGTCTTTAAGATTGTCATAGTGGAAGACTCAGTCTAAGTGGAATAAGTAATGGACAAGTCCAATTGGATATATGGCCTCTAAGGTGTAGGTGGTTCTTGGGTATCAAAAATGGAAATAGACACCAAGTATTCAAAATGAACCCTCATTTCAAGGACTTGGGGTCTGGCTATTATTGCAAATATGGTTGAAATAATTCAAGAATCAAAATAATTAGAAGTTTGTTGCTTAGTTTCCTTAGTATTATCATGGGTATACAATGACTTATTTTTCAAATAATATTATTTCAATGAATCATACAAAGAAAGGGATGTAAAAACTAAACTAGTAGATTTTAAATTAACAATATTAGTATCTACAAATGTAAGGGAGGAGGTGAGAGAAGACACTACCTTATTGAGGTCCTAACTTTATTATTTAGTAAGAACATCTTCAACTTATGTGGGGGATGGTCTATGTTCTTTTTCTTGATCAATTTATTCAGAGTCAATATCTTATTTTATTTCAATTCTCTCAATTTTGACCATTTGTTCTTCGTCCTCCATAATTATTAGTTCCTCTTCTTCCTCATCACTGGTGTAATCTACCAGTGAAATTAACTCTTCATGTTTTCCCTCTAGTTCCTCACAAAGAGGACCTCTGTGAATGAATGGACCCTCTTTAGGTTTTTTCTCTATTTAGTCAATTTTATGAGAGACTGGAGGAGTTATGGGCTTCTTTTGGTAATTAAAAATGGGTGGATGAGTATAAATAGGGTCTTGACCTAAATTAGATGGAATAGGATTCAATAGATGAAGGTGGAGGGACTAAAAATATAGGTTCCACTAGTGGAGATGCTGGAGGTGATGGGGGTGATACTATGGATGGTATTGTCACAAAATTACTCTTCAAAAATATAAGAATACTTACTTATTGAACTATAATCAAAGGAGGCAAAGGTGACATTTATTTAACCATTTTAAGAATATTGGGGTATTATTCCTAATTTAGTTAAGGGTTTGGAGTAATAAAATTAGTAAATAAATATGCAATAATTAATCTACTAATTAAATTAAGCTACTAATTTGTATAATTTAACTATATTTTTAACCTTTCTATAAATAATAATAAATGTGAATAAAATAAGACTTAGTTGGAAATAGACTGAGATGGCTGAGATAGAGTCTGGAATTCACTATCTAAGACTAGAATAGTGTCATAAATCATGATCTAGTCTTCATTTTATGATTAGATAGGAGCACTAAAATATGAAACCCTAGGGTCTGGTGCTATAGTCCTCTTTTACCACTATTGTCTAGGAGACTTGAGATTTTTGGGGTTTGTTTGTTATGTCTATGTGAGCCTACCTATGAAATTTTGATTGTTAGATGTCTATGGAACTACTTGTAGATATGATTTAGTCTTCAAACCATAGACTCCATTATGATTTGATAAAATTTGGTAAAGAGGGGGGGTTAGTGTGTTTAAGATGCAATAAACATGTATCCATACCCCTTGTGTGGTTATGCTACCTACACACCAATACTTTAAAGAGGGATCAAGCCATATGTAGTTCTCCCACTTGATGTGACTTATATAATAGTGTGTATGAAGATGGAAAATGATAAATTGGATGTGTTTGAGGTGGCTAGGGATTGGTGTAAGGATTTAGATGTGCTTGTATCTATATTATATGGCTATATGTAGAGAATAGGGAAGTATGATTGAGTATTCTTTCTTATTTTGTGATATTTTCTAACCCTTTCTAAATGAACTTTGAATGGGATTTTATAGAGATTTATTGGTCATGGGTTGAATGTATTTGCATTATGCTAACAAGGAGGATAGGAAATGGAAGTAAATGATCATTGGAGATAAAAAATCACTTGGATAGGAGCATCAGAGATGGACACCCTAGGGTTTGGTGCTATAGTCCAAGTTGGGTGCTATAGTCTGAAAGGAATGGGACCCAGGGGGATGGAATCATCACTAGAAATGTTGCTTGGAGGAGGTGGAATTACTATCTAGAAGGATATGTATGATTTAGAATCAATGAAAAGATGCCTATGAGGGTTATGTGAGAAAATAATAAGGACCTATGGGTTGGGTGTCACAAGTCACACTCAAGTTACCAATTTCACATTTTATATGACTACATTCCCCCCCTCCCTCCCCCACTTTATTCTAGTGGTGAAATAAATAAAAATACTAGGATAAATAAAAAATACAAATCTTACCTAAAATTACATGTAAGGGTGAAGCTCATAAAGCTATGTAATGCTAGATGTGCATATAGCACACTATGAAGTGTAAATCTACAAGAGAAAACAAAGATTAGATCAGTTCTTACTAGATACAATATATCTAAAATAAGAACATATAAAGCTAGGTAAGAGAGAAAGGAAGAAAAAGGAATGAATACATCTCACCAAATATGTGAACCAATATAAAACCTATTGTGGTGATGAATGATGCTAGATGTTGCTGAGTAATTCTAGGTATGTGTTGTACCAAGAGTAATATCATGAATGGAACTAAGTTATCAATTCCTTAAGAATGGATAAAGAATATAAAGGATAATCCTTTGGCTCCATCATCACCCACTAAGTGAATTTAAGTGATCATGTGTGTGTTAATCAATGTTTGGATTGTGTGTCTAATCCCTTTGAGTAGGTGGCTCAAAAATACAAAGGCTAGCTAGTCCTCTGGCTCCATCATTACCTTGTGAAGTGAATTTATGAAATGATAATGGTATGAATTATCTATCATATGAGATGGATCTTGAAGCCTATAAATGCTTTATAATATGATAATATGGCATGGATAGCCAAGTGTATGCTGGAAACTAGGTCATTCTTGGCCACTCTGAAAGGTGGATACTAGGATTGTATGAAAGCCACTCTAAAATGAGGAAATAGGCTTATGTGGAAGCCACTCATAAATGTGGAGGTTAGGCTTGTATGAAATCCAGTTTGAAATGATTCCAACCACCTACAGATGGAATAAGGCATGAAACTCCTAAGAATGCTTGGGTAATATACTAAACTCAAAAAGAAGAGAAGTTAAATGTGTCATGCACAATGACCCCAATCACTCATGTCTATAATATGGAAGTTATAATGACTACCCTATCTAAAATTAGAATTAAGATCCATCATGCTAGCATGATGCCCCCTATATCTAGATTCTATGAGAAAAACTATATTGAAACTACTGATTTTGAACTAGTTTGATTATGTAAAATTGTAGCTAAACCTACTTTTTTGCCTATTTTTACAAAACCTAATTTTGTTTTTGTTTGGATAGGAGTGATAAAAATAGACACCCTACTATCTAATGTTGTAGTCCAATCTTGGTTCTATTATCCTGGGCTAATTTTGATGTCTGTTTTATAATTCCCATTGTCTACCTGGTTTGAAGTCTAGTTATTATTTTAGGTGTTCTAAAAATTACTTTTTTGATCATTAGGAGCTTTGATATTTGTGATAAAAACCCTTTTTTGTTACCCCCTCTTTAGAGGGTAAGAATGAAGACCTTTTAATGACTACCCTTAGAATAAAAAGCCCTACAAGTGTGTTATGCTACAAAGATACATGATATAGTAATGATAATCGAGAAGATATCTCAAGATATAACATGGTTTATAATGAGAGATTGCTGGATCAACAGGGGTATGCCTTGATAGATATAATTATGTAATATCATGTGTAATATACTAAATTAAAATTAAAATTCTGGTTAGTTTTTAGTTTTCAAGGAGAGATGGAGCATGATGTCCATCATGGCATCTAAGAAAGTAAGATAATGTATGATGTGGATCATGGCATTGAAAATAATTAAAAAGAAAAACAATAACACACATGTAATGCAAGAAGAAAGAAACATACAAGAGTGGACAAGGGGCCAAGAAAACAAGGGACATGGGTACATGTCACTCAAATTGGAAGGCAAGCATATAAGGCATGTTCAAATGCCACATACACATATAATTGAAACAAGCAAGGTTGGCGTGAAATCCACAATCACAAAGAAGAGTACATGCAAAGGACATTGGAAAATGTCCTAATGTACACACAAGAATATAATTAAAGGAAATTAGTAAATGTCCTATGACAAATACAAGAGACAAAGTAGGAACTAAGAAATGTAATCACATCTAGCTATGCAAAGCAAGAAAGGAAAGTATGTAACTATTGGAAATACAATCACATCTAACTAATCAAAGCAAGAAGTGAAAGTATGCAAGAAATGTAGTGCAAGGCTAGGTACATGGTAATAAATACACATGTTATATACTAGTGAAATGTTGATAGAGTAATCTATGTAAGCTAGTAAGTAATGTACATCAACATGATAACAAGAGTGTACAGTGTAGGAATGACTTAAATTGGATGTTGTAGTCATGTAAAAGATGCCTCTAATGGGTAAACTTATCAATGTATGTATCAAATTTAGAATTAGGATGCCCCCTTAATGGGTAGAGTGAAGTAATCAAGGGTTTAGTAGCCACTGCACACACTCAAAAAATATCAAGTGAAGCATGGTAATGTAGATAAATTAACAAATAATAACATAGAACAACAAATGTAAGTCTAGCATGGTAGTATAAATGTAAATATTTGATAATTCATACAATTAAAATGTTTTTGTGTTTTAAAATATTTGAATATTTTTTTATTTTGAATGTTTTTGGTATTTTGATATAAGATATGTATAATCAATCATGAGGAAATTATGTACAAGAAATACTAAAAAATTATATACAAGTAAGCAAAAAGAAACTATGTACAAGTGATTTAAAATAAGTAATATGTACATAATGATGTAAAAGACTAGGTTAGAGGGGGTAAAGGTATAAGGATGGAGCTTTTTGGGTACAAAAATGGAAGAAGGGATCATGGCCATCATTAAATGCCTTAAGATTATCATCAGTATCATCATATGCCACATATTTTGCATTCATGGTGGCTATCTCCTCAAGTGTCAGTAAAATCTCTGCTCTGTGTGTAGTTAAATATCTATCACTTGTAATGGTCTCATCCTATCGATGATAAAATGAAGGTTGCTCTGTTGATGAAGATGTTGAGTGCCCTCTGGGATGTTTAAATCTGGTAGTATATGGCTTTGGTGGAAGTGGAAAAGCTAGTGTTGCTGGTGGTGTAATATAAATAATACCTTAAACCTATAGTTTATCCAATCTCTACTGTAAAGATGTACATGAAAATGTATCATGACCTATGATCTTATGAAAAAGATAAAATGGGTGACCATCTTGTAGTGATAACTTGATAATAGATCTATGTCATACTATAGGTATTATGATTTATCCTTGATCAAGTAACATCTATACAATAATCTATGGTTGATGTTGTGTGATACCTTCCTAAATCTGAATGACTAGATCTATATCCATAAAGGTAACCATGTGAATTATATGTGCCAAGTGATCTACCTATGGTCATGAATGTGGAGTATATCCTGAGATTTTAGTGTAAGATGCTAAGAGTGATGTAATATGTCTAATAAGAGCTCTAAAGTCATCTCGATACTCTCTTGAGCCAACTATTGTAAAGCTCAATCCACACAAATAATCATCTATGAGTGTGGGTTTCATATCATCATCTAAAGTAGCCTAGGAATTTTTTTCAACATCATGTATATATGGTAACTCAAAATTTACCACAAGGGGTAACTATGATATGAGAGTCTCATAAACTATAGTAGTAGAAGATGGTGGTGTTGTGATAGTATCTATAATTTTTAGAGTAACTATAACTATAGATTAAACTATTACTACAAGAACTGATGTTGATTATTGTATAATTATAATAGGTATATGAACCATGATTGATGAAGTAGCTGAAATTACTAAAGCTACTATGATTGGTTGAGTATCTAGAGCTAAAGACACAACTATAAGTGGAGTACAAGATGTGCTAGTCTCTCCTACCTCATATGTATGTATCTAATCAAGAGAAATGTAATGAGGTGGCACCTAAATTATGATATGAGGTGTCCCATCTGGCAAAATAGTCAAAGATGACTCTATATTTTGATAATATCTAAATGGCTAGTTATTTGTTAGGCATGTGTATAGGTATCCTTCATGGAGAAAATTAACACATTGATGAAGAGTAGAAGGAACTACCGCCATATCATGTATCTAATGTCATCTAAGTAAAATATTATAATGAAGAAGACCTGGCATAACCTAAAACTGGGTAGAGAGGGTTTTGGGCCCTACCATGATATCCAAAGTAATGGTGTCTAATGTCTATCATGGTATATCATCAAACCCTCTAATATTTTTATATGATTTTTTCATGGATGCCATATCTACACACATGGTTTGTAATAATTTAATATTGCATATATTGAGTTTGAAACCACTATTAAATAGAAATCTCTTAACTATGCTAGTTTTGATTTAAACTTGTATGAATAATGGTAAATTTTAATCAATAATTGTCTGAGATGGCATGTCATCATGATCAAAATAAATAACATATTCTATAGTTTTTATCATGTTGGTCACTGATGCAAAATAATAAGGCTCTAAATCTATGGGAATATAAGTCTGAGTGAGTTCTTGATAAAGAATGTCCTTGAACACATTAGATTTTTGAAGTAGTTTTAACATGAAAATCGTATCTAGTGTGTTTCTCAATTGATCAAAAATATCATATGCCTTGTGTAGATATACTTTTGTGGTTGGGTTGGGCCTGGGATGGGAAGGAATAGGAGGATGGTGGGGCTCTTGACTAGGTTGGGGAGGCATGGCAGTATGTTGAGTAACAACTCTATCTGCATTATCTACTATTCATATAGGATTAGTAGTAGCTATAGGAGGAGAGCATCTATAATCAATAGGTTGAGGTGGTGAAGGGAAAAAGGGTGTCAAATATGCTCTTTGGTGATGGGTATTGACCTGGGGAAGAGCAAAATGGAACATGCAACATAACTCAACACATAATAGAGGCTCTAAGGGAGTTGAGTCAAGAGGTATTTTAACATGTTTAATAATAACTTTCTTAATATCATCCCATATTATGAAAATTAAGCATGAAATGCAAAGAATGAAGCTTTTTATTAACATACAATAGAATTAATAATTCATATACATAATAGGAAAAAGTATGGTCTCCTTATTATTTGCTAAAAATGCAAGAAATATTTGTAAATAAGTGAGATCCATTTTTATTTTTTTTATGTAAAATTTTTTTTAGATGTAAGGTGATACCTCAAAAGCAATAGGACCTAGTATATGAAAATAGGTTTTTCAATCAAATTATTTTTAAAATTTTATGAAACTTTCTAATTTAAATATGTAAGTAAAAAAATAGGAAAAATATTAGGAAAATACCGAGACCTAATATGGGCAACTAGGGTTTGAAAGAAAATTATTTTAAAATTACTATGAATTTTTAAAATTTAAAGACAATTTTTAATTTTATTATGCAAGTAAAAAATTATAAAAATATAAGAAAAATTAGTAGAAAATTTACCATAGGGTGTCTAGGGTTTTTTTATGTATAAATGAAGTAAGTCAGGTTCACCAAATGATTTAACCATTTTAGGAATATTGGGGTATTATTCCTAATTTAGTTAAGGGTCAAGAGTAATAAAATTGGTTAATAAATATTCAATAATTAAGCTACTAATTTTTATAATTTAACTACATTTTTAACCTTTCTATAAATAGTAATAAATATGAAGAAAATAAGACTTAGCTAGAAATGGACTAAGATGACTGAGATAGAGTCTAGAATTCACTATGAAGGAATGGGATAGTGTCAAAAACTAGGATCTAATATTCATTTTCTGATTGGATAGGAGCACCAAAATAGGACACCCTAGGGTCTAATACTATAGTCCTCTTCTACCACTAATGTTTAGGAGACCTAAGCTTTCTAGGTTTTATTCATTGGTTCTGCGTGAGCTTGCCTATGAAATTTTGACTGTTGGATGTTCACAAAACTCTATATAGAGGTGCTTTAGTCTTCAAACCCTAGAATCCATTGTGATTTGAAAAAAATTGGGAAAAAGGATGGGTTAGTGTCTGTAAGATGCACTTAATGTTTATCCACACCCCTTGTGTGGGAACGTTGCCTACGTACCAATACTTCGAGGAGGGATCAAGCCATATGTAGTTCTCCCACTTGATGTGCTTTGTGATAGTGTGTATGAAGATTAAAAATTATAAACTATATGTTCTTGAGGTGGTTAGGGATTGGTGTAGGTATTTGGATGTGATTATATATGTATTGGATGGCTGTATGTAGAGAATAGGGAAGTATGCTTGAGTAGTCTTGCTTGTATTCTTTATTGATTTATGATATTTTCCAACCCATTCTCAATAAACTTTGAATGGGATTTTATAAGGATATATTGGTCATGGGTCAAATATATTCATGTTAGGTTGATAAGAAAGAAGATAGGAACCAAAAGGAAATGACCATTGGTGATAAAAATGCACATGGATAAGAGCACTAGAAACGAACACCCTAGGTTCCATCACTATAGTCCAAGTTGGGTGCTATAGTCCTAAAGGAATGGGACCTAAGGGGATGGAATCATCACTATAAATGTTGCCTAGAGGAGGTAGAATTATTGTTTGGAAGGCTAAGAATGACTGTGAATTAGTGAAAATATGCCTATGAGGGTCTTGATAGCATGTAAGAGGGACCTATGGGTTGGGTATCAAAATCCACACTCAAGTTACCAATTTTCATGCTTTATATGACTACAAAAATAAGTTTCTCCTAATTAACCATCGATAGGAGGTGGTTTCCTTGTATTTATTATAGAGAGTTAAATTATAGCCACTAGTTAAGGATTTAGAATTACATTAAGAATATTATTCTTGATTTGATTATTCATCTCCCTTTGAGTGGAATATTATTTTAATAGGACAAATTTTTATTATTGAGGAGAGGGAGGATGATCTTTATTTGTGGATGATTAGGCCTTTGGCTAAGGCCATTGATAACTTGAATCTTTATTTCCCTCCTCCATAATTTTGTTTTCCTCCTCTCTAGTATTCAAAGGATTATACTAAATATTCTATGGAACCACCATTGGAATTTTGAATTTATTTATTCGAGTGTATATCCTAGATTCATCTAGAGAATTGATAAACATTTCATCATGCTCAATTTTTTTTATCCATATGGAATATGAATTCCATTTTTCTTGAGATAATTGATATATTACCTGAATCTACCCCTAGGGTCTGAATCTTTGTATTGTGTTTCTTCAAAACCATAATTGGCTATGACTTTGCCAACTATATTGAGGTGCATCCTCACTGAGTATTGAATTTGACCAATTATTAGAGGGGTTTTGTGGTAGTACCCTTGGTGTTTGGCATTGAGATATTAATCTACACTATTGTATATCTAATGTGCTATTATATGTTTTTCCACCTTATTAGGGACATAATGAGGCAAACAGAGAGGAGGTTCCCTAGTTACCTCTATCTAAATTATGATACAATTAGGATAGTACCAATGTTCCCCTCTTTTATTTATACTTCTTATATTATTAGAAATCCTAGGCATCTGATTCCCATATATGTTTTGGTATACTTGTGGGTAAATGTATTCTAAAATTATTTTGATTTCACTTCTAAACTTGTAAATGTGCAATATGGAATAATTATCATAGACTTTGTTTTTTATGTATTCATTAGATGGTTCCTAAGGTTGTTCATGGGTCTTGTATATTGTCCCCATGAATACATGTACTATGTAGGATATCATATACAAATTTCCATCATAGGTCTTTTGGTTAAGTAATATCCACTTTTACCTTAGCCTCACACTCATGACTTCACCAAGTTCAAAATTTTTATTAGTGGTTAAAATAATGTCTAACAAGGTCACCGATTCCTTATGTGTAGAAGTGGTACAAGAAAAACCATACAATTGGTTCATTAATGCCATTGTTATTCATATTTGTGGCCTAAACTTGATAATGGGAACTAAGGATATATCACCTTGAATTTTCAATCTTTGTCCTTTCTTGAGCCATTATTTGAGTTTCCCCTCAACTATATTATGCTCTAACCAAGCATAGGCTAAAAATTGATCATAGGTTACCTCGGGAATTGGAAGTTACAAATTATTCTTGAATGCATCCAAAAAAAATATGCTATTATTCTTCTATGAAGTCTAAAGTGTATCCAATCCCGAATAAAAACACCATTAATAAATAAATAAAGAATTAAATTGATGAAATGAATTACCTCAGATTTTTCTAATGTGTTGTATAATCTCATGGTCTTGATTGGCAATAAATCATCAATATATATCTATTCACCTATAGATAGTTGATCTTGTGTTGAATATGGATCTACATCATACATTGCATCTTAAATGGATGATTAGTGAAGGAATCAAAATTCAAGTCCTCCCTCATCAAATGTTATGTCTAGATATTTAGGCTTGCTTGTGATGGTGTATGGGGAAGGAGGTTGATTTTGAGATGATCGTGATGAAGAAGCCATTATTATACTATAAATATCTATAAACATTCTCATAAGTTGACTAAATGTACTCTTAAATTCACTATAATAAAATTTAGGTATTTTGATACCTAGATATCTCAAATTCATAGTTTGATCATATTTGATCATTGAAAATGGTGATTTGATGTCATTTGGAAATTTGCATATATTTACAAAATCTCAAGACTTGAATAGTCAATTTGTGTAGAGTTAATGCAATAATAAATTTTGGTTTTGTTTCTAGTTTTGATTTAAATTTTACAGTTAGCTTTAGAAGGTACCCTTTTCCATGTGACAAAATTTTGATCACCTTGAGTGCTTATTCATCACCACAAGCCAAGTGTCCATTTTTTATGCATCAAAATTTTCCTAGATGTTGAATTTTGTATTTGTATTTTAACTATGCATCTCCATGTTTAAGAAAATTGTAAAAATATTGATAGCTACGGGTATTTAGTTTTATAATATTGATTCATACCCTATATAAGGTATGGAGATTCTACCACTTATCATGATCTTAGGAATCTAGGGTTATTTTGACTATTAATTGTCTACATCTTCTTGACAAGTTTTCTGTGAACAAGATGGTGCCATGTGGATGGTCATTAGGATTCTAGAGGCTATTTTTATTTTACTCTTATATCTTATTCTAACAAGTTTTGGGATTTTTAGATGATTAAACATGGATGAATCTTATGATTAAGATAACTTATAATATTGGCAATGTACCTTAAATTGATAGTCTCTAAATTAATGAGATCACACCACATGGATGAATCTCATTAATCTAGGGTCTTTGAAAAGTTGACATTATATTTAGACCTATTAGGTGATGAGTGTTTGGGTTCATGACGCAATGAATCTTGTTGATTTAAAACACTTATAACTTTGAGAATGTACCTTTTTTTGCTAGGGTCCAGGTGAACAAGATCATAACACGTGGATGGTCCATGTTGATATAGATAACTTCAGAGATAATATTATGTATTGTGGTTTTATATGTTCTAAGTGAATTAAATCATGCCACATGGAATGATCTTAGGGCTCTAGGGATATTTGAAATTTTGATAGTGTACTTTTCCCAATTGGTTTTCCAAGCTTCTAAGTTGATTTGATGATTCCACCTATCTTAATCTCAGGGAACCTAAAGGTATGTAAAGAAAATAGGCCCAATTATTAAACTATATTATGAAGTTTGTCATTAATTTGACACATGGATCACTCTTAGTGTTTTTGAGGTTTCCAATAAATTATGGCTTGGTAAACTAGAATCAACATGATGTGAACATGTAGCCAAGAATTTAGCCAGGGACCAAATTTAGAATAATTATAAGTCTTGAAATTAATCGTACACATATATGAAAGTTGAGATGCACTATAATAATATCTCATTAGCTCTATTAGTCAAATAAACCAAAACCCTATTTATTATAAAAAATTGAAATGAAAATCAAAGGTGATAAGTAAAACCATTTTATAAAATTCCCAAGCTTTGATTTTTTGTTTTGAAATTTAAAATTAAACCCAAATTAACTTTAGGTTACATGTATTAATTAAATATTGGAATTTTAAGGTTCATATAGACCATAAAATGAATATTTTTTGATAATAAAGTATCCATATTTGAATTTTGAAAATGGGGTGTGTTGGGGCATAATAGGTGACAAACACATATTTTACACAAGTCAATACTGAACACTATAGGTCAATATTAATAGTCGATACTAATGTGTACCTTATGGATTTAACCCTACATAGACAAATATATAATTACCAAACCTAATGAATCACAAACCTGATTTAGAATTTTTTCCACTATTAGAACAAAATCATAATTAGACAGTCACTCATAAAAGCCATGTGATTATTCCTTTATTGTACTTACTATATTTTACATATACCACTTGTTAAATCATTGTAATTAGTTTTAGTATTTTTAAATCATATGTATTATTGAATTTTATATCTTAGTATCTAAATTCACATACTATTTTATATCTTAATTAGATAAAATAATTCTTAATCCAAATTAGGGTAAATTATATTGGTAAACCTAAATACTAATCAAACCATGTCAAAACCTAGGTTTCCATTTAGCGTTTAATCCTTATAAGGTTTCATATTTCATCCTTAATTTTTTATTTTAGCCCCAATTTCTACTTATTCCCTAATAATACACATTACCCATGGATATAATGAATGATAATTGTATTTATTTGTTAATGCAAGTCATGAATGTAATATTTTCATTTTTTTCCACTAGATATGTTACATTTTAATCAATAATATACTTAAATGGATCAAACTGATCATTACCTCACTTTTTCACATGCATGAAGAGTAATCATGATTTGACATGACAATGATGCTCACCATCAAAAATAGAAATAATTTGAGATAGTAGAAGATATAAAATTTGAATAATTAGAAGCAAAAGAAGAAGAGAAAATGCAATTACATAATCTCAAGTACAAGCTAAGAGATATTAAATTTTATGTCAATGAGGAAGAAATACTCACAAAATTATGAGCACTAAGTTCAAATATTTAAAAATTAAAAAATAATCAAATGTCTCAAGAAATATGACAAAATTAAATATATTTAAAAACAAAAAATTAATACCTAAACATGACATGATTAATAGTTTACACAATTTACATATGTTATTTATTACATGTTTGGTAGATGGAATATAATTTTAATACACACATATATTTCATGGTATATAAATGTGATATAAGACATATAGATTACACATGGACACACACACACACACACACATACACACACACACACACACACACACACACACACACACACACACACACACACACACACACACACACACACACACACACACACACACACACACACACACACACACACACACACACACACACACACACACACACACACACACACATTATTTTCCTATACTTAGTGTCCATTCTAATATTGGGGGAATCTTATTCCAAAAGTTTCACTATCATAGGTTATCTATTTATATGACCTTTTTATCATGTTGAGATATCTAAATTGCTTACACATGTTCTGTTAGTTAGTCATTTATTACATAGTGCTACATGGATATGCTACTTTACTATGATGTGACATTGATATGCATGGATGGTGTAGACTAGTCATTATTTATTCTATATTACACTGATGTTGTTACTCTTTTACATGATAGGATGGTTTTATTTTTTATTATGTGTGGCCCTTTAACCATGTTTATGACATATTTATATCTCTTTCATGTGACCCATGGCCTTGTTTGATTAACATGTTTATGTCCCTTGTTTATGGCATATTTTTTCCCTTGTTGTGGCCTTTAGATATGTTTATTATGACATCATCATGTCCTTTTTATATGTCCATTGGACTTATATATGACACTAATTCTTGAGCTTATTGATTTTACCAAGATTGGGTGGTGCCATGATCCATATCATGCACTATTTACTACATAGTTTTATCCAATTATCTTTTTAGTGATGGTTACTACTATGTGTTTCATTGAATATACATACATACATAACATACATACATACATACATATATACATATGAAACTTATACTACTTACATTACATATGCTACATACATTATTTGAAAACATATACAATACTATGATGACATAAGCTCCACATGTTCACTTCATTACACATGATGTTATCTTTATAATGAGATGATACAATTAATTTTTATTTTGGGATGAATGACTTATAGGAACATCCCTCATCTCAAAATGGGAACATTGCAGTGGGATTTTAATAGACACAAGTCTCCATGAATATAAAATCTGACTTTGGGAATTAAAGTACAAATTTCATAGATTCAAAGTGATTTAGATGTTAGACGAGTTCAATTAAATGATATATATTGCCACATGAGTACGTATTATCGGGGTATGTGCCATGCATGTGAATTAATTTACATAGACTTGAGTATTGATTCATAAAAACTTGAGTGAATATGCATGGGCATATGTACACAATTCATAAGTGCATAAATTACATATTTTTCACATATACATACATTTGAGATGTAGGTTATCAAGTTTATCATATAGATTAATAACATTATATATCAATTGTTATAGATTTAGGGGTCATGAAATTAGATTGTTCACATACACACTATGATAGTTTATAGTTATAATGATACCATAGGGTATGGTTGATGTAGTATAAAATATGAGGGAAATATATACAATATAACAATGGTCAATATAATATAAAATGCAAACAAGGATGGTATAGTGTAAACTGTAGGTGGATGATGTAGTATAAAATTAGGAAAATGGTCATTAAAATAGAATATAGGGACCATTTTTATTTTAGTTACTATTTTTTTTAAGTGTGTGATTTAATTTCATATTTTTGGATCAAAATATGATTAGGTTTATCATTTGACATTTTTCAGAGGTAGAAATGACTATGGAGGAGTGTCGATGCCATTTAGATAATGTATTTTATATATAGGCTATTTTTAGTGGATATAGTGTAGTTGATGAATCTCAAATTTGGAATTATTATGGATATGTGTATTTGTTTAAGCATATATCCCATTTCCATGTTTTTAGGGTGATGGAAGAGAATCATAGACATCTTCAGATGGGTGGTGGAGGAAGAAACTATACAGGGGGACATATGGAAGACTATTACTAGAATTTTGACTATACATTTTATATTTTATAAGTAAAATGGGGTTTTACCTATGCATAATATATATGTTATAATATACATTGTCTTAGGGAACTTTATATGATATGGGAGATACAATATAGATGCAACTCATACATATTTTTTTATGGTGTGATAAGTTGGGGCCAATAGAATATGGGTATTATGATATTTTTTTGTTAGATATATGAGAATATCCCCATGTATAGACCTAAAAGGTTAACTCATATTATAGATAACCATATCCCTAGGGTAAGGAAATGGGTGGGGGTCATACGGTGCACATTATTACTGATGT